>JAOVVA010000017.1:8270710-8294679 GCA_028565275.1 Leiocassis micropogon | reverse complement strand
ATATATAAATTTATTTTTTGTCTCTATCTTCACAGGGCTGTCATGGGCCCTACCCTTTTGGACAGTCTTAGAAGACAAGAATCATCACCACCAGGCAGCTCAGAGGAGCCGTCACTCTGGAATCCCCCCTTTTCTGCGGGGTTACGCAGGGGAGCGACAGATTTCTTATAAAGACTCGACAACCCTACTCTCCCTTTGCATTACAACACAACCTAAGATATGGACAAGGCTGTTTATATCTAAATCAACATTCAGCCATCTTCAACACGCATGTGTGAATGCTAAATTAAGATGAGTGCTAGAAATCCTCAAAGTCAAATACACAGGTTTTTGTTTTTGTTGCGTTGCTGCAATAGTCAGGTGACCTGGTGTGTGGGTGGATGCGTGTATGATTGTGAGAGAAAGGAAGAAAGGTAGAGTATGTATGCTTGTAAGCTTGTGTGTGGACCATGCACAAAAGAGATATGAAAAAAAAGCCATTGAAAAATAACTTTTGCTCGTCAAGAAGTTTTTACAGTTTACTTTGTGAACAATCTGATTTTACTGAGAAGTGAATTCATTTTTAAAAAAATATTGATTCTTTCTAAACTGGTTAACATTCGTCATGGTTTTCTGAGAGTTAATATCGGAGATCTCAACGTTACTGCGAAAGGGTAAAGATAGCTTTCAAGGATCACTACACAAACTCAAAAGTAGTGTGTGTTTAAGGCCAGAAGATGGAACTGTTGAACCTTTGAACACACAAACACTCAGCTGTGTAAATCGTAATTAGTACCTCATTCCCCACCCCCCTTCCCTGAGCAAATTTCACAACTGAGGTCTTCTCCAGCTACCAGTTACATGATTAGTATAATTGTAGTCCCGGTTATGTTTTCATTGAGGATACTGTGTGATGTTCATTTTCCTTTGAAGGCCAAAAGCTTTTGAGTTTTGTGGTGGTTTAAATCCTAGCAGCTCACGAATATGACATAAATGTTTAGCTCAAGCATTGATTTCATTATAAAAAAACTGTTTTAAATGCAAAAATCTTCAGAAGCACATTGTTAATGATTTATTTAGGTTTTTTTTCAGGTCCACAAAGATTTTTACAAATTAAATTGATCAAACACTTCACTCTTTTTCCCTTCTTTTATAACTGACATTTCTTATTAAACCCCATGTATAACATACAGACAAACCAATACTTACAGGGAAATTGTGCTTAGCCTATATCATGTTTACATAAAAAGGATATGAAAGGACATGATGTATTTAGTGTGTTTAGTGTATGTATTACACACTATTTATATAATTTAAACTTTGTAAGATTCAGATTTTAGTTCAGTTTTAATGTAATTGGCTAAAATAAATGTGCAGTATCCCAGTTTGTCACCATGTAAAACAAGCCTTTAGAAAACATGCTCTTTGCAGATGATGATTTTTGTCCACCTCACCGTCACCTTAGGAGAAATCGCTAATTGGAGTTTGTTTTTGTTTTTTTTATGACATGAATCTACCCTAAGAAAGGTTTGGCAAAATGGCTCTCTCTTCTATGCACCTGGTGACTGATGAAGGGATCGTCATTGATGATACGTATGCTTTGTCTTTTCCTGCATTGTATGTTTTAGTTCACTGATTATCTATGCAGTGTTTGAAGGGGATTATCCGTGTTTTTGTTTCTCCTGTTAAACAAATGTTGAAAATCATCAATGCCATAGAGCTAGCTGAGGTTGTCTTCGATTGCCATAGAGATTAGACAGGGGGAACTTCCTCCAGCTGTCTCGATTGAGAATGTTTTGTGCTGCCCACAGCTCAAGGACAGTGTCATGGTTTCATGAGTTAAGTCTTCCTTGGAGTTGTTTTGGTGAATCCTCATCCCAACTGCACAGATCTAGTTATTTCTCATCAATTTGTGCTGTCTGGCTTTGTGTGTGTGAGAGGCGTGTGTGTTTGAGTGATTAGTAGCTCAGTTTTGCTTCTTTTTTTTTAATTTTTATTTAATTTCCTTTTGTTTGCTGTTGAGTTTTCTGCACGGTGGCATGGTGAATGGATGAACAGAGTGTTTGCATAGAGATCTATGGTAGCACATTTAACAAGAAGAGAAAATACAGAAATAAAACTTTTTTTTCCTGTATGTGTAAATGAACATTTCTATAATTAAATCAATACTTAAGAATTGACACTTTATTGCCAGATTTTTTTTTGCAAGTTATATTTGGCCATTTTAAAAAATCATACTTTGATATTATGAAAATAATGTAATAAAATACCTAACTTTATCTGCTTTGTTCAGCATTTTAACCAAAACGGAGAGATTAAGCATTGCACCTACCACAGAATACTAGAGCAAAAAAAAATTTTTTATTTATTTGACTATTTGGCTGCTCAGTTGTGGTGTGGAGATTTCAATATTTCATTTACAGGTAAGTCGATAAAAGGTCTCTAGATTTGGGTTTTAAGTGCAGTATTTGCATTTGAAATCTGTTGCTCTTAACTCTTCATATGAAGAGGGCACTGCCACTAAATCAGGCCATCACCACCTAAAAAATCCAGACAAACCCATAAGTTTTTTTTTGTTTTTTACAGGTGAACAAAAATAGCTTTTCTTTAGTTTGCCAGGTGATTGACAGATAAATTGATCTCTTGTAAGAAAATGTTTAATAATCAGGAGTTTTTCACCATAAATCCTGAGAGTTTACCACAAAAGGTTAGCCATTGGTAAGCTTAAAAAGTAAAGCTTATTACAAAGTTGATTAGAGTGTATTATACAAGGTATAAAGTATATCTTTAAAGGATTGCGCATCATATGGACACTTAAGTTTAACTTTTACCAGAATTATGAGAAGAAGAGAGTACTTATGATCCAAAGCATATTATTTTATATGGACAGTTATGCCAATTTTTGTATATGTGTATTCTGTGGCTGCTGACAAAAGAATGGATTTGATGAGTATATGGCTTTTTAATCTGTTAACATTTCAACAAATAACCCCAAACACATCAAATAGTGCTTCATAGTTTGATGGACAATGCAAAGCACATTTCAAAAGCAACCCAAGTTTTATTATTTTTTTCAGGTAAGCAGTGGAATGTTCAAACATCCCCCAAAAAAATCCATTCGCATTTTCCTTATGTTCAGTTTGTTCCCAATTGTTCAGGTTTTAACTCATTGAATAGAACCAGATGTAACACCACTTGCCTCTGCATATAACATCAGATCTTATTCTGATTCAGTCACCAGATCTTAATACAATCGAGCACCTTTGGGATATGGTGGAACGGAAGAATCGCATCATGGATGTGCAGACAAGAAACATGCTTGCAGCAACTGCATGATGCTGTCATGGTAATATGGAGGATCTCTAAGGCTCTTTGTTAAATCCATGGCATGAAGAATTAAGGCAGTTCTAAAGGAAAAACAAGGTGTACCTAATGAAATGGCTTTCGAGAGTATATTATTTGAAAGATGGAGCTTGAAGCTAGAAAAGCTAGCTAGTTTTTTTCCACACCATTTGGTGTAAATTCTAGATACTTGTTTCTAAAAGATCTCAAGAGTTGTGGCACCAACAACCATGCCACAGTCAGAGACAATGAGATCAAATTTCCCTCATTCTGAGGTTTGGCTTCATGATGAGCAAATAATGTGGCCAGTAGGTATAAGCATATAATCAACAATGAAGAAACTAAGAAGAAAATAAACTCTTCTGTACAACAGGCAAAAAGCTCATAATATTTGGAATTCTGAATGATCATTATTGTTTTATATATAGAAATTGCAAATTAAAATATCACTTAATGTGTGCAACAGCCTAGTCATGTGTCTGTGTAATATCAGCTGTTAGCTGGATGAGGGTAATTTGATGGAGTCAATTTGTGGACTTGACAGTAAACTTGAGGCAGCCATTAAGTAAGTATGTTCATGGTAAGTGAGTATCATGTTCAGTGTTGTGGGAATTAACCCCTGTGTAACAGCCGTAGTCTTTACCCATTCTGTTTTGGAGAATAAGGCAGTTGCAATAAAATCACTAGTTGCAGATAAGAGCTGTCACAGCTGTGGAAATTTCTCTTTTTATCAGTCAACCAGAACACTTTAAGTTCCATCTGAGAACTCTTGCACTCATATGCGGAGTGATGTTTTAAAGAAAGGCCAAATGTTTGTGACCATTTGACCTTAACACCTATATATGGATCTGGATGTCCAGAAGCACAGAATTGTATAGGATGTCTTTGTGTGCTGCACCATTAATAATCCAGTTTCAAAAGGTTTGAAGTGACTTAAAATGTAAAAATTACACAAGAATTCCAGAACAAATACCAGGGATAAAATTATTAATTACTGGGAGGGAAGTTCGTCTAAATACACATCAGAGTTATGAAACATAAATGATGTGATTTATTAAGTCTGACAAATGCATGAAGTACATTATATATGCTTATTGTCCACCTTATAAGGAACACCTGTACACCTGCACATTTATGCAGTTATCTAATCAGCCAGTGGCAGCAGCACAATGCAATACGCCATGCAGATACAGGTCAAGAGCTTTGCATAATGTTCACATCAAACATTAAAATGAAGAAACAGTGTGATCTTGGGGCCCTTGAGTGTGGCTTGACAGTTGATACCGGAGTATTTCAGGAAAGGCTGACCTCCTAGGATTTTTGTGCACAGGTAATATCTAAAGTTAAACAAGCATTTGTTTTCCTCAGAAGCTCATCTGAATGTTTTGAATGGGTTCTTATCATTGATCTGCAAGCATTTGAAGAATACCAGTCTTTCCAGTGTACTCTTTAATTGCAAACATCGTACAACATTTGTCGAAGACATTTGAAACATTAATATGTTTTTCCTTTGACATTACCAAGGAAATTGTCAAGACAAGGATGTTTTTGGCAGTCAGTTTTGAAATGTCTGAATATACATGGTCCTCAGGCTGGTGCAACCTTTCTTACACTGTCTGAAACAAGCCATTCTGAAAGCCATGCCACAAATACAACCCAGCATAAATATTGTCTTAATTTACTACAAAGTGAAATTATGAAAGGAAATTTGGGGTATTTTATACTGACAAAGCAAAATCTGCTGAAGCAGGAATGGACTACAGTAGAAGTGACTTTCTGCTTGTATAAAATAAACTAGCTTTTAGTCATTATATAGCCTTCAGTTAATGTAATGTAATGTTTTTTCTTTTAATTTTTAATTCTATAAAATAGGTCAAAACTGGTCCAGAAATACATCTTGTCATTAAGCTTGTAATGGAATATTTAAACTTTTATAAAAATAACTTTCAAAGACACCGGTGCCCTGAAGACATCAAGTCTTCATTAAAAGTTAAGACTGTAAGAGACCATGTTGCTCTAAAGCATGCATGGATATCTTGACAAATATTTGCCCGTGTTTCTCTGTACATTGTGAAACACACCTTGGATGGCACACCTACCCCACCAGTGACACTACTTGTATCCAGTAAATTAAGTGCAGTGTGTTTTTCTTGGCACACGTTCTACTCCCTTGATGAACTGATAGCCAAACCATGGTTTTAAGGCTCCTGGCATATGCACATAAAGTGGCTTTGCAACTAAACCCCCTTTTTAAATTAATTACGATCATCTTTGTTACTATTGGGCCTTATTACAGAACACATTTTTCTTAATTTATTTTGCCTTCTTTTCACAAGAGCAGGACTTGGAATAATCTTTCCAGTTTTATTTAATATACTCCGTAGTTTATAGTCATAGCAAATATCGCTTTTAATAAGGCTTTACAAATGCTGAGGTGTAACCGCTTCAGGCAATCCCACAAGTTTGTCTAAATGCACCACTAGCTATTAATGTTTGATTGGCTTGTGCAATGTGGTCAATTGGTAACAAAATGTGTCAATTGTGTAGTGATAACCAGCCATTGGTCTTACAGATGTTGTTTTATTATCACAAGTAACTAAATGGTCAAGTAGCATATGGTAAGAAGATATACAGTATATTAGACAGACAATATTAGTAGTAGACATTAGGTATTACAAATAAATTTGTGTATACTCTTATTCCTGCATTATGCAGTGGGTCTTACCTGATTCACCTAATTAAATGCTATTTTAAAATATGCTGTCTATGCAGACAAGAAAATGATTAAAACACTAATTAGCTTACCAGTACACTCTCAATGTAAGACATAATGAGATCATTAATAATTGCATAATCACACAATATCTATTTTAACATAATATTTTGGCATCTGTCCTTTTTAACACACTTGTGACTCAAAGAAACCATGCAAAAAAAAGTCCTCAATCAGTTAAAAAGAAGAAATACTTCTTCCTTCAATAAAAAAAAATGTGTTTAATCAAAAGCCAAATATGAAATTATTTGCAAAACTATGCTTGAGTTTGGCTCCATCCATGTTGCCCATAATGGCAACAAGATTTCCAGTTCCTGCTGAAAAGTACCACTGTCACTGATGGTAGGAATGAAGTTACTTGGGTGTTGGGCTGTATTGGTTTGTTCCAAACATAATGCTCTCCTTTTAGACCAAATGTCTTCCAAATGTCCCTCCAAAAGCTCTCAGTTTTAATCGTTTTCTAGCAATCTCCAGAAATGATTCTGTCCATCAACACACAGAGCCTGGACCTGTAAAGAGCTGAAGATACTGTTGATGTTCTGATAGGACAGCCTAGTCTTGGTAGTGCCCGGGTTAGGCCATATTTTTTTTCTAAAGAATTTTACAGTGCTCCAAGGAAGATTCAAAGATTTACTGTTCTTTGTATAGCTTTCTCCAGCTCTATTCCTCCTACCAACTTTATCATAGTGCTTTACAGCCAGTTCCTTGATCTTCATGACAGCAGGACTAATCCGATCTGCTGTTTTTGCAGTGAGACCTCACAAATCAGTGATATTGTTTGTGCAAACAAATTTTTAACATATTTAGTGAATGATAAAAAAAAGAAATACTAGTTATAATTTTGTCTTTTAAAATTAAAGGGGTACATAACCTATTATTATAAGGATATTTAATAGTTTTTTTATTTACTGTTTATAATTTATTTGATTTTTAAGTGATTTTTACCGATTATTTGTGGAGACTTACTTGTAAAGGAGCTATAAACATCCCTTTCTTATATACTTAAATGTAGTACTTTAAGACAGAAAAAAGAGAAATCTACCCTAAGGGGTGAATGCATGCTATTGGCACTGTTTATTTGGAATAGCTTGATTTCTTTTTCATTTATTGATTTTTTTTTAATGTTCACCGCTGTTAAATTCAAAATACCCGTCCTGGTCCCAACTTGGCAAACAATAGAGAGTGAAAGCAGTCAAGACAAGCAAACTTTCCAGCTCCCAAAGTTGACCTGAGGCCTATGACAACTCCCTGCTTGACTTTTTCATATCTATCTGTCTATCTACAGTATCTTAGGTTATTGTTATTAAACGACCTGTATTATCAAAAGAGGGACTTTTTAAAGGGTCTGGTTTAATATGGAGTCGATCTGAAAAGACTGTACAGTCATTCTAATTGTAGAGGAATTAATCTTCTAAAAATACTGACACCATTAACAAAAGCCTGTAGAAAAGCAATTTTCACTGAAGCGTGTTTTATAGTGTTCAGTCTGCTCTTTAACTGTTGCACGGTGCAAAGTCAAATACAAAGGTAACCCTTGATGCAGCTTGTCAAAACGATATGCCTCATCAGTCAACTTAAGTGTGAACTACTTGTAACAGGCAGAGTATCCAGTGACAATTGACTGGTTTTAATGGCTTAGAAGTGGTGCAAAGTAAAACCAGTATTGAATTAGTCTAGTGCTAATAGGCATACAAATTAATATTATTATTAATGGACTTACTTCAGGTTTTGTATGAACGCTGTATGTGTTTGCTGTATAGTTCAACAGCATAATGGGTTTATGAATGGGTTAATTAACCCCCCTGGGAGATCAATGAGAGATGATGTCATTTAAATTTGTTATACAGATAAATCAGAGATGTTGCTGTCTTATAAAAATAAAATCATCCTAATAAGAAGACTTTGTTTAGAATTAACTGGTATGTTGCTGGTTTTAACCTCAGAAGTCACATGTACTACAACCCCGGTGAACTTCCAGTGTATTTTAAGCAATACAACTTACAAATGACATGCAAATGCATTGTTCATTCTTCAACTTGTATTTCAAATTCCTCACCACCCGCTGAACATCTACAAGTGGAAATTTCTAAGGATTGTTGATTTGATTTAAAACAAACCTTTATGCAAAGCATGCCTTGTTATGCAGTTTGAATGAAACACTATTTGTTTTGAATGATGACTCAACACAGTGAAACTGAATGACTGTATTTGAGTACAGATAGTGGGCAGAATCATGTTTCAGGCCAAAAATTCTTGTGTTTTGAGAGTGTTATTTTAGAATGTGGAGGTAAAAAGGGTGAATCTCAACTTACTCAGTCACTCACTCGGGGTTTTCAACTGCCATGCAAATGAACCTTCTACAAGAAACAGCAGCAGTCACAAAAGATTTCAATCATTTTTTAATCTCTTTTGTTGCACACAATCCTTAAAATATTTACAAATGAGCACTGTTTTTTTTTTTTTTTTTTTGGTTTTTGCTTTTTATTGTGCAGAATAAAAGAACTAACAAACTAAACTTTTGTTTCTCTATATAATCCCCCGCTACACTAATGCACTTATCCCAGCGTTTCACTAGTGCTTGGATACCATCAAGATAGAAAGTTTTTTCAGTTTCTTCACATCATCGTCACTGCTGAAATGCTGGCCTCCCAGGAACGCTTTCATTAGCCCATCCTTGGTTGGATGACCAGGTCATTATTATATTAAATATCATTTATTCTAGTTCAATACTAAGATTGTATTTAGGCCAAACTCAGCATTTATAAATGAGGCACAGTAAATGTGTGAGACACTCATGGTTTGTGTTGGTGTGTCTGTTTAACTATGCAAACATAGCACCATGCAGTGTAGGGACATCATCAACACATTACTGACGCAAGCAGAAACTTGTTTTTTTTTAATAAGGAAAAATGATACAATAGAATACAGTGTCAGTACGTGGATGTAAAATATCCTCCATCTAATTGCCTGTGTTTATTTTAACATTGAAATTTTCATTGAAAGACATATTCAGTATATACAGTACTATTACTGAAAAGAAAAAGTTACCTATTGAAATCCTTTGGAGATCACTGTGAAGCGTGCTGTTTTTTCCTACACTAAGCTCGACTTATTTAATGGGTTCACTTTTAATTCTGCACACCAAAGGTTTCTTGAGAGTGTGATTAATTACACCTTTTTTACATATTGATCATCAGCTCCCAAAAATGCCTTAGGTTAAAGTGATCAAACGCGCTCCTACTAATGATGGTACTTTCCTAATAATGATCATACGTGACCTAGTCTGTGAAAACCGGGACAATCTGATCATTTTGATTTATACACATTTTCTCACATTTCCATCATTTTTTTTTAATTCTGTAAAGCTGTTTTGCAACAATGAGAATTTGTTAGAAGTGCTATACAAATCAAATTCAATTGAATTGAATACCCATATATTACAGGTGGAGGTTGTTGTAACTGTATATCATCAATCCATCTTTTTTTTTTTCCTTTGTTTTAGCACATTTAACCACTGTGTTGGACCGATTTGTAAGTGTCAGTGATAAGAATCGGTCTTGGCATGTATGCATTCATTTCGAACATTTTACAAAACCATATGATTTTTAGGTTTATAAAGTGTCTTACTATTAACAAAATCATTTTAAAAAAACCTTTTTTCAAACCCATAAATATAAAATGATATCTTTACGATGCAGCCTATCAAAATTTTCCCAAACTTACAAAAAATTACAACTATTCTTTTTATATTATTATAATAATATTCTATTATCAGCAAATAGCACCTTCTTTTAACAAGTTTCAACTTGATTGAGTTGAAGACACCAAAATAACACTTAAATTCTCATTACAGTATCTCCAAGCTGTAATTTCCTCTCTGGGGAAAGACAGAGGTGGTCCACAGTTAGAACTGTTTACTCAAGTTAATAGGGCCTCCCTATAAATGCCAGCCCTGGAGTCAATGGAGCAGGAATTCCTGCACACAGGACTGAAGAGCTACACACCCACATTCAGGTATACACGCATGCACACACGGCCAGGGAGAAGGTGACAACATCATAGCTAATCACTGTAGGTAGTGATGTGGTGGTGCGTGCCTAGAGACTGTTGTGCTGCCAGCTCGCCAATATCTTATTCTTCAACCAGCTTGAGAGCACGTCAGATGTTTGAAAAGATCTCAAAAGTCACAAGACAGCAGAACTGAATACCAGTGAGGAAACAAGAAGTCATTCTTCCTTGGGCTTTGGCAAAGACAGACGGAAAGCAACCCTCCTGGAGTTTCCGAGGACAGTCATTGTATCTACACAGGTAAGGCCAAGTGAACACAGTGTTTAAACTTTCACAGAGGTCTGGGAAATCTCATTATGTAATAAAATGGCTTAAATTAAATTTTTTGATAATTTTTAAGAATGTTAAGAAACTATACGAAACACCAAAATGGAATGTGTCTTGTACTATATCTATACTAAGGGAAATTAGTTTAAATATAAAACAAGGAAAATACGCACTGTAAAAACCTGAGTGGGTAAAAGAGCACCAAGTCAGTGTCTTATCTTTACCAAGTCTTTTGTGTTTTCTTTTGATGATTAATAAGGGCTGATACGGAATTCAGATCAAGTAGCCCTAATGCAGGGAGTGCACCTGTTTGTAGGAAGAAAAAAAAGAAAAAAACCTTCCTAACTGTTTTTTTATGTGGTTGGTTGGCAGCA
This sequence comes from Leiocassis micropogon, assembly GCA_028565275.1. NCBI lineage: Eukaryota > Metazoa > Chordata > Actinopteri > Siluriformes > Bagridae > Leiocassis > Leiocassis micropogon. Next base: position 8,283,876 of record JAOVVA010000017.1, on the reverse strand, counting down.
TGCCACCATGCCACCAGAACTCAAAACAAATTTTCCCTTGAGGAAAGGCCAAGTGATTTACAGGTTCAACGTCTAAATTCCCAAAAGTGCATTTGAATTTTGTCAAAGAAGGCTAAAAAAAAAAACATGAGCCAAGGGATGATTCTGGGTGACTTAAAGAAAAAAGAGTGAATTCAGAAATGAGATGCCAAACAGCATGCATTATTTCATCACATAACTATCCCTAGTACAGTACCACATAGGAGAGAGGCCACGTTTTAGCAGTTTGACTTGACAGTTACACTAAATATGACAATAACTATTTACAGCAGAGTGTGTTCTTGTCAACTTCTTTTGTTTATCTGACTACAGTTATTCTGTCTCTGTAGTGCTTGTACATAGCCTTGAAGAAAGAAATACCCCTAGGGTTATATGTCTACATTCCGAATTCCAGCCAGAAATGTATCTTTTCAACACGCTAAAGTGTGCAAACATTTTTTTTTTTTTTTGCAAGTACCTCACCTTGCTCTCATCATTCTAAAAGTGTTAAATAAAGGTGTGGATGTGTTTATTCAATTTTTCTTTTTCTTTTTTGCATATAGCCTTGAATGAAGTAATCATTTTATTTTAAAGGGAAAGTAAGCATATTTTATTTTAAACTTGTTTCATAATTCCATAATTTTCTGTTAGACTTTTATCTAGACTATTTCAGTCTGCTTTACTGTATTTTGATCCACTAAAAGTTCTTAGATACTGTAAAAAAAAAAAAAAAAAAAAGAAGTAATATTTATAGGTATCAACAGATTTACTAAAGTAAAGTCTGTTGTAACACCTGCACCAGAAATTAAGCCAAGTATGTAAAAACGGTTGCTAAAAATACCGAAAGGTTAACGGGTACAGAAGACGTGTCCTCATATTTTAATTCCTCTTCCAGGAGAGTGATTCTTATCAAGAGATGTGACTTTGTGGTAATGTGGGCATTTCTATGACACCATACTGTGCGTGTTTTTGTCTTTTTTTACTCAGTGATTTAGAAATGAAAAATCCCTCTATCTGGTTACATTTAGATGCCTGATTAAAGTGCTGTGCACCTGCACTGTTATACATTTCATATATGGCCGGCCCCTTATTTTCAAATCTTTCTCTTAAATAAAGATTGAAAAAAAAATGCTGCTGTCAAAAACATTATATAATAAAAAAAACACACTAATTAAGTGATTTCTGGTTTTGTAAAATATCTCAGGATATGTACAATTTGTACAATTTCAGAACCATTCGAACCATAAAACTAAGATGGATTTAAAAGCCTGTTTCGAGAATGTTCAACAGAGGCCATAAATATAATCTGTCATTGTACATTTTTTAATAAATCTGTCACACTTGAAGTATAAGCTGCTATGAATTATGGTCCTCCTGCGATACAGTAAGCTATAATTGTTATAGTGTTTTACACCCTGAAGTGAAAACACTCATACTGGACAGCTGTCAGAGAAAACATAAATTTGTGCAAGCTGTCCTCCTCAAGAACATGACTTGAAATTATATTTAATAGTCTATTATCAGCAGGAGAGATGTATGACTGGTTAATCTTTACCTATGACACCTATCACATGACGATTTACTCTGCATGAAACCAAACAAGACTCTTTTTTTTTTCTTTTTTTTTTTTACAACATATTTAGGAAATAATCTTTTCCTGGTGTGCTCACAAGATGGAACTACAGTAAGCACTGTCTAGGCAAATGCATTTAAATTTGCTTGTCATTGTTTCTCGTAAGTTGCACACTGAAATCCTTAAGATGACGGTGTACAAGTGGCAAACAGTCTTGCATGACTTCACACATTTGCCAAGTCTAAAACCAAACAAGGAACTGTCTTTCTTTGTAAGAGAGGATAAGGTAGGATGGGTAGCAGCATGAAAACATGAATTTGATTTTTATCTTTGCCTTCCAATTTGATTACCGTCTGTTGCTTTTGCAGATGGTGACAAAATCTTACTTCATCAGTCATGAAGTACACTGCTTAGATACAGAGTGAAACAATGTAAGTTGTAAAAACAAACTCTACAATGTATCTGAAGCAGTTAGGTTTGGAGTATAACCTAATACCACCCGATTTAAGGACTGATATTTAAGGAATAAATAACAATTGTTTATATTCACCTTTTTAGTCAGGTTATAGTTTTAAAGCTGCATCCTTTGACTCATACTGTATATTAAGCAATCAGATCTCGTTCTGGACCCAGTTCTGGTTCAGAGGACAGCTGCCAGTACTTAATCAAAACTGTTCTCTCTCTCTCTCTCTCAAATAAAAAAATCTCTAAACATTCCTTATCTCAGCAATAATAAGCTCCACTGACCCAGGAAAAGAAGAAACTCTTAATGCCACTGAAATGAATTTTCAAGTCTTTAACCAAACTCATTTAAGGATCAGTCACAGGCGCTAATCTCTTGCCCACTGAGTGTGTTTGCGTCCCCGTTTCTCTTGCACTGAGTCAATATGGCCAAATGTGCCAGGATAATGGACTTACCGCAAGCTGTTGCTACACAGAGGGAAACGCCAGGCTGCTTAGTGTGTCTAAGCTGACCATAGTTGAAGGGAAAGATGCACCCCATTTTTCCAAGGAGGGAAGAAGAATGAAAGGAGGGAATGCAGGAGCAGTAGGAGGGCAAGCAAGCCAGATAGGGGTTAAGAGATGAAAAGGGGGGTTGTTTAAATGGGGATAACTTCATTTCCTTTAGGGTTCACCAGAGTGTACCTACAAAGACATTACCCAAGTCTTCTATTTGTGGTAGCAAAGGGATGTGTAAAAAAACTGGTGTAAAAAAGGCCTGAACTGTCAACCCCACCTTCCAGGCTTTCCACAGACTGATAGACAGACAGCTTGTCTTTAGATTAACAGTGCCTCATTTCCTCTGCTATCACTGGGTGTGGAGCTATCATCAGATTTTATGAATTTGAGTGTCACTATGTCCAAACAAATGTAAGGTGTATCAATGAGCATGTGGCATGCGAGAAAGTCTTCTATGGACGTAGAAGAACATTTACAGATAATCCACAATCACCATTTAAACCCTCACTCTCCATCTGTGCTTCTTTCAACACATAAAAAAAAAGTTCACAAGTCCGTCATTACTCAAACACATGGATTATACTTGCCAAATACCTTTATAGCAAAGCCACTAAACAACAGGAAATAAAATAGAACTTTTATAGAGGATTTTTTTTTCACAGACAGAAAATGATCATTAAATCTATTCGAGATTAACAAGTTTGCTCTTTTCTCATTATAAGATCATGTTATATATTATATATATAATGATATAGAATATGATTACATAATTATTAATCATATTTGTACATATTTTGTTCATTTCATGCATCTCTTGGTAATTAATCTTGCAATTCATGTCTTCTTCTAGAAATAAATACTAGAAATGAGCAATATTATCTACCAATAGAATATTTTACTTATTATAATAATCTAGCATAATATAGTTAATTCAAGATAGTTATTAGTAACCAGATTTCTGTCACTGTCCTTCTTTGATCTTAAATTGTGTCCTCCTTTCCCATTGGGAATGAAAGTCCAATTTAAAAAAGTTTCATTAAAAGCTCATGCTGACTGTGGAGACAGGGGACTGCAGGAATGGCCCTTTGAAACTGGGAGTCAACTACATCTTATTTACTCAGATATTTGCCGCGATTCTGTACTAGTGACCCGTGAGTAAGTTCTGTAGCCCAATCCGTTTTGGTCTTTGCCACTTGGTGCTACACCGTGACTTACCCTGCCCCATGTGTTCCTCAACACTTAAAGAGACAAGCAGCTTCACTAAGACACGTATATGCCCTAAAAGAAGTTTGGATTGTGGTGTTGACTACAGAGCTGGACACCATGATGTTGATTAAGATCTACAGTCGTGAAACCGAGCCCTAAGTATTGATTCTCTCTTAACAAAATTATTACTTTTCAAAATGTTTACAACAATTTTTGTTCTTTCACTGTTAATGAATGCTTTATCTATTTTAATTTACAAATAGTCATGCCAGTGCAATCCAGTTTGAAATAACTTGTTGATATCCTGGTGTCATTTAAATTTTTTTTAAAGATTCTCATATTTTCCAGACTTTCAGAAATCACTTCTCTTCTTTAATTGCAGGAGGCCATGGCTAGCCCAGTGCGGCTTCACCCAGACACTGCCTTGCTCCAGTCAGCCCGCTGTGCCTCCAGTTTCTCTGAGAACTCTTTGGCTGTCCTGAAAACGGAAGATGGGACAGTGGAGACCCTAGAGCTGGTGGACAATAAGCCACGGCTGGACAGCAGTGACCGTGCCCTTCCGGGACTCTACCTGTCCTGTTTTGACATGTTGTTTACTGAGGATGCCACCTGGCTGGTGAGGGTGACTGACTCGTCTGCATCAGTTGCTAGTGGACCTCATCAAGAACCATGTCCAGAGCCAGAGCAATGTCCTGTGATTGATAGTCCTGGGCTTGGGAGTGAGCCGCTGTCCCCTGGCCTCGAAGACCAGGTGGAGGAGAGATCTCTGGAGCAAGTGCAGAGCCTTGTGGTTGGAGAAGTGCTAAAAGACATTGAGACAGCCTGCAAGCTGCTAAACATCACACCAGGTTAGAGACTAGATTACAACATTATGGACTCATTTGTGTCTTTAAAATGATGTAATAATTATATTTTGATTTGTTCCCACATTATGTTTTAAAATGCTGTACAGTGTTACAGTTAAATATTTTTAAAAAATCAATATTAGATAGTAATAGGGAAGGTTCGACAAGAAAAAAGTAAGATGATTTAATGGACATTTCTAATCTACACATGTGTACTTTTTGATTGTAATGACGCAAATTGTATGACGCTCAAAGAACCTTCGAGTTATTTTCATTATTTAAATATAAATTGTGAAAGGTGTTTGCACAGAGCAGATCTAACGTCAAAACCTAGGTTTATGTACCAGGATCTGTTTAATCCCCACTCTTGCATGTGGAGTTGTTGGAAATGACCTGAGAACTTTGTTGGAGTAGCTTTACTTTAGGACTTTTGGTGTTTACCCAGCAGAAGGTGTGTAACTGTCCAACCAAGCCCTTGTCCCGCACAGTTGAGGAGCTCTGACTAAGAGTAAACATCAACAGTCAGCTCATGTGAACACTGCTGATGTGCTCTAAAACATTTAACATTGCTGAATAGAGTGAAATTTTCGACAGCTTAAGAATATAGAATGAGAATGACTTCCCAGTGTTTGTAGTGTTGGATATCTGCTAATCCACCTAAATCTCACTGATACTTGCTCTTGAGTTTATTGTTGTGTGCTTACTTAACTTACTGACATTTCTTGTAACTGACAGTTGTCACGGCAAATTTCACTCCTTAAAAGTAATTGTGCTACAACTCCTTGGGTAAACACTCATTCCCCCCGTTCACACTTTTGCCTTTTGCCTTCCTTGAATGATAATCACACTGGTGCATCAAAACATACAAAGCTCTATACAAACATTGCTAATCCCCAAGGTTATATGACTGATGCCTCTAAGGTGGATATTGAGAGAATACTGAATAATATGCACTGATCCAAGCTGTTATTGGATCTTACAGATCCGGTGGAGTGGAGTTGTGGAAATGTGCAGAAGTGGCTGTTGTGGACAGAGCATTTGTATCGACTCCCTCAGGTGGGCAAAGCATTTCAGGACCTCGATGGGAAACACTTGTGTGCTATGACTGAGGATGAATTTCGACAGCGTTGTCCACAGTGTGGTGACACACTCCATGCTCATCTAGACATATGGAAATCAGGTGCCTACTTATGCTTACATATGCATTATATTCATGGAATGGAATGAAAAAAATTCATTGCATGGCAAAGTCAGTACTACAACGTATTTTAAATGCATAAGCTAGAGTAAACACACTCACTGGTTGTTTTGTGTGCTCAGCTGCCTGGATGAAAGAGAGATGTTCAGTAGGAGAAAGTAGAATGACAGGTACGTTTTGCAGCATGTTTAGCCTTAATAGTCACTGAAATAGTAGAAATTAGACTTCAAATGCTTCGTCTTCAAATGCTGTCACACTAATTGGTGTTGTCCTACAGAGAGAGAGGAGCTGTGGTCAGAAGCGGATTCATCATGCTCCGGTCAACCCATCCATTTGTGGCAGTTCCTCCGAGAGCTCTTACTTAAACCACATAGCTACGGACGCTGCATCCGCTGGCTCAATAAAGAGAAAGGTATATTTTATTGGGAGAATCGTACCAATAAATGAGAGCTAACATTTCTTGGCATTGTTTAATATTCACACTTCTGTTTTCATATCACTTGCATATCCAATTTGATATTGAGCTTTGATCGATCTTTTGTTTTTGTCTGAAGGTATTTTCAAAATCGAAGATTCTGCTCACGTAGCGCGACTTTGGGGTCTGAGAAAGAACCGGCCAGCGATGAACTACGACAAGCTTAGTCGCTCCATCAGGCAGTACTATAAGAAGGGAATCATTCGCAAACCAGATGTGTCTCAGAGACTGGTTTATCAGTTTGTTCACCCAGTATGAGTCCAAAAATCAGACAGATGACAAATCGTTTGCTATGCACTGACAAACTGCCTATAGGAATTAGAGTCTATGCACTCTGGTACTTTTCTGTTTAGGGCTGATGTTTTGGTCTGGACTCGTTGTTAATATAATTTCAAAGATTTGCTTAAATTATATCTTTATTATTTCTATTTCCAAGTGCCATTCAGTGTGGTCACTTTTTCCATGAAGACATTTCAGCATCTGGTTGTAATCTTAATAAAAAAAAAAATTGCATCAGACATTTTATGATTATATAGGTCATATTAAATGCCTGGTTAGTCGCATTGTCTGCCTGTCTCAGTCGATCAGTTAGCTTATTAGCAAACATCCAAGAAATTGAGTAATAACCTAGGATCAATTCCTGCAAGTATTAGGCACTTACTAAATGTGGAAACGAGTTTAAATTCACTTTTAATTTTGTCAATTTATTCTTTACTTCAAATACTGACTCTGCTGTGTCAATGCTTGTGGTTTTGTTTGAGCAAACCTCCACTCCCTGTGCGAATGAGTGGCCAACTCAAGCACATGTTTGGGTTTGGTCCTGGCCTCCACCCAATTCAGTTTTTTTTAGGCCTAATCACACAGCAAACTTATTAACTCTCCCTAAAGGCATCAACAGTAAAGAAATTCTTACCCTCACTGAGCTCCCATGAATGGTCATCCTCTAAAAGAATGTCAGCTTGTGCTCTCTCCAATCAGGATCAAAAGGTGCACTGTTTGGATAATGGTTATTGTTATTAGTAATATTTCATTATTAAAGGTCTGATAAAAATGTTCCTTACGAAAGTTCTTTGCAGTTACGATGCAAAGTTAAGTGGTCAGACATTAAGGAACTATTATGAATTCCCGCCTTACATGTAAGCATGTAGGTTTTTTTCTTTTGTTCGTGTGCCTTTACCTTACTTTTTTGTTGTTGTTGTTGCAGTGTCTGCCATTGTTAAAAATATAAAAGATTTGTTAATACACTGAAGTAAAATGTTCTGTTATTAAAAGTCTCCTTACTTTACTAAAAGTAAATAATAAAATAAATATAAAATATATTTTAAATAAATAATGAAAAGCTAATGATTTGGATTTTCCCTTGTTCAGCAAGCTACCTGTAGTGGAGAAGTAAAAATAAAACCTATGGTGCCAGTTATTTAATGTTTGCCATGGTTTTAATAGCATTTAATTAAAAAACTAATAAAACACGTTCATATAATAAGGGATTTCACATAATGTAGCAATTTTTGTCTTGCATGTCTCCATTTTAATCCTTGTCAAAAATGTAATTGATTTTTAGAATACGTTACATATAATTACACTATAATTACATATAATTGTCATGAATGTCAGGCAAGAACCTGTTATTGTAAAGGCAAGAACTAAAAGCTGTTGGAAGAGTGCTCTCTAGTGGAGATCTCAGAAACACTGGTTTGCTGTTCTGCTGTGATTCACATACCCAACTAGAGAAAAGTTAGAAATACTGCACCGCTAATTCATGAAAGGTTAAAATTTTATTTTGAACAGTCACTACACCAGCAATAGAAGTAGATCGGCTTAAATATGAACTTAAACACACTCAGATCATTCTGGTGCTCCCATTTCCATGCCCTTAATATTGGCCAAAAAAAAAAGAGAAGATTCTGAAATGTTGAAATAAATATTTACACAGAAGTGCTAATTTTGCTAATACTGAATAAACCCTATTTGCAGTTACTATTGAAACTGCTAACTAGGCTTTATCCATTGCAGGTTGCACTGCCATAGGGTAAAATATTCCCAAACTATTACCTATTACCTTAAGGCATATGCATGTCCTTTATGCATATCGATGCAAATTTCATGATATAGCAGTCATAAGGACATATAGGTCAAATATTACTTAAAGACAAAATGGCTTGCACTGTTAGTAGGCACTCAGTACAGGTGCTTTGATAAAATGGTCAAAAAGTAGTACATTTTTGAATGGGAACTGTAATGTTAGTTACACTTAGAAACATGTAAATTATATGTTATACTGCCTGGCCAAAAAACATTTCACTCAAATTTTGCACTCGTCATGCTCCCAGAACCAGTCTTTCACAACTTGAGTCTTGGAATATACCTGTGCCATCAGGAAAGAAAAAAAAAATCCAATGATGTCATAACACTGAATGTACTGGTCATTCAGTACATTCAGGTCGCCAACTGACTTCATTTTATTATCACATAATGTTGCTGAGCGTAGACCTGACCAACTGAAGCAAGACCATCATAACACTGCATCCAGAGACTTGTACAGTGGGCTAAGTCTTAATTGACTTGGTAACAGCGCTCAAGCAATACAAACGTATGCATATGAACTAAACTGCAAAATGCCAGGGCCAGAGTTTCACTATCAAGTTGCAATATGGTGTCTTATACCAGCACAGATTGCATTTCAGGTAAAAGTGAATTAAAAACACTAGCACATGCAAAAAAAAAACAAAAAAAACAGCTGTGACTTCATATGCAGTACACAGAGATAAAAACATCATTATACAATCATATACAGGAAAATGGCAAATCAATAAATAAGTGATAAAAGGATATGTAAATGCATTATAACCCAGACAAGTAATAAACAGGACCAAAAATAGGTACAATAGTGAGGCTGTCACTACAAAACCTAAAACTTAAAATATACATATTGCATAGTGCATTGCTATGCTAGGCTTCATGGGCTGTGTTATATTAATATCTTACAAAAGACCAATCTACAGACACACATGGATGTGAAAACGTTCTTTGGGCCAACTGACATTACATTACATTTTGATTTGTTTCTGATAACCCAAATGTATCATGTAGATTAAACAAACTTTATGTACCTTATGTACATTCGAGCTTATTTTTCTCTTCAATTTTTCGAATATGCAAATGTTTTTAGGGAAAGTAAATAGCATCTTGTTAGTATCTGGTTATATTCAGTGAACAGTACAGTCTTTCATTTTATTCTAAAAAGAAGAACATTTTTCTCCACACAAGACAACTAAATAGGCTCAACATAATTGGCTGGGTACAGTCCGAATCGACCGTTGTCCAGCCGTCCTTTACACCAGCCTTGATCATCTTCATCTTCTAGTTTAGTTAGCTCATCACCTATTAGGGAAGAATCAGGGCATCAGAGAAGCTTCACCTTCACAGATGGGAGATGGTTGTGATTGAAGTCATGCAGGTAATGTACAACTTATTTCATACAACTTATGAAATACCCATCAGATAATGTATTTTTTCATACCTCAAACTTTATTTCACTTGTCCTCCATATGTGCTAATTTAGTGTCTATGTAAATGAGCTATTGCTGGGAGAACAGCAGAGCTGAGCAACGTCCGGGAAGGGCCCATTTATATGAGGTCACAATATGGGGAAATTCTAATTGTCTTATTTAACCCCTGGGAAACAGAAACATGGAAAATTGAGAAAAGGCAGGGGGAGTATGTTTCTTTCCCCACATTTTTTGTTTGAATATTGTTTTAATATGAAGACCATCTAAATGTTTAAAACTGACTTACTAATCACAGTGTATGGAAAATCTGTTGATACTTTTTCTACTTGGTAAGTAGAATATTTAAGGGCACACCAGTTAAAAAATGCATGCTGGATCAGTGACCACACATCTTCTTACCACACATAATCTTGTCACCAAACTTGGCACATGATATGTGATAGGGGTTATCATTGCTATCGCTGTGAGCACTGAAATGATCTGGGGTGCAGCGGTCTCATATTTACCACTGGTTTTGCTTCTGTTTAAACCCTTGCCTGATATAGAAACTCTATCTATGGCCAGTGTTAATTGTTGAATGTTCAGTGTTCAGTGTTGAATTTTGCATAATAGGTTTAAGTAAATAGGTTTTGCATAATAAGTTTAATAAGCTACAGTTTTAATTGTTGTTATTAAGTTTTTTATATATTAACTATATAAAATTTTGCTATACAATTTACTAAGTGTTAGTGATATTGTAATCACTGTGTCAGGAACCCCCTACGATGCCATCACAAGAGGGGGAAGAATTCCAAACTCCTCCAACAGTGTTTAAGCACATTGAGGGAACTGCTAGGGGGATTTCATGCTCGACCTCTCACCTACGCTGAAGCTGAGCTCATCTTGCTCTTGCCCTTGATAATCATACAGTGCCCTAACTCGTACTCCTGGGCTCCTTTCCTCTTCAAATGGGTTGGTGGCGCCGTTGGTCTCTGCAGCCGCCTGTTCTTCATCCGACCAGTCTGCTGAGTATGCCCGATTCTGTTCAGAACTGCTCACACTGAAATACCAGAATGTTTATATGGAGATGTTACAATTACAAAGGATTATTGGGGATTGTTTCTAAACATGAATAATTCACAATGAATGAAAGATGGAGTAATAAGAAAAAAAATGATTAATTGATTACTCCTGATTGGTCAGGATTTTCCTTCTGCTGATTTCACCCACCCCTCAGTTTACCCTTTCCTTTTAAGCCTAAACAAATAACAAGAAAGATAGCAATCAGTACCTGTCACGGTTTTCAACCTGAGGTGACGAGTTCCGATCTTCAGCAGTCATTACATAGGTGAGTGTGACACCATCATGGTTCTTTTTCTGTTTTTCTTTCTTGTGGATGGCATGGCTCAGTTCTGGGTTATATTCCTGGGGGCAATTTTTATTCCAGAGAAGATATTAATTCAGGGCATACCAAATCTATTTAAAATGTCAGGGAAGCAGAAGCAGTAAAAGTGGTATTTGTTTAAGTGACAATTCCTTGAGAAGCAGTTTTCATACAGGTGCAAGTAATAACTTCAAGATGCAACAAAATCACAATTTCCAGCTTTTGCTATCTCAAAAAGTAATCAATAAAGAATAAGAAAAATTTTCAAAACATTTAAAACAGTGTCACCCGTGCTGGGTTATTATTCCTTCATTCTTCCAGTCATTTTTGGGAGAAAATGAATAAAATTAACATGTGTAATAGTATATAATACTATATAGTGCATCCACACCCTAAACCTGGGAAACTTGGACACCCCGGATGGGATGTCACACAAAAAGTGCAAGAAAACAACAGTATCTGTCATTTCAGTAATATTTCACCTCAAAATGTGGCCAATTCATGGGCATGCCAGGGCCAAGGTTGTTGCTGAACCACCTGAGGTCTTCTTGAGGACTGGCAGAGGTGATGGTTCGTTCTAAATCCCTGTAAACTGTGGCATAGCTGCAAAAAAAAACAAAAAAAAAAAACAAGACAGTCATGCTTTTCTCTCTTTTCTCCAGGAATCATTATACTGTTATGCAACAAGTACAATAAAATCGGGTAACTGTGCGAAAGAAACTGAACTTAGGTCAGGGACATTTTTTCAAACCTAATTTTAAAAATAAAAACCTTACTGTCTTGAACAGAACTTTGCTGAAAATGTATGAACACTACAGGGGTCGGTTTTCATTAGTGCATCAAAAAGTTGATGAGCGAAAGTAGACATCAGCTTTGGCGAAGCTGATCTTTAGGCTGACCTTTGGTTCTCTGTGAGGTTAAGATGGCGTTTGATATCCAGCAGCACCTCCCTCATGAAGGCCAGTCTTCTTTCTTCAAACTGCTGGCACTGTTCAAAGACCAGCTCCATGTTTTCCACATACTGTGGCGTACAGTTGCTCAGATCATCCAGAGCCTTCAGATACTTCTCTTTGGCCTGCAAGAAAACACAAAATACAGTCTACATTAATTTCTTAAATACACTGTGTTTATGTCTTTCCTTATGAAAGTAAATCATCACAGACAAATTTAGCAAGACCTTATTAACACCCGTCAGCAATGTCATACTCATAAGGAAAATTTAAACAGTACATCACATCCTTTACCCAGTGACCTAATCTGTCTTTAGACTGCAAAGCCCTTTTATGATGTTTCCCACGGGACACTGCTGGTCAGATATTTACCAGCTCACAGTCATTCCCAAATGGACATTCCCATCTAGGAGAGTAGATAAGATGATTTATTGATATACATGTGTTTGTTAAATGTATTGATCATCAGTATCCCTTTAATCTTGATCAAGGTCTCTAGGATTCAAAACATTGGGCACAAAGCAGGGGAATTCACCCTGGATGTGCTGCTAATCCATTGCAAGGCATCACGCACACACACATTCACGCACCGCAATGCTGATAAACAGCGGCATCACTATTGTCACAAGTGTTTCTGTATTCAGCCATAGAGTGAAATGTCTGAACACAATGTAGAACCTGTGTGGCAAATAATAAGACATGCAATGTGTCTACTCCACCGGCTGTAGTGATAGCTAATAAAAACAACGTTCTTACATGTGTCTTACGAACATGTGCAGCATGTATGCTACATTATGCTACTGTAGGGTTGCGCTCCACAAGGTTCGTCTACAACATGGTTTGATGAGAAGTGGGTAGAGCTGTTTGTCAGTCATGCCAACCACAGGCAGAATCACAGTATCGAATTCGAGTATCGAGTATCGAGAATCGAGTATCGAGAATCGAGTATCGAGAATATCGAGTATTCGAGGCCTGGTTCACAGTATCTTACCGCTCTGTGCGGTAAGACTTGCGGCGGCGGCTTGTGTGTTTACATCAACACGAAATGGTGCAAGAACTCTGTGCTAGT
>JAOVVA010000017.1:8253935-8270316 GCA_028565275.1 Leiocassis micropogon | reverse complement strand
TGGAGGAACGTTGTTTCATTTCACTGTGTACTAACTGTATATGGTTGAAGTGACAATAAAGCCTACTTGAACTTGAACAGTCTGTATGGCCCAAATGACACTATCAGCAACACCAGATGCATAATCTGTATATACTGTATATGCTTGTGTCAAGTGGCAGTGGTGGGAAGGCAAACAATTATTGATTTGCCCAGTCTTCTGCAAAAGTTTTTTGGCTCAAAGTCCCTTTTTCGGCCCCTGCCAAGAGCCACACAGCATACTCAACTCTCTGTTTATTCACAAAAAGACTGGGATCTGCTACGATGTAGGTATTCCCATTCAACCAAACCACCTACTTTTAAAATTCTAAAACTAATGTGGCTTTTGGTACTTTTTCCTTTTTGGAAAGTAGAATATTTAAGGGCACACCACAAACAATGAAAATGCATGCTGGAGCAGTGAGACAGAGTCCACACATAATCTTGTGACCAATCTTAGCACGTTTTGGGTTATAGTTGTTAAGCATTCAGCCAGCACTGGAATGATCTGTGGTGCAGCGCTCTGATTTTCACCACTGGTTTTGCTTCTGTTTAAACCCTTGCCTAATATAAAAACTTTATTAATGCCCAGTGTTTCTAATTTTCTGCCTGCCTTTATGATTAAATCTTCATTCAGAAAGGCTCACATAGCTCATTATTCAATAGGGATAGCAATCACCAGGCACCAGCCGATACTATGTTATCATGATACCTATGTGCTGATTTGATTTTTACTGCGACTCAGTAAGTATTATAATTTTATATATATTCTGATTCTATATTTATTTATTACTATTTTTTTTAAGATTTTGACATTTAAAGTAAACTAAGCAAATAATTTGCTCCCACCACACAGAACACTGTGCTGCCTGCCATATATAAATTAAATATAATTAAAACCACATATATTTTGAAGACAGGGTGGTGATACATAAATTGCCACATGACAGAACTGCGATACATAACAGAATATATTTTTTTCCCCATCTTTACTAGTCAAGCTTCATGCTTATATTATATTATATTATATTTCAATGTAATTTACATTAACGCATTCACAGTCAGGAAAGCCGACCAAGCTGCCAACTTCGGACTCCAATCCGTGGCCACACCCACGATCTGGAGATCTGGGAGGGGCCGGTTGGCCAAGACAGCGAGAGAAGCCACTTTAAGGAGTATGCAGGAACCGCTACCCATGCAAGCCCACCCTGCCACTCTGCCCGTCATCATTGCTCACCAGCCTCGTGCTCACATGCCAGCTGGGCACTGCCTCCAGATCCGCACGTGCACTCATTCACTACTTTTCTCTCCCTTTTTTCCTTCTTCCTTACTTAAAACGCTTTCCTTTCCCTTTGTAAGCTTGTTAATCCATCTTCTAATCTTTGTCTCTCAATAAAACTTATATGACCAAAAAAAAAAAAAAACGCTTTCCTTTCCCAATTTTTCCTTAATAAAAAGACATTTTTCCAGAATGACCTCACCTCGTGTCTGTGGTGCCACCTGTGCGAAAGATCTTACACATCAAAAAACTACATCAACGTGAAGATTACACACATTGTTTGCCTACCCTTCTACACAGTAAATCAGTTTACATCTACCAACCAATTCAAGCTTGCATACAGTGTTACCTTTATGTGATTAAAAAAAAAAAAGATTTATACAAGCTTTAGATGCTGCGTTTGGAAAGTTTTGAATTAGCTGCTACAACTTAAGCAGCAGACATATAATACTTATAATATACTTTACCATTTTTTTTTTCATTTACATTCTTCCAGGCTTACCTTCTGAACTTCACTTTTGCATTTGTCCAACTTCTCCTGTAACTTCTTCTGCTGCTCTGCAGTTGTAGATGATGCTTCTCCCTTGCTGTTGGCTTCACGGCTGGAGGCAAGCTTCTCCTCCTTGCAGGCCATATGGTATGCTTTCTTTGCTGTCTCCACCTACCAGAAAAGACAAATGTCTTTTTAAATTCATACATAAATGTGTGTATTTTGCAAGGGGAAACCTCTGGTTCTGAAAAATGAAACTAATGCAACGAAGTGGCAAAATGCGCAGTTCCTCAAATGTCCACTGGGAGCTGGCTCCAAAAGTGAGTCACTCCCCATAGAGTCCCATGTTAAAATGTCCAGCTATACAAAATAAGTATGTTGACAGCCTGGTACAAAAATAAGTCATATTACA
The DNA here is from genome assembly GCA_028565275.1 of Leiocassis micropogon. Taxonomy (NCBI): domain Eukaryota; kingdom Metazoa; phylum Chordata; class Actinopteri; order Siluriformes; family Bagridae; genus Leiocassis; species Leiocassis micropogon. The sequence continues at coordinate 8,268,118 of JAOVVA010000017.1, read as the reverse complement.
GTCATAATAATGTGAAGTAATGTTTTAAACGAGAAAAATAGCTTAATATTAGTTATGAACTTTGGCAATTGGTCACTTTGCTTTGTGAACACTTTATTAGGAACACTGGTACAGCTACAGATTAGTGTAATTAACAGATATGAACCCCATCAACCATCATAATGGGAAAAAATTGTGATCTCAGTGATTGTGACAATAACATGATGGTTGGTGCAAAAATGGCTGGTTTACAGATTTCTGTAACTGCTGACACGGTAGAACAGGAGATTCACAGCATGATAGTACACCTGAAATCTCGGAAGCAACCGTGATGAAATCATATCAACATGGAGTTTCAAAGGAATGTTTTCAGAATATTAAAAATAATGTTCCTCACCTCTTTAAGCTTTTTGGCCCATGGTTTTTGAGCCTTTCTGAAGCCTTCCTCTGCCTCTTTGGTCTCCTTAAAACTTCCCATAATCTGCTTGTGGTAGGAGTCTTTCTGCCAGTTTTTCACTTTTTCCAAGTCCACATTTATCAGAATGTTCTTTATGTCCTGGTGAAGCTCGCTCACCTTATCGGTTTCATTCATCATTGCAATCCAGGCGCTCTGTACTGACCCATACTGTGGTCCTGAGATTCAGACAAAAGAAAAAGACAGAAAGCATATGAGATTGTATCTAATCATATAGTTGGTACAGCTAAAGTCTAGAAAGGAAGTAAATTAGTTGGTAAATTGCTTAATTACTTCTTCAAAGAATATAAGTTATTTGGTTCTCAGTACCTCGCTCCACTAGCTGTCTCCATCTCTTCGACCATTCTGTAAGCTGTTGTGAATAGGCCTTCTCTATTTTGGCACGCTCTTGAATGCAACTCATCAGGTCATTGCAGAGCCGGTGTCCGTCATCGATGCGCTTGACTGTACGCTTATAGTTCCCGACCTGTGATGAGAGTGGTTCTTTATATGGGCTAATGATCTAATCTCACATGCCAAAAATTTTGGTAAAATCATTTAGGGTCATTTGTCTGGAACACTATGTTAAAATGAGACTGCAAATAAAAGGCTGACCTCCCAGAAACTGTCTGTGGTCTCATCAGATGCCAGACTCTCGTCGTAGGCCCCCGACATGCTGGGAAATTTGGCAGAAAAAACTCACGGCTGTAGTTAAATGTAGCCGAGTGGATTTCACCATGCACTGCAAAATAGATAAAAGCACACTGTTAATATTAATCGCAATGTGTGATCATATTTAAATAGAAAAACAAAAACAAACAAAAAAAACTCTTATTATAAAGTTGTTTTTACTACACTGCTTTATAATATCAATCACTAGCAATAATAATTAATTCCGTTAAAAATGATGTAATGTCACAGTTTACTATGTTCTTGATCACAAAAAGCCTTCCATATTTTACTTTTACATTTTACTACTTTATTTGATATCATAATCAGATGTGTGTACTTCATCAAAGCCAGTTATAAAGATACATTCTCATATTACAGAATTCTCCTAAAAGTAATACTGGCCGTCACTTGAAGTGCCCTTGTTGCAGACAGTATAACACTAAACACTTTGCTTCACCTTTGCAGAAGTGATAACAGCTTGTTGACCCCTTTAGACAACAGAGTCTAGACAATACACCTATAAGCACTGGGTCTGACATACTGTACAGTACAATGGTCTTTTATTCAGTATGTAACTGGTATGGCTGACTTTATGTGAGATGACATTAAGAGACCTGGGGCAATGCTACACATTGTATATGCTACACATTGTATATACAAACAAGTTTGTTGAAATGAAGTGTTAACTGTTATAAAAAAAAAAAACTTGTATTGTTTAGATAGAGATATAAAATTAGCATCCAGACGTCTGGTTCAGAAAATTGAAATTCTCAATTAAATCTGACAATGTAATTAAATGATCCAAAATTTGACAGGACAATAGATTTTGTTTAACAGGAGGCACCACTCTGTTGCCTAACGTGGGGGTGCAGCCCTCATGTTTAATAGGGGACCAGTGGGGGAGGGACGACACCAGTATGTCAATCGAAAGCAATAAGGTAGGACAGTTTCCAAACCATAAAACAACACAAAATGAAATACAAAAAAAGGTACTGTAAAAGAGTTTGACACTGTGAGGTTGTCTTCTTTAGCAGCTAAAACAAAATAGAGGTACCATGATATGTTTCGAAGTGTAGTACTTGTTTGACCCCCATGTCTAATTTAATCCACTCCAATGGACCGAAGGAGGCTTTTGTTCCGTAACTATGTAAGGCTCGCTGCCAGAGGAGACAAAAGAGCTGTAAGCATGGCTAAGATATCTTAGCTATTAACTACCGTAACTCACTGCCTCAATGCAACTGCACATCACCCCTTTATAAACAACCTTAAAAGTGATACATTTGACCACAGAGACGGAAAATGTCATCTCAAGCATGCATATAAACTTAACTAAAATTTCCTCATGTCAGGCTTTTTTTTGCTTCAAATTACACATACAAAAAAATATATATAGGAAGTGTGCATTTGAATTCATTTGCATGGGTTGCTACATGAAAAGACACATGACAAAGAGACCCACATAACCTCATCCAAACATCATTTCCATAAACCACAACCACACGCGAAGACAGCATCTGCATGCTGTCATGCACCGACAATTGCAGCTTCACTTCACTGGAAACAAAACACAATCGAGTATATCCAATACATCAAGCACAAAAGTCCCTATTATACAATTCCTGCGTAAACGCACAGAAAAAACTAAAGTATGGTGCAACAAGACAGCAGCACTGTGGTGACAATAACAAGCTTACCTGCTCTCTTTCAAACAAACACAGGAGCTGCCTTTAGATTTCAAGCACATGTGGCTTCTCTCACAATCACAACGTCATCCGGTTTGGTATTCTTCTGCTTCTTTCGTGTATTGTTATTATTCATATGTTTATTCACCTCAAATAAGTTCTACTGACCAAATCCCCTCCATGTGGTACAGAACTGTACAATGTGGTGGCTGGCTGTGTGTGTGTGTGTGTGTATGCGTGTGTTTTTGCATATGAATGGCAGGGAGGGAATCCAATCACATTTTGCTTGAACAGTCCTGGCACTGATGGGAGGGAGAGTGGAGCAGAGAGAATGGATTACTGGTGATAGACAACGGTATAAATTTAGGCATTTCAATTCTAGATTTAATCAGCGTTTCATTGTTGAACAGTCGAAAAAAATATATATATTTCCCCAAATGTAGCCCATAAACTGGTTAAAAGTGTGCAACTAAAACAGAAAATAACTAGTTTATTTCTGACAAACTACACACATTATTTGTGCAAATTTATGTTCAGTAACCACTTTGTGCTGATCAAAATGGGAATACAGCATGGATTGGACACCAACCTATCACACGTTACAATACACACATTCACATCCTGGGAACACTCCCAGTGTAAGCCAGGAACACACACTTATTTGGGCCAACAATCCACCAACAGCCTAGATTTATTTTACATTTCATTTATATTTAAAGGGATCTCGGTACGTCACTTGGTTGAGATAACTTATCTGACTCCTGAGATGTTCAAAGTCTGAACGCAAGTTACAATGTGCTTTATCTACGGTCCACAACAATAAAGTTATAATGGATTAAAATATTATGCAGCCAAGACACTATCTAAGACACGTTCCATACATTATCTAGTGCTTGCATGTTAACTTTCAGATAAGAACTCAGATCAGATCAGTCGTCAGCAAGTTTCTGACACCTTTGCAGTTATCCCATCAGTTCTATCAAGCAAATAATTACTTAATCTGTCCGATGATACACTGAACGCTATAAATTACTCAAATTATGGAAGTGAGGAAATAATAGTAACTACAAAACATATCCATGTTAACCCTACATGAATTTTCTGATAACTGTTGCAACATGATAATACGTGTATGTCTGTACCTGAGCTGCAGTAATAAATGAAACTCTTCCTTTCTTTCCTAAATTCCTGCATCAAGAATTGCAGTGACCTATTTGTATTAAACTGTGAATTTCTATTAAATTAAGGAGTATCACTTAGTACAAAAGGAGATGCAGTGCTGGCTTCAAATTTGACCAAAATGAAAGAACCTTGGAAAAATGCACTGACATCTGTGAAGATAAGATAGTATGTAATACGTTTAATAAAATTTCTACTGATTCTAGGGACTGATTCTGGGACGTGTACAAAAGGCAACCTTCAAAACAAAGAACTTCTTAAATTTGTACATCCCAGCGAATTTAGGGCGGAGGCGAGGTACAGCAACTCATCACAGTGCACAATTACACAAATTCACACACCTTGGACATCATGCACTATGGGCAATTTGGAAGTCCCAGTCACTACAATGGATTTTGGGTGAATACTGGAGTATTTGGAGGGAACCCACAAAGCAAGGGGAGAACACCATGCATACAGACCAGAGGCCTAATACAAAACCCCTAACCCTGGAGGTGCAAGATGACATCGCTGACGACTAAGCCACCATGCAACCAAAATTTCAAATGTTTCTTATAAATGAATTATAATGAGGACTGCATGATTTGATAAAAAAAAAAAAAAAATTAAAATAAATAATACACGTATATATACCGCATTGCATGATTTGGACACATATAGTGATTGCAAGTTAAACTGCAATATCTAACTATTAAATATACCAGTTTGCATTCAAACGTATTTATCTAGGGTAACAGCAAATAACAGTACGAATGATACCTTTAGTCATTGGTAATAATTGCGGAGGTTGTCTTTGATCTTAATCCCGTGCAAACCGGCCATGTCTGTAATTTGTAAAGTAAAAATATCCCCCACAAATGATCTACCATATTTCAGCATGTCTGTGATTTGGCCAGGATTTATTGGGGTCGTATGTAATTTTTTTTCCATTCTGCGTGCCTTTTTATCCATTTTCCGTGAAGAATGGAGGCTGCGTTGGAGTGCTTTGAAAGTATTTTTGGGTGCCGCATCATATCGGTATACACCATACAACAATACAATGCGCAGGAAAAGAAAGCTGAAAATGGTCAGAAGAGGGAAAGCAAAAAGAATGATAAGATAAAGATGGATGACATGTATACCAGCCTGCGGTAAGCAACACTCTTGACATCAAATCCGGGAGATAAGTCAGTAAATTTGAGTAAAATCGCAAGCTTTGCTTAACCCGCGCGAATGTGCCACACAAAATTCAGATGTGCGAAAGTCATTTCTAAATCACACAAGATCTCCAGACAATATTAAACCCGTGTGAATAGGGCTAAACCCTACATAAATTCCCAACTATGCATATATTAGCTGCAATACATTCCAGCCTTTGGAGATTAGATAATTGCATAGGTTCATATTGCCATTTCAATTCTGATGGACTTAACTGTGCAGCTCTAATCGTGATGCATTACTTAACAGATTATCAACATTTTTATAACTGATTATCATATTTATAAATGTATCTATAACAAACAACTGACTGTGATCATGTAACGTTTGTTGAATTACATTGTGAAGAATGTAAGCTATAATGTTATTCACCAAATATTATATGATCAGAGTTGGTTGTTTGTTGTAAAGACCTTTGCAGGGGAGTTCACAAAATGATGAATGGATGGAGGAAAGGGAGAAACGAATGAGGAAATGTGATGATTGATCGCCCACCCAGCACCGTAAAGCAAGAGCAGACACACAGTTCACTGCACCAATTGCAGCCTCAGTAAAATTCCACTACACAGCAGGATAGGCTTAAACATGTGTAGGCAAAATGCAAGCAAATCGTATCAGCAGAAAACTCACCACGCTACTTACTACTAACATTCATTTGATTACTGTCAATGCTGTGTACATTGCTCCCTAAAATGTGTAGAGTTCAAGGAGGCTGGTGTTTAATAGAAAGATAAGAAAAGATAACTCCTACATTCAAACAAGAGTTTTCGAGCGTCACATTTACTGTATTGCACATACATGAAGGCAAAACTTCAAACATTTATCAATAAAAATGTTTTTAAAAAATATATACAAAATTGACAAATCAGTAAGTAAAAGTTTAAAATAAATCATCAATGTATACCCATCTCTAGACTTTTAATGACAATATTTCAAGATAAGATTTTCGAACCAATCAATTCTGAGTCAGAACATTGAAATCACTAGGAAATGAAAGTAGGTTATTTTAGCTCTTATGATAATGTAGTTGAAATAAACTGCATTTTAATTCAGAAAGGTCACTATACTCTGCTCAAAAAAAAAAGGTTTGGTGTGACTCCTCATAATAAAAGAAATTAAAACAGGGATGGTTTTTGCCAGGAATTTGCAACTCGCGAACCTCCTGCCTTTCAGCGCAGCAAGGAGGAAGAAGATGAGGTAACAAATCAGACAAATCGTCCTGAGAGCTGCTGAGAGCTACTATTAAATAATGCAGTACCTGAACTTCACCAAGCATCACCGGCACTACAGTTGAGGTCATGTGTTAAGGTCAGCTGGAATCAAAATCAAACTTGCATACAAGTTTTCCAAATCTTGGTTGCCTCTACAGGAGGTTTAGATTTTCTAGATATGACTTTCAGTAACCAGAAATAAAATAAATATTAAAGTTGAAGGAAATTCACACTAAAATTACATACCACTAAAATAAAGTTTACATTAAAGTAAGATTTATATTACATGAAGGAAAAAAAATCTAAAATTAGAATATGTACAAAAATTAACTCTTTTATCTTCTATCCACAGACCCGAGGTCGGGAATCGAACCCTTAACCCTGCCAGAGTGAGGCTAAAGTGATAACCACTACACCGATGGGCCACCTATAGACAGAAATTTGAATTAGCATTACTAGATAATATATATCTGGAAATGTCTGTCCATCCATACTGTTTGCGGTCTACCCGCTGGGAAACTGGAGATCCACTGGCACAGAAATGGGCTATAAGTCCCAGATCCTCCAGCTTTGTTGTGAGTGTGGAGGAAAGTATAGTGTTAAGTGCTAAACTGTAGTCAAGACCTAGCATTGTAACATAATTCCCCCTTTCTGGTGTCCATGTTGCGTAGTGCTGTAGGTGTGATATGGCGTCGTTGGCGTCCAGTGTTTCAGGTAATGTGGAAATGATGAAGTCTCTGACCAGCGTTTCAAAGCACTTCATCATGCACCACGTCAGAGCTACAGGGAAACATTCATTGAGGCAGACTCGTTGGGGTTTCTAAGGGATAATGATAAAGACACATGGGGGTTACCAATTGTGCATTGGAGAGGTTCAATATCTCAGGGAACACCAGTGTTAGCTGGTCAGACTCTAAGGACCTGACCTGAGATCCTGAGATCCTGCTGCTTTCCTGGTGTCCACTCTTTTCATGCTCTAAATAGATAATTTTCATGCTTATATTAAATGCATGCTTCATTATTGTTATATATTAGTCATCTCAAGAATAAAAAAAATGTATAGAGTGCAAATTGTCTTCATACTCTTTTTTTTTTTATTTGTAGCCTAAGGTGAAAGTACTTCATTTTGAAGTCACACGATGTACATTAACTCTATGACTAAATACATACAGTAGGGAAACCTCTGTAAAGCAATGAGTGCCAAGTCAACACAACTCAGTCTCCACTGCAGCAGTTATGTGAGATGTAGATCAATGTATCCAAGGTCAGCCATGCTGCTGAAAGTGTGTCCAAGCGGCACCTGTTCCAACTGAAGCCTCATCTCGGTGCTAAAAGGGTATCACATTTGCTTCCACATTACCTTGCGGGGCCGTGATTAGATTTTTAAACAGTTCTAGTTTCACAGGTAGACTGGAGAAATTAGAAAAATTAACAAATGTATTATTGATTTGATCAGTATTCCAAGCTCAAGTACAGCCTGGGCCATGCTACAGAAAACCTTTTTTTTCATTATTGCAGCCCATACAGTATCCACTCTCCAAGATATAAATCTGCAGATAAATTATTCATTCCTTTCTGTTACCTGATAAGTGTGGTAAACCACTCCAAAGACACAGTTGTTAGAGTACATTTCAAGCAGTCATGGTTCTTTTCATTTGAGCCTCGAGTGCCATATTTGCTTTCTACTATTTAATTCAAATTTCAGGCCTTCTTGATAATATTCAGGCTTATTAAATTAACATTATTTAATGTATTAATGCACTGATTCCAAATGTAAATGTTACACAATTCACAACTAAAATAGAAATTATTCTATTATTATTATTATTATTATTATAGGTAGAGAGTATTGAGGCCTTAGGGTGGTCACAGCAGTTTTTTTTCCTAGTCTATGGTTATTTTACTAAATCATGCACATAATTTAGTAAAACAAGAAACATTCGATCAAATTAGAAAAACATGCAAACATTTGCTCTACGTACTTTTGAAAAAAAAAAAATTCCCAATGGATCCAGATTTTGGGCCACACAGCATAATTAAAAACATCTCTTTCAGAACAACAACTCACGGTTTTGTAAATAAGTAAACTACACTACACAAGAAGCTTAACTTTATCTGCTGTCATTCTAAGAGCATATTTCAAAAGAATGTTTCCAACTATATAGTGGATAGTTAGAGAGCGAGAGAGAAAGAGAGCGAGAGAGAGATTGACAGCATGATCTCAACCACAGCTTCGCTTTAGCTGTCTACTTAATCAATATGATACTAATTAAAACAAACCTAATATCCAGCAAACCAATTTCCTAAACAGGGGATGAAACGTCACCGCACCCTTGGGAAAACCACAAACGTCAGAGTAAAGGTTGCACATTTAACTGTTAACACTGGTGGATAACAAGGAAATAAATTGTTGGAGCCACTACCCAAAACCAACGATCCCCTCCACAAGCTTCCAGGTTATTTGCATAATATGGAAAAAAAAAATATTCGATACAGCAAGCTATTATAATCTGACTCTTGATGTTATAAATACAATTGTTCATGACTTTCTCACAGTACTGCTACTATGTACTGCTACTACTGCTACAGACTGCTTACGATTCCAGTTTCAATCTACGTCTATCAAATGAGTAAAATTAGTAAAATGCTCACCTGAGGACTTAAAGAAGGACAAAGCAACAGGCCTGTAAGTGATACTTCTTGCAATGCAAACGTTTAACTATATCAGTTATACACAGGAGTCTATAACAGAGAATAATGCCACACCTTGCTGTCAGTGACATGAGCACACACACTCACAGCACACATAGATATAAAGATTGGACTTTGACAATCTTTTCAGGGACATGCTTGTCCATCAACAAGTGACAGGCAGACCAACAGACCACTCTTAGACATTAACGCTGACAAAAAAAATGAAAGAAGACAAGTCACTGGCTAAAAAGAAACACTTCCTTGTATTACTCACGCCCTCCACATTTAAGTTATTATATATCTCTATTTGTGTATCACTGATCACCGAGGCCCATGACATCTGCGTGATTCATATAAAACTGCAATAAAATAATTTACATGCCATAAAAGAGATCTTTGTCTTTTAGCTGTGAATGTGTCATAGTGCTGCCAAATTAAAAATGCTCCTGGTATCTCAGAAGTATTACACATTGGATAGAATTTCGACAGAGAATAAGACACACCTTGAAAAAGTCTGAAGCCTACCAATCAGCATAAGATACAGCACCGTAAAAAATGCTCATCAGACAGGCATTCTTCTATGGTTCATGATAACAGTGCTGAACACTGAACAACTCATAACTCGCTCAGAACATCGACACGCGGCACATAATGATTTATGATGTTTTACCATTGTGTGTTACAAGACACAGTATTTTTTCCTTAACATCAAAAAAGAATGAAGATAATTTACTGTGAAATGACTAGAAACGTCCTTACAATGTCTTTTGTCTCTCTCCATCCAAAGCAGGAAAAGAAAAACACAAAAACTTTCACAGCATGTGAGACATGTATAAAGATTAATAATAATAAACAATAGTGATAGTAATAAACAGTAAATGCACTGGACAATACATCACACATTACACATTAACCATAGAGGACAACGGAAGCCAAAGAGCTAGGTGGCATAATCCATAGTCACCCTGACATGGGTGCTTTCCCTTCCTCATCTCCTTTCTGGGAGTTTTTTTCCTTACCACTGTCATCTCTGACTGTGTGCTACAAACTAGCTTTATGTACTGTAAATGTCTAAAACAGAATGTTCAGTTCCTCACTGAAGAAGCTTTCATATCCACGAAGCCATGAGTGAGAGAGATTTTTTAAAGTGATGGTGGTTTTCTGCATTAAGTGCTGATGATAAGTGTCCTAAATGGATGGAAGACAGAGTCACACGATATTTATTCTCAGATGATATCAATACCTACTGTAGGGTCTCACTTCCTGGGAAATTGTATTCCTATAACAGTCTGTATATATAGCTGTTCAGGATACTCTATGGTCTTTTGTGTGAAATGTATGTGAGGACTGCATAAAAATCATGTTAAGGTGAGGTCTTTTTCTAGCTTTTTCTATGGTAGCACTATTAAACTGATTCATTACTTCATTCAAAACACATTATGAAACCATTCTTAACAGCTCTTTTCTTTAGTTTTTGGCCACATACCAGCCTGCAACCTGCTCCACCTCCTCTCTGCTTGCTGATTCGTCAATGTTTTTTAGGTGTTTATTACTCTAGAGTTGTCAGCAAAGTGTATGTGATTCGAGCCATCACACTCAAGCCATCACAATGAGCCTGCATTGTGAACTACAGTGGGCAGAGTATACAACCATGTTTGACACCGGTATTGATTGTGGTGAAAGCTCGTCTTTGTGGGGTAAATGTGTTGAATGCCAAAATAGATTGTCCATTTTTTAAATGCGATAAGGTCAAATAAATAAAGGTGGACATGACATCATCTGTAAATCAGGTGAGCAAAGGAGAGAAGTGCAAAGGATGGTTGACTGTTTGCTCCTAGTTAACACTGATGTTAACATTGACTAACTTTTTTGATATCAAAATGACTTTGGTTTTGTTTATTGCACAGAGAAACTGATTGAGATTTTGAAGATGTCTATAAAGACATCATGAAGCAAATCAGCATATCCTATCGGTGTGGCTCAGGTAATGTATCTTAATTTAATATCATCTCTATATCATTTATCCTGTACAGGGTCATGGGAGGCCTGGAACAAGGTGGGGTACACCCTGGACGGGGTCCCAATCACCACATTCAATTCAACTAAATTTTATTTGTACTGTATAGCACTTTTAACAACTCCCTGACATGACATGAGGGAAAAAAAACCTTAAGAGGAACCAGACTCATAGGGAACCCATCCTACATTTGGGTGATACCTCCCGGGCTCCCTGCGGTCCTGTATATTGAATAAAGTAATAATAGGCGAAGAGTGAGTGAATGAGTTTGTCTGCCTTACATGCACACTTGAATGATTTTGAATCTTCTTTAACTTTAAACTAAGCAGTCATACTGGGGAAGTCCCCTTTGTATATGTGTCAGTAGGTTTTAGTAGTAGTAGGTCAGTAGTAGTATCATAAATAAATTCCTTCTTTACATTTGTTCTATATGGACAAATGTGTAACCGTATAACAGGAAATGTATTTACATTTATATAAAGTTAATTTTGTCGAGGTTACCAGCGATAATTTCTTAAAAATACTATCCAGTATTGACCGCTCTACATTACTCGTGCTGTTGTGCTGAATAACGCCTTCGTAACTTTTGCTTATGACCGCATCAGAGCCGTGGTGATATTCATTACAACACCTTTCCCTCTCATATGATATGGCTTTATTATGTAATGGTAATATTAATATAAAGTTTTCTCCTGATGTTGAGGTACACTAAATACACTGTGTCTGTATCCAGCTGGCTATGCCTTCTTACAACACTAGAGCTTAGAAGTATAGAGCCTCTGGAGATCCAAACGTCCTGATAAGGCTTTACAGAACATACACTAATTTGCCAAAAGAATTTGCTCGCCTGCCTTCACATGCATATAAACTTGAGTAACATCCAATTCTTAATCCAAAGGGTTTAATATAATCTTGGCCCATTCTTTGCAGCTGTAACAGCTTCAACTCTTCTGGGAAGGCTTCCCACAGGGTTTAGGAGTGTGTTTATGGGAATTTTTAATCATTCTTCCAGAAGCTTATTGGTGAGGTCGGACACTAATGTTGGATGAGAAGGTCTGGCTCGAGGTCTCCGCTCTAATTCATTCCAAAGGAGTTCTATCGGGTTGAGGTCAGGAGTCCGTGAAGGTCAGTCAAGTTCTTTAACACCAAACTTGCGCATCCATGTCTTTATGGACCTTGCTTTGTACACTGGTGCGCAGTCATGTTGGAACAGGAAGGGGCCATCACCATTGGGTTTAATATGATGTTGGCCCACCCTTTACAGCTATAACAGCTTAAATTGCTGTATGCACAGCAATTCCTCTATTTAATCACAAAGACTGAAGAAAGCCAAAGTCCACTCTCCCACACATTGTCTTCTACAGAGAGATGACATAGAGCATCCTAACCAGGTGGCTGACCATTTGGTGTGGGAAATACACAGTTTCTGGCTACAAAACCCTGTGAATTGTGAGAAGAGCTGAAAAGATCAACAGGGTCTCTTTACCCACCACTGACACCTTTTACAATTGTACCCGCAAAAGCACTAATATTGTGGATGACCCCTCCCACCACTCTCGAGTTCTCTTTACCCCATTGTTGACTACCAGAGCAAGCGTGCCACCATCACCAGACTCCGCAAAAGTTTCATCCATGAGGAGGCAGCTGGATTATTGACACCCTATATACTTTAGTCAAAGCCCTAACCCAGTAAAAGCATTAGATGTGGAAAAAAAATTTTATTAAAAAATTGATGCACCTATTCTTTCATGAAGCAATTCGTGTCACATTGACTCCAAAATCAATTCAATTCCCACCCAAAGCAGTGCCAGTCCCAAGTGCGGATAAAATGGGATGGTTGCGCTAGGAATGCAAAAACTGTGGCAAGTTGCGTGCAGATCGAATGGTCTGCTGTGGCAACCCCTTGAGCAGCCGAAAGACTAACAACAACATTAACTTGTATGTTTGCATTTGATGTTGTGAAATGTTGCCATTCCACTATAATCCAGATAGCAAGATGGCAGATGGCAAGCTCTAAACCAGTCACACAGCGCAGGATCCTATGTTGAAGGACAAATTATTTGCTAAGTTTAGGGGTACTTACAGAATCACAATACATCTCGAATCAGCACCTAGTTATCGTAATAAAATCTTATCAGATGTTCAACTGCACAAAACAATTAATAGAGCTGCATCAGGCATTTTCTATTTAGAATGCTCTTTTTTCCTGCTACATTGCTGCCAGTACTGATGCTACATTTATCACAGCTACAGTACACTACTCAGCAGTTTGCACCTCACTGCTGCAATAGCTTTCAATGCCTTGTGTAGTCAACATGCACTGCACTGTGTATCTATGTCTTGTGTATTCACTGTTTTGTGGAGTTATTGTTGTTTGTCCTTATTATATGAAAAAGTATTAAGACAAAGGTAAAATTCAATGCTTTAATGACACTCATTTTTTAAAATAATGACAAGATATGAATAGAATGTATATGCTATACAGCAGACAAATTTTGGAATAAAGTCCTTTACTCTTCAATACCTGCTGAATCTGGACAGAAAAGTCAATAGCCTGCTTGATTACTGGCTGTAGATCATGTACAGAAGACAGTTTCTTGATTACTACTGTCTTCTTAATCACTATTCAACATTCTGTTGTTTTTGGGTCTGAAAAGGGGGTGACCAAGGCCACGGCTCCAGAAGCCATTGTCACAGCCCTTTTTTCACAAATTTTTCAGTAATTAGCGCAACTTTATAGCAATAAAGGCTATAACAAATTAGTGAAATTGCCTGTTCTGTGCACATGGAGAACTAATACATGGCATACCTTGTCTCAATTCCTTTGGGCCACCGGTATACATCTATACAGAGGTCTGAAACTCTCTACATATAAATAAGAGATTTTATCTACTATCGTACCAATCTGTTTCTTTTACAACTACTAGAGTTGAGGGGAGGGGGGTGGTGGGATTTGATTCAGTGATGTACTGGGATTCTTTTGTGTGGCTTTAAACTATCCAAAACACTGGCAGGCAGCACAGCATCTTGTGTGTTGGAGCAAATTAATTTGCTGATTTTGTTTAGAATTGTAACAAACAAAAAAAAAAAATATATAT
>JAOVVA010000017.1:8220879-8234113 GCA_028565275.1 Leiocassis micropogon | reverse complement strand
AAAAAACGTTGCATGCAGCTTTTTCTTGGCGTTCAAATCCCAACGAATGCAAGGAAAACGCTTCTAGTGCGTTTTCTCCGTGTTCATTTTACGCTTCGGAGGACCAGATATATCCCATGATCCTACATGCTATACATGGGGAAATGCGGAAAAAGGCAAAATAAATTGTTGAAAAACATACGCAGAAATTTTTGCATTTCTTCATAAACCACAAAAAAAAAGCTTCCTTTAATCCGACGTTGTGCAGTCAGAGTGTGAACCCAGTAGCGGCGGGCTTTCATATCCAGTTCCCGACACTGCCACCACAGGTTAACACAGAAACTACAATTTGGGCTGCAGGCTGATGTTAGACAGAGACAAACGAACGCCAGTGTAGTCAATTGAGCGCCACTACAAAATGCAACATAAACGTCTAGGACGTTCAGAGCACGTTCGTTTATCCAAAAATTTACCGCCCGTGTGAGCAAGGCCTTAATGTTTAAATTTGTTTGGGTTCAGTCCTTGTTTTATGGTGGTAGTCATCCAATTAGATAAATCCTTTATCAACATACCTTCTATGCTGTATACTGTCTCCATTTTTTTAATAACACATTTTACAGTGTACTCGACCTTTCCAAATTCCCATTGCTCCTCCCCTACAACTTCTCCTTTCACTTCTGACAGCTTGACAAAGGCAGGTTAATTTAATAAAGATAAACATCCTTTAGGAATTTTAAGTAAATAGGATTTTGGTGGACATTGGAGGCAATGCAACCTCTGGCAATAAAAAGTATGGAATCACCACTATTGGAAAATGTCCATTCAGTTGTCTAGAGGAAAAAAAATGCAGACATGCTACAAAACTATTTTCATTTAACATTCCAAACTTCTGGCTTTTAAGAAACACTTAAAAAAAAAAAAAAAACTTTTTTTCCCCAAAATTGTTTTTGCAGATCAAGCAAAAGAAAAAAATGGAATCACTTAATTCTGAGGAAAATATGGAATTGCCATGTACTGGCATTACATCTGCTAATTAGTCTGCAGTTTAAAAAAAAGAACGTGCACACCTTGGTGAGCTGCTGCACCAAGCTGATTGACATAAATCATAGCTCTAACATGAAAGATGTCGGGGGGACTATAAAACTTCAAGAAGTTAAATCACAATGTTGGTTGTTCTCAGTCAGCTGTCTAAAATCTGGATGGCAAAATGTCAAATGAAATAGGAAGGTTGTAAAAGGGAAGTGTATTGGTAGACCAAGGAAGACATCAAAACGTCAAGATTGAAAACTTACACAGTACAGTGATGACGCCGGAACTTTTGTTTGGTGCTGTTCTAATAAAATATATTAGAAGACAACTGCCAGAAGAAAACATGCAAATTTCCACAATCATTGATATGGGGTTCCCTTTCAGGTAAAGGTATGGGGGAGATGATAAATGCACAAGTTTATATTGAAATTTTGGACACTTCTTATTCCATAAATTGAAAGGATGATAATGCATATCACCACAGAAGCCGTGAACACTTTCCTTCGAGGAAAGACATACTGTATCATGTCAATGACATTCTTTTCTTAAAGCCAGAAGAACAACATTTTTCAAGAGTGGTCATTCCATACTTTTTGCCAGGGGTTGTATAAATTGTCTCCCTCATTTGTAAGCATTTTACTCCACTCACTTACAGTAAAAGAGTAACTAATGTAATAGAAAATGTGCTTGTTTTTAACAATGATAGTAAAATCTCCTGTACACCTAAATGTGTTCCTTCATCTAAAAAGAAATATATTTGGTTTTATCTTAACTAACCTGGGTAAATGAGTGAAGATGTATTACCTCACTGTATGGCATAAAAATCAATGACACTACCTACTGTTAAATTTATAGAGGAACGCCTGTTCAAACACCGCCGGCAGGCCAAACAGAATTTCTGTTTTATATATATATATATATAGACTATGAAACAAAATGTTTTTAAGTAATTCCTTTTATGTTAAGGAGAGGCATAGCACAGACACTGATAAAAAAAAGTCCAGCCTAGTAAAGAGTACTTAAGTTTCAAAAACTTCTATTTGGCTTTATTATATCTCTTCATAAATATTGTACAAATTATGTACAAAATGATGACAGTAAAATGGTAATGTGAAATACTGATGTTTATTTGTTGGCACATTTATATTACATTCTCATACTGGTATATTCCACAATCCCAAAAAAAAAAAATCAATCACAAAGCAAACGTTCCAGGTATGTTTGTTAAACTGAAAAAGGTCACAGCTTTATGGGCTGTATAAGTGACGCAGGTGTTTATAGGCAGCAGCCCTTTTCAGAGCGAGTAGTTAATGGGAGACATTTTTGTTTAGAACCTTTCCTAAATCAAGCTGGTGCTTTGATATAACCTCCAAGTTTACATTCAGAGTCTGACACTCTACACTGGCTCTGTGATAGTAAGGTGCAATGGTGTGACTGATAGCTGTAGGGTATATTCAGTCTGGACCAGAAAATGCAGTAGTTACCAAGCCTTAATTTTTGTTTGCCATTTTGGAAATCTTTTGAACAAAGTCAGATCTGGGAAATTTCAAAACCCATTTTGCTGCAAGAAGTTGATCCGGCATTTTATTGCACAGGAGATAAAAACCCACACCAACATTTCTCTATAAGCAAGTGATTGTGCTTTGGAACATTCCTAAGGTTCTCATCAAGACTGGTACAGCCTCTAGCCGAAACGAAGAAGGAAAAGCACTATAATTGTAAACTTGGCTATATTATGAAGTAATAACCTAAAATACTAAGTTTTATTATAAAAAACTGCAGCAAAGTTATCAGCTCTGTAATTTGCTCAAAATTACCTCTTAAATTATTGTGTTGGAATCTGACCCGAACAAAGAAATTGAGGGAGATATTGCGATTAGTTACAAGAAACTTCGTAACCCTGAACCTACAGCAACTTAAACAGCCCAAAAAGAATGCATTCCCAAACGTCCTGCTTGGGGGCTTTAACAGTTCCATCACCATTCACCAGAAACTGTACCACCATACCCAACGTGAAAAACCACATATACTGTCTTTTTTTCTCTCTTAAATTTAGTTCATACAGAAAGAAGAAAAAATAAAATAAAGGCAGGCTAACTACAGTGGCTCCAGATTCACAGTATTGTGCCAACTGCTGCATGCCATCACAAGGGCAGTAAGCAGCCTGGCTAAGACAACTTACTAGACATAGAGGAAGAGAGGGGTATAAATGAGGGGGGAAGTTACAGTCCACATTTCTTACATTTTGAAGCAAGATCTCCGTTATACGAACCTTGCATGTTTTTATAAACAGCACATTATGGTTTCTGTCGAGCAGGTATGGAGGGCTCACCGTGATTCTTTTAAGAGATAAAGAGGAAAAAAAATAATTACTGCAGAAATCAACATACATAAATTAAACCATCTCATCTGAATCAAGATGGTGAAAGATAAGCGGCCATATTAGCCGTCATGCAGCTGGCATTTTACAAGCTAAACATACTTTGTGGTATGACTAAGGCATGTGAGTTTTCTGAGGGACTGGTTTTGACCAAACTCAAGTGCCTTTGAAGTTCTAAACAAATTACGTTTTTTTTGTCGTAGTTTCTAGGATACACGTAAGGGCATTCTGGGAAAACCCGCTGGATATTGCAGTGACTGAGTTCTGACAGTGATATAGTGTGACCTAAAAATCTGGATTAGTGAGCAAATATGTATTTAAAAAAGTAGAAAAGTTACAGCAAATACTTGCATCATATGCAAAATACAAGAACATTAAACTTCTCAAATTCCATGTGGCTACATGCAGAGACTCCTTTAGTGCATCAACTGTTCTTCCGACTATGATAATCTACCGATTTCAGGGGAAAGAAACTCAAGTGGTTTTAGGTCTGGTTCTATAGTCACACTGGATCTGAAACGAAAGATATAAAATTTCATACAAGGAGAAATGCTGATGGATCCAGACTTTTGGCCTCTTTGTATACTTTCTACTTTAATTAAATGCAGTCTGCAAAAATGTCTAATTTTTTTACTTTCTGCAAAAATGACATCAGTTAAGGAAACAGCTTAACAAATGCGGCAAGGAAATGCAGTCAAGTCTGTGTAAAGCTGTCTACACTGCTAACTGATTTTCTTACATCCTGAATGTTATGCTTTGTTCGATTGCGACGTGCCGTGGTCAAATGAACATGTTTAATTTTGCCAACAGAACTTAATCAATTAATAAGCAATTATTTCCCTACTAGTATAAAATGTCACCACTGATCTGAAGAGATAATGTGTTTAAGGCTTGTGTTTAAGTGCTGCGAAAGTCTTTTAGCTCAGGTGATGTGCAAGAAACTGATACCCAGAGTGATAACACATTTCAAAATACAATTCCTTAAAAACTGGCTATATGTATTTTTCCCCCTTTTTCCCAGTCTTATAAATATAGATGCAAGTGGGGCATCTTTTAATAACGGAAATTTTAAATGCCAAACTATTTCTCCATTTTCATTTTTTGAGCAGAATTTACTTGTGACTTAAATACATGCACAAACAAGATGGTAAATGTGTACTTCAGTTATGAAAAGCTGGTATTTCGAAATCTAAAAATGTGAAGGGTTTTCCCAGGCCACCACATAAGTATGCAAAATAATTTAGAAACACAGTGTGTGTGTGTTGGGGGCTTCTCAATAAACAGCCCATACTTATTTTTCTTCATTGTTACCCTGGCCTGACATACCAGGTCAAACAAACAGCTCAATAACTGGAGATACTGTTAAATTTTAAAAAGCAGGAAAAAAAAACAAGATCCACTCGACTGGCGTCTAAGGGTCCCCCCAGAAGCTGTTGTTACATCCATGCATTCTGATTTAGGTTATTCTGATTGACAGTTTTGTCTGAATAAATGTGGATAAAACCAAAAGAATTTTTATTTTTCATAAATATTATCAACACTGCTGAAATGACTGGACCTGTAGGACTGACTGTTGGCTGTACTTGTTACAGCACAGATGGATGCAAGCGGTGCACAAAACCCATTAGTTCTCATCCTGCTCGCTTGCAATAAACTGCTCGCCTTTTAACCATTTCTGGGGTTAACACACACATTTAGGCACCACTCTAGTAAGGAAACAAATATAATTAAACACGAGTGTGCATTTTGTCAACCTGTAAGATATTTACAAAATTGCAAAAGGGGCAAAAAGAGGAAGAAGAAATCACTCAAAAGACCTACTGACACCAAATACAGGTTGAACATTCATCAGATCCCAAACTTGTAAGACAAATAAATATCAGTGCTCATGCAAACCAACTGACCACTCACTGACGGTTCCATCCCTTCAGAAAGCTAAGCATTTCTCTCTCATTGTTGGAGGTGGTTTCCAAGAACAAACACGTACTCGCACTACTCACACAAATACATGCTCACTCGCTCTCGCGTACAAGAAAAAAAAAATGGATGCGTAAAAAATATTGAAAGCCTTAAGCATAAGCACTTGGCTACTTGTATTTACATCACAACAGTAAAAAGTAGTTCTTGCATTCATTTAACCTCACACTTGGGTCACAAAGGGCACGAAAGTGAAGAGAAGGAAGAGGAAAAGAAGGATGGGATGGTTTCATGCAATTGTCCATTCTGAAGGAGAGGTGGGGAAACAAAATCATAGTAGATAGCAACAAACATTAAATTTACATTTATAAAACATGTTTTTGAATATTTACCCAACACTTTGTCAAGTTCGTGCCACCTCTCTGGCACACAAAAAAAGGGTTGGCAAGGCAAACCGTATTTTTAGAGTAAAGGAAAAAAAAACAGAAAGAAAGAGGAAAAACAAGAATACTGAAAGAATAAGAGCAAGAGTGGTGGCGGAAGCATCCGGAGTGTCAGTGTTATACGTTAGTTATCTGTTGTCAGAGACAGAGCTCTGATTGATGTTGTAGCTCGGCGAGAGGTCTTCAGGTATCGTAGCCACTAGGGGGGTGCCATTGCTCGTCAGGCAGCTCTCTTGTAGAGCCCCGAAGTAGGTGGCCTGCACTGGCTTGTGACACTGCAACACTTGTATGGCATCGTCTATTTTAAACCATTCCCTTTTTCTCCCTGTCAACAGAAGAAGGTGCACATGTGCTCGGGGTGAATCGGCTGAGTGCTACAACAAAGTGCTAATATTCCATTTTACTTGCTCTGCCATGATACTTTACCATAGTATACGTTCACTATGAAATTTATTAGGAACATCTGCAAATCTAAATCATGCAGTTATCTAATCAGCCAAACGCTTCAGTTAATGATCTTTAACTTTAATGTTCTTTAAACTTTAACTGTTCCGGCATGGTAACTAAGAGAGGGGGTTTGAGAAACTGATAATGTCCTGGGATGCATACAACAGAGAATGATGAAAAAAAAAAAACCTCCGGAGGCTAAAACAACTCCGAGAGATCAGAGAAGAATGACTGGCCTGAGCGAACAGGAACTCTAGAGTAACTCAAATAAGCCACTTTGTACAACTATGGTGAGAAGAAAAGCATCACATCATGCACAAAACACTGAATTTTTTTAGGTTACTACAACCCTCTCCCATCAGCTAAGAACAGAAATCAGAGGCCATCATGGGCACTGCAGGCGAATACTTTCAGACTGAAGACCCTAAACTCACAGGATACAATCATCGTTTCATGCTTTTTACACTATTCTGTGTAAACCCGAGAGACTGTTGTGTGTAATATTCCAAGACGATTAGCAGTTTCCCAAAATATTTAAACCAGCGTATCTAGCATTAACAACCCTTAAAGTCAAGCACCAGATCGTCCCCATTCTCATGTTTAAAGTAAACATTACCTGAAGCTCTTAACCTGCATCTGCATGATTGTTTTTGTGCATTGTGTTGCTGCCACATGATTGGCTGATTGGATAA
This sequence comes from Leiocassis micropogon, assembly GCA_028565275.1. Taxonomy (NCBI): domain Eukaryota; kingdom Metazoa; phylum Chordata; class Actinopteri; order Siluriformes; family Bagridae; genus Leiocassis; species Leiocassis micropogon. The sequence continues at coordinate 8,227,226 of JAOVVA010000017.1, read as the reverse complement.
CTGCTTGAATCTACAGCATGTTATTATATAATGGTAAGTGTAAAAAATAAATAAATAAATAACTAACAAAAAAGTGCATACAAACAGAGAGGCAATTATGGTTGCCATCCTGCTGCACATCGCTATATGCATACATGTATCAAAATGAAACCTGAATAAAATGGTCCCCTGTGGTTTGATATTTGCAGAAACATTTGAAAGGACAGAACAGTTCTCCACTTACCAATGTTTACAGAGTCTTCCCAGTCTTCCAGTACTTCTTTTACAATGAGAACATACACATACGTCCTGTGTTTCCTATCCTGATTCTGAGTTTGGAGAGAAAGGGGAAAAAAAAGTCTTAAATGTACCAGTGTTTAAAAAGGAAAAGGTGAAGAAGACTAAAAAGAGAAGAGTGGTATGTTGTGTCTTATACGTCAGTGGTGTTTGACTACATTCTGCAAAGATCTTAAAGTATATCTATGTAAAGTTTACATGTTAATATTAGGCACCTATTGTCTAATTTTCCATTTTAAACCGGTTATCACAAAACCCCAAGCAGAATTTAAAGTCAGCATATCCTATTGACTTATAAACCAGCGTTCTTAAACCTCAAAAGTTCACATCTGATTTTTCTGGGGCAGGGGTACAGAAAGTCATCTTCACCTAATAATCTACAGTAAGTTAGTAAATTTAATCTGTCTGAATCTGAATTAGACAGAAAACTCACACGTAGAAAGAAAAAAAACATGGGAGTAATGTGTGAATTTGGAAGCAACACCACACAACATGCTCCCCAACAAAACACGTCACCATGACAACCAAATATTCTAAATCATGCAGTTCTTTAATCAAGAAGGACTGCATTGGAACTATACTTAATAAACATGGCAAATTATGACCTCTTGTCTAAAACATGTTCCCTCTAAATAACTACAGAACGATAGAAACAAGCAAACAAGATCAGAGGGCAAGCTTTCTTGCAGCATCTAGTTAATTTTAGTAGACGAAAACTAAGCAGAGGTGTTTGAATTTAATTATATAAAATGATATCGTGCACATAGTTTTTGAAAAGAAAAAAAAAATAGCCATGCATATTTGTATATCTTCATATTTTGACATACAAAGGGTGTTTAGGTTAAACCAGGACTTGTGATCAAATGCCTCGTAAATGAAGAAGTAAAACCGACTGACATTTACAGAATAGTTCAGGCACAGTTCAGTGATGAGACTCTAAGCCGCAGTAAAACATCTGAATGGTGAAAGGTTTTACAGAAGGCTTTATGTCCATACAAAACAAGTGATGATACCGATTGAGGTGATTCAGAGCCCACTGCACTCGTTCCTGTGAACATTCAAGCGTTTGAAATGGCTGGTCCTTAAATTAACAGATAACTTGTATCTGTCTTACACATCATTCACTAACACCGCTTGCACATTACAGGAACTAGATTGGGAGATATTATATTGTAGTGTGATTCTAGTCAGGAGGCACTGCAATCAATACAGTCCTGACCTCGCTTAAGGCATTTCCAAATGTTTGGGTCATAAGGAGTGCCTGGAAGGCCAGTGTTTCAGCCATGAGTCTATCACTGGGATAAGGGCATTGGTGTAGCAGGGAATTATATAGAGAAATAAAGGTAATTTTTACTCTCATTGCTGTGTTCTGTCCTTGTTTGATATGAACACCCCTCATAAAAACAAGTGGAAAAAGAAACATTGGTATTTTGTAGGAAAATGGGCTTTGATTTACTTTTTTCCAAAGAAAGTGACTGTATATTTCTAAGCATCTTTTAAAAACTGCAAGAGTTTTGTTTTTTTAAATTAAAGTCACATTAACTGCTGCAAAATTAATTCTATAACTCTATAATACTGCAGAATATTTCATTACAAATAAAAAAAATTTCCATACAATTTCCAAACAAAGAATAACTTTAGTCCACATCCCTAATCACCAACATTTTGTATATTAAAGCGCTGCATAATATCTTCCCTCTGGACTCTCTGCACTGCACAGTTGTGTGTTTGAGCTGAAGTAGTTCAGTGAGTGCAGTGCCTCCTGACTAGAATCACAATCACTACTGCAGGAACAAAGTATCATCAGTTTGCTGTGTAATACTCACCTCAAATATTCCTACTAGTCTTCCTAAAGTGCCCTTGACACCAGCCTATCAGAAAAGAGGAAAAACACCACATCTTTTAACACATTTTAAGCAAATATTTTGAAGCAGCAACCCTGCAGTCACCAAGTTCCTCCCCAAAGACACATCTTTAAAGCCTTACAGTAAAAAGGAAAAATTCACTGGATGCAATGGATAAACTAGGTTTAATCTGTGTTTGGAAAATTGGCTCCATGTGTAAACAAGTTTGAAAAAAATAACTAAATAAACAAAAAAAGAACTTTGCTACAGTTATAAAACTTTCAATGGCCAACTCTCAGATCTAAGAGATCTCATTTAGATATTCTGCCATAAGTGTTTGTTTATCTCCCAATCATATCAAGTTACGAGATCTCTTAGGGCAGACATCAATCTGTGGGAAAACTGCAAAGTCGAGGGAAATTGTAGTTAGTGTAAGCAGAAGCTCTTCTCTTCTCTACCTGAACACCTGAGAGCTACTGACACACTTAAAGGAGTTTTACAAAGAATCTAAAAAACAAAATTCTCATTATAAAAAAGATAATTGCTTGTGCTAGTTTTGCTGTACTTTACACCTATTCAGTTTCACTCCACTTCACTTTTTTCTAACTGTTCATTGCACCTCCAGGGTTGGGGGGTTCGAACCTCATCCTGTACTGAGTACGTAGAGTATGTATGTTCTGGCTTAGAGCCCAAAGACTTGAGTTTTTGGCTGTTTGGTGTTTCCAAACTGCCTGTAGTGTATGACTGGGTGTGCGAGTGTGTAGGTTACAAGAGGTTGCTGTCCTGCTTATGTAACTGCATATCGCTGATCGTTCTCTGAGACAGTGATTCTAAGACAGCTGATATTTATTGACATGTGCACACAGAGTTGCTGTTAGGAGAGCTATTATAGCACCACCTATGCAGCTGGATAGACTACTGTTGCCCGAGTCCGACTGCAGGTCACAGTTTTTGGTTTTTTTTAATAATGTAGCTGAATAGTAACATCTAACATCTGGAGCTGTGATATTTGTGTCATTTTCTCTGGTGCACTGTGTGTATCAAGGACCCAATTGGATGTCATGAAAACAATGGATGGATAGACACATAGAATCATTTTTAATAGCAAACCCTATTGACATAACAGCACCTTCCACACAGCAACATTATTATAATTACCAAGAAATGTATATTAAAACATTAAGGATTGTATAAACATTAAAAATTACATTTGTAATGCTCATCACTTCCTCAAAACAGTGTCTGTCTAAAAGGAACTAAGTTTGAATGCTTCTCTTATATTTTACCATTAGTTTAATATGCAGTAATAACATGCTGAACTGAACATGTGCCCTGACCTAGCATAAAATTTGTATATAACTAAAAACACTGTCGCTCTTTGCTTTTTAAACAGCACTGCTGTCACTTATTATAGGTAGTACAGGCTAATATTCCAACATATTGAGGTAATATATCTGTAATATAAAGATCCTAAGTCTGCACTCTGTGGGCACTTAAAGACGCTTCGGCTGTTACTGGAGTTCAGCCGAGGAGTAGACCAAAGGGCTGTAGTTAATCCGAGTGGAACGCCCTGTAGCACTTGTCTGTAAAATGATCACCCTCTACACATGAATGATGTGAGAGTATCACTGCCTAGCACAAAAAGCTATGATCAGGACATCAGGGTCAGCCTGGAACAGTTGTACGAGTATATAGCAGCACCACGCGACGGTGGCACAAAACCTGCAGCGGAAAAAGTCTTGCTTGACAGAGAGCACAGCTATTCAACAAATAAAAAAAACAACAACTTTGTTTTAAATGTATTCAAATGAATTGGGCTATGACTGCTATTGGTTTTTCCCCCACTTGCAGTATTAAGAATTGTGAAACTGCCTATGGATGCAACAAATTCAGTATTACATTTTTATCAATAAAAAAAAAACCTCTGACCTCTTCACACACTTCTCGAACAGCAGCATCATCAGGGTTTTCCTGTGGTTCCATTCCTCCTCCGGGCACAATCCACTTATCAGGATGTCGGCTGCTACTCACCAGCAGCACCTGAATAAACACACAGTAGCCATGTGTGCAAGCAAACAATAAATATATTACATTCTTCAAGAGTCAAGATCCTACCTGATCTAATTCTGAGTATCACTATTTAGCCAAACACTGTTGTGTAACTCAGGACTGGTATCAGTGTGGCCAACTTTACGACTTTGTCACTAGATTTAGCACCTTTTAAGAGGGGGGAAAAAATTTAGTGACGGTCCCGAACTCGATACAGCTCTACACCTCATATCACAGCTGCTGGTTGTATGCGTTGAGATAGCATATTTGTTTAATTCACCATAACTGTGTAAAGCCTGATTGAGTTGCACCGGTCCGTGTACGTTCCCAATACGTATTGATGGAAATAACCAGTAAGCAACCGATACAATGTCAGAATATCCAGATGCCGATCCAGTTACTATTTTGACTTTGTAAACATCATGATTTTATAAATATACTGATTCAATATTATATTTTTTCAGATTTTGTTACAATATTAAGACCTGGAATCTTGAAAAAAAAAAATTGAGCCATGACCAGTCTGGACTGGATTGATCATGAGTAATTAAATCCAGTCCGTTCCTTGTATTAGTTTTCTCACATGTTTAACACTTAATTAATGTAAACAAAAAGCCAAGTTTTTACTGAGCAGCATGTATCTATCTTGGTCATCAAAAATAATTATTATTTCTGAACCTACTTAGCAAATAATTCACTCCTACCACACGGGATGCCTGTGTGTGTTGATCGTTCAGAATGTACCACCTGTATGATTATAACAAAATTTATGTTTTATTGCCTCAGATGCCTCCAAAGTCTTGATCACATGCACAGCTTTTAATGCATGTACGTTGAGAGAAATTAGCACAGGTGGGGTTTTGAGATTGGGTAAGTGTTTGTAATGAGTGGATTTTAGACTAATTCACTTTCAGAGTTTGAAGAAAAAGGCTTTTAAACATGCGCAACTTTGGATAATGTAACCCCTTTAAATCGTTTCCGTTGCACCAGTCAGAAGCTTGTGCACTTGACACAATCGGACACTCTGGAATTTCCTTCGGGATCAATGAAGTATCTATCTATCTATCTATCTATGTCTAAGGCTGAAAAAACAGCCAGTGCTGGTCACAGGCTGGTTGAATAGTGTGCCTCTGTTACAAATGTAATAAATAATTTTAAAATGCTTTTGGAGACAATGTGGAAAATACATAAATGTGCACACAAAAAAAGGTGATTCTTAATTGAATCGATTTTCCCACATCTTCACTGTTCCTTACAACCAGTAACTGATTACAACTGTTCCCAACAACCAATCACTGATCCCCACTGTTGTTCCACCCCCACACTTCTTTGCTCTTGTTTTAAACCAAAATCTTTCTATTTTACTTACTACCACTGCTGCTTTTTTCGGCATTCTTCATAATCTTCATAAGCATTGTAAATTGTAAACAGCCAATGTGTGCTTTATGCCTGTAATGCCTACATATAATTTTCTATACTCAAATAAAATTCTAATCCGTTTTGTCTCTTGTTGGAAAATCCTCCCGTTTCAATAAAACACATTCTGATATGCGAACAGTTGTGAAGAGCCGATTCACAAATACAAATTTATGACATTGTCTGGTGACTTCTAACTAATTTTTGAGCATGCATTTGCGACTTTAGTCAGAAACTTGATAGTTGGCAACAATGATTGGTTTATTAGATTAGATCGCAATCTGCAATTATTAATCCTCATCAATGGGAACTGGTATATTTCATTCTACAAATGATCAACTTTTTCTTATAACTTGAGGTTTCGTGACTTTGCCAGTATCATCTCAATATTTTTTACTTTTATGTCATAGTTGTGGCGTTATTATTATTAGTATTAATTATTATTAATATTATAATTAAAACAAATAGCTTTGCGCAGGCCAAACAGGCACTTTTCCTTGTTCTCACATAACCTCTGAACAACAATGAAAAAACATTTCCATGGAACATTATCTCAGTTAGCAGAACATATAAAAACACTAAACAACAACTGGAACAAGTTTAAACAGATAACATTAGCTCATGAAGTCTGTTTAGATATACAGTGGATGGCATAATTATTTGCCCCTAAAACATTTCGTAATGTCATTACCTAGAGCTAGAGCTTGTTTTACAGCTGGGGTAAATATATATTCATGCATGCACAAATTTGACGGTTTTTGT
>JAOVVA010000017.1:8205631-8220779 GCA_028565275.1 Leiocassis micropogon | reverse complement strand
ACCGTTATATAAATAAATAAAATCCACTGCAGTTCCAAGCACTAACGCTACAATAGGTAGAAAAGTTCAAGGGGCGAATACTTATGCGACATTCAGTTAACAGCCTGTCGCTGCGTTTGAGGCCACAACTACCAATATGATATAAATAAATGAGAATATAAACGAGAGCTATCTGGATAGAGTGCTAAGACGGCTAGCTCACATCGAGCTTGTGTAAGCAGGCTTGTTAGCTAGCTAGCATCCAGTTTTAACACAGACTCTTCATAATGTCATGACATAACACGGCTCATGTTTATACTACTCTGATCCGCTCAGAGAAAAGACACAAACAGGCTTTCTGTCGATCACAGAACTATTATACTTAACAGCAGATTTGAGAAACCTCGCTAGCTGACAGCACCGCGACTAGCTAGATAGCTAGCCACATTAGCATTTTCATTGACAAATCGCACCGTCTCTATTAGCTCGATAACCGTTAGCCCGCTACGCCAGATGTTAGCCTTTAATAATGGTCACTGAATCCCAGTATTTGATCATTTGATCTTAATAGGTAAATAAAATGTATATAATTAACCTAGACGCGCTTGGGAAGAGTAAACATTCATTTGATTAAAACGTGAGCTCGCTGAGGGCACGCAGATCCCCGGCCTCACCTCCTCCTCGGTCTCGCTCCTGAAGCACAGGCAGGCGGCCCGCTTCTTGTACCCGTCTCCATCATAGGTGCGAGTCTGGTTCGACTTCAGCTTCATCATCTCGGCACGTCGGGAACTGGCTAAGATCAGAGCGCAAAACTCCGGGAGATGACACGGCTTTACACGCAAAGTTCACGAATGGAAACCCCGCGTTTTCAGTATAAGAAGTTAGTTCTTCTACGCTTCATTTTTCTAAAGCCAAGCGCATCTCAGTCACAGACCAGTATTGTTACGTACGACTCCGCTTGTATCGAGCAGAAGGGGCGGTTCCAAATAAAGCCTTGCTTCGAGGCCTCTGTCGTTTCCCTAAGCGCGACGTTGCTAGTGACATCACCGTTGACGTGACCAATCAGCATACTGTGCGGCAATAGTAGCGCGACACTACACAGCTATTACTTTTGAATGGAACCACAAAGAAAAATATTTATCAAGAATTTGAATTAGCAATAAGAAATTAAGTAATTAGCAATAAGCCAATTATTGTAATGATTTGCTAAAACATAGTCAGAGGCTTTTTCAAATTCAGAGATGGTGGTAATATTTCCTTTGTACTACATTTATATATATATAAATTCATCTTTTATACCGCTTTATCGTGTACGGGGCATCCATACAGTGTGCCAATCCATCGCAGGGCACACACACTACGGGCAATTGCCTAATCTGGACTATGGGTGGTCCATATTCCTGGAGAACCCCAGAGAAAACCCATCAAGCACAAGCAGAGGGAAAACATGCAAACTTCACACACAGACCCAAGACAAGAAGACACAGTGCTAACCACTACTCCACATTGCTGCCATATTTCTATGGACCTGAAAAATGGGCCTCTCTCCTCTCTCCTTTCATCTTTAGAGGAAACATAATACTACACATTGCTGCCATTTCTTTTAGTGTGTATTTGGGCCCAAAGAGAAAGATGGATGGATGGATAGATAGATAACTTATAAACTAAATACCATATTGAATATTTGTTTTTTTGGCAAAAATTACTAACTTGCAGCCATTTGTAATAAATCATTGAAACAAAACAAATTTATATAGCTCAACACAACTAATATAACAAGTGATTTCTTTATTTCTTAATTAAACACTTATTTATGATTACTGGAGTTTCAGAATTATTCCACTGCCTGAATAAAATTCCTCGTTAGAGCACAAATTTGTAAATCAGGTGTTGTCTCAAGCACATATTGGATGCCTCAGTTGTACTTGATTTAGAACATATTAAAAAACCTGGGCCCGTATTCACAAAGCTTCTTAGAATTCTCTCAGAGAGCTCCTATCTTAGCTTAAAAAGTCCTAGCTGGGAGTTCTAGACTAAAAGTGATTTAGGAAACTTTTTAGAGCAACTCTGAGTAAGGAAAGTACAAAAGGCTTTATCTTAATGAGGAGGTGTGGTTGATCCCATTGCTAGGGATGATAAAGCAATTCAAGGCCTGTGATTGGTTGATAAAAAATAACCTCTGACCTCTGTAAAGGTCTTGAAATTTGCTCAAATATAATACATGATAATAAGACAGACAGTGAAATTATAATGTTTGTATATAAAGAAATTGTATAATCATGACTACAGACTACTTTATGCAAAGTTTATGTTATAGACTCAATATCTAAAAGATAATTAAACAGCCAAATGTTGAAAATGTGTCTACTTTTGAAGCAAGCAATTTCGACGCAGTAGTTACTATATTTAAGCTTTTACATTTATTTGCCATACTGATTTTATTACTTGTAATCCATTTCAGATTGATGGGAGCAAAATGGCCCACCTTTTACCAATTTACATGATTGCAGGACAGTCTATTTAAGTTGCACTTTTGGATGGTATGTAGTCAACAATCCAAGAGAGATGGAAGGAAGTACAACAAGAAAACCAAATTGGACAGAAGAGCAGTGTTTACTTTTAGCTTTATGTTCAGTGTTTGGAGAATATTTCTTCTTTCCGCCACTTTGTGAAAGCAGTACTGCAGTACAAGGTGCATACTGAACACTGAAGGTCACAACAAGATATACCACGCTACTGTCCCTAAAACACAAGAAAAGTTGACTCCAATATGCTTAAAACCATATCAAAATGATGTTTGAGAATTCTGTTCTATGGACTGATGAAACAAAATTTTAACTTTTTGGGCCTATAATTCAGGGGTAAGGTGGCATGGTGGTGTAGTGGTTAGTACTGTTGCCTTGCACCTCCAGGGTCCGGGTTCGATTCCTGGCCAGGTTCGATTCCCATCTCGATCAATTCCTTCATGTGTGCATGGAGTTTGCATGTTCTCCCCATGCTTGGTGGGTTTCCTCTGGGTACTTTGGTTTCCGCCCAAAGACCTGCTGTTTAGGCTAATTGGTGTTCCTAAATTGCCCGTAGTGTGTGAGTGCCCTGCGATGGATTGGCACACTGTCCAGGATGTACCCCGCCTTGTGCTCTAAGTTTCCTGGGATATGCTCCGGGCCCCCGCGACCCTGAATACAGAATAAAGCAGTGCCAAAGGATGCCATCTATGAGGAAGCTGAAACTTCCCCTATTTCAAAGTCCACCAAGGCTTGGTTTCAGATGAAGTCCTAGAGGGTTTTGAGTGGCCATTACAGTCGCCTGACTTAAAATCAATTAAAAAAAAAATGTAAAAAAAGGATTTGCAGCATTTTGAAGCATACTCTTCAGCAATGTGCGAAGTGCAAATGTTCAGTGTGGTTGATTTTGGTGTGTTCCAACACATGTTTGAAGGAAACATAACAAGTCCAATCAGTTGAGTCCTATGTGGAGTTCTGGTTGAGAGTCCTTATAGCCTGCGGGAAGTAGCTTCTCCTCAGTCTCTCTGTGTTGGTCTTCAGGAAGCGGAAGCGCTTTCTTGACCGCAACAGAGACAGCAGTCCACTCTTGGGGTGGTCCTTCACAATCTTCCTGGCTTTGGTCCAGCACGGCTTGTTGAAGATTGAGTGCAGGTCAGGGAGCTTGGTACAAATGATGCGCTCAGCTGATCACACCAACCTCTGAGGAGCTTGTCTGTCCTGCATGGTGCTGTATCCGAACCACGTTGCCGTGTTTTCCGTCAGGATGCTATGGTGCAGGATCCCCTGACGGGCTGAGTCCCAGCTGCTTTAGCTTGGTGGTGAGTGTGGAGGAAAATATAGTGTTAAATGCTAAACTGTAGTCGACAAAGTTGACATTTTAACATAATTACCCTTTCTAGTGTCCAGGTAAGGGAGTGATGTATGAAGGAGGTGAGAGATGGCATCATCAGTTGAGCGGTTCGCTCAGTATGCAAACTGCAGTGGATCTAGTGTATCGGGTAATGAAGAGATGATGAAGTCTCTGACCAGCTGCTCAAAGCACTTCATCACTACTGAGGTCAGGGCTACAGAGCGATAATCATTGAGGGCAATAGAATGGGGTTTCTTTGGGACAGGGACAATGATGGACTCTTTGAAGCATGTGGTGATTATCGACTGGAATAAGAAAAGATTGAATACTTATGTGAACTGAACTGCGCAGGCTCTGAGGACTCATCCTGGGCCTGCTTTCCTGGTCTTTACTCTCCTGAAGGCTCTCTTCACATTATGCTCATTATGTTCCTTTTTTGGCATTCTCTGCCTGTCTGCAGCCATTAACTTTAGCATTAGCATAGTTAGGTGCAGCCTCAAAGCGAAGGAGAAGGTGATCTAAGAGCGTCACAGATGGTCTTTGCAACAGGTCATAATTGCTCAACGGAATTTACACCTTCAGAAAGTCCTGTGGTCAGATGAGACCAAAGTAGAACTTTTCGGTCTTAACTCCATTCGCCGTGTTTGGAGGAAGTATCATCCCAATAATACCATACCTACAGTGAAGCATGGGGCTGGAAGCATCATGATCTGGGGGTGTTTTTCTGCATAGGGGACAGGACGACTGCACTGTATTAAGGAGAGGATGAACGGGGCCATGTATTGTGACAGATTGGGCAAAAACCTCCTTCCCTCAGTCAGAGCATTAAAGATGGGTCGTGGCTTGGTCTTCCAACATGAAGCTCTTCTCCCCCGATAGCTCAGTTTGGCCGGACGGCCAGCTCTAGGAAGGGTTCTGGTTGTCCCAAACGTCTTCCATTTAAGGATTATGGAGGCCACTGTGCTCTTAGGAACCTTAAGTGCAGCAGAATTTTTTTTGTAACTTTGGCCAGATCTGAGCCTTGCCACAATTCTGTCTCTGAGCTGTAAGGTCTTATATAGACAGGTGTGTGGCTTTCCTTATCAAGTCCAATCAGTATAATCAAACACAGCTGGACTCAAATGAAGGTGTAGAACCATCTCAAAGATAATCAGAAGAAATGGACAGCACCTGAGTTAAATATATGAGTGTCACAGCAAAAGGTCTGAATGCTTAGGACCATGTGATATTTCAGTTTTTCTTTTTTAATAAATCTGCAAAAATGTCAACAATTCTGTTTTTCTGTCAATATGGGGTGCTGTGTATACATTAATGAGGAAAAAAATGAACTTAAATGATTTTAAGCATGGCTGCAATATAACTAAGAGTGAAAAATTTAAGGGGGTCTGAATACTTTCCGTACCTACTGTAAATAGAATTCATTTTCCATGTGAATTAGTAAGATTTGTATCTAAACCGTAAGTAAGTTAAAAGACACTATGATGAAACTGGCTCTCATGAAGACCATCCCAGGAAAGCAAGACCAAAACTTACCTCTGCTGGAGAGGAGAAGTTCATTTAGAGTTACCAGCTGCAAAAAACACCAATTAACATCACCTAAGATTATAAGTAGCAGACACATCTTAATATCAACTGTTCAAAGAAGATTATTGCATATTTTATTGCTTTACAGCGTAGAAAGAAATAAAAATCTGTTTAGTGATTTATTTTCCACTATCAATATTGGAGATTTCAAAACTAAGTTAAGTTAATTATTGCACAGTGAAATTCTTTCATGGCATATCCCAGCGTAACTGGGGTCAGATCAAAGTGTTAGCCATGGTACAGAACCCCTGGAGCAGATAGGTTAAGAGCCTTGTTCAAGGGCCCAACAATGGTAACCTGGTGGAGCTGGGGCTCAAACCGGGGCTCAAACTTCCGTTCAGTAACTCAGCACCTTAGCCCTCTGAGCTACCACTGCTCCAAAATATTTTTAATTCACAAAGGTCAACTGTTTTGGAACAGTTCTTGCAAGAACAGTATTGTTAAATGCATTTGCAAACCCCATCAAGCGCCATGATGAAACGAGCTCTCATTAAAACCATGCATCAAAAGCAAGACCAAGAATTACATCTGCCTCCCACCTTCTCTTTTAGGAGTTTTCTTTATTTTTTATTATTTTCAACATTGCACATTAATACTGAACACATCTGAACTATGAAATAACACATGGAATTAAGTAGTATTAAATAAAGTTGTGTGTGTGTTGCTACACTCAGTGAAATAACCAGAGAAAAGACCATCCTTCATTACTTTAAGAAATGAAAGTCAGTCAATCTGAAAACTCAGAAAAAAAAAAACTTTAAATGTGTCCCCAAGTGTTTTACTTACAGTACTATGCAAATGTCTTGGGCAGATACAAAAAAAAGAAAGAAAAAGAAACCCATAAGCAAAGATGCCTTTGAAAAATAAATGCTCGAAAGAAACTTCTATAAAGAGTACTAAAGAGTGGGGAAATAAGCAATAGATATGTGGTGTGAAAACTCACATACACATTAAATAAAGTATTAAATAAAGTTTTGTGCAGTTTTATAAGTAAAACAGCTGTAAGATTTTACTGAGCATGCTGGAGAATATAAGTTCTTCTGGTAACGGTCACACTTACTCCATTCTATTTTCATGCAAAAACCAGGAGATTCTTTTAGGCTTTTTCTCCCTTTTTAAATCTGAAAACCGGTCTGTTACATAATATAGTGCTTTCAATATATTATATGCATGCAAAATTCCTTTGTAATGTTATTTATTTGCTACTTTTTAAGTTTTATTCAGAAATATTGAATGGTTTTGTACATAATAATGCAGACATGATAAACATATATATCAAAACGTGTACTGCAGATAATACAGCGGCTAAGACTTTGGCACAGTACTACGCGCGCGCACACACAACCAACAACTGTCAGTGATGTATAAGATATTACTTGCTGCTATATGTCGATATTAATGATGATACTTGCGATGCTAGGATCTATTTGGCACACTCAATATTGGGACAATAAGCTCTTAAATTAAGCTTCATGAAACGATTTTTTTTTGCCTACATGTGGCTTTATCTAGCCATCATCACGACAGACGCCATTACTGAACCCGCTACGCTGCATGCGCAAGCTGATTAGCTGTGACTGACTCTGCGCTAGTTACGTAGCGTAGGTGCCAATGTGGAATAGCGGGCTTGTGAGCTACCTCTAACTTGTAAAGACAAATAAGAAGACTCAAAATGAGAAAGTATACTTTATTAACAACACAACATGCTACACAGATACAACTGAATTCTCAATTAAACGTGAAATAAATAGGTATTTGCGGCATCAACAAACGTGGTATAAGCCTAAAAGAGCTTGTAGACAATTCCTCAGCTGCATTAAAAAATAGGTACAGAGCAAAGGTTGTTTCCCACAGAAAGGATGAACACATTCTATACAGAAGTTATCAGTGCTATCTGAACACTACTTGGTCTGTCACCTGTTGTCTATGTCCTGTAATTCCTGAGGTGGCTGATGCATATTGTTGCAGAGAAAGAATGTGGATAGATGGTATGTGTGATGTAGAGTAAAAACAGTCATTCTTACTATTCTAAAGTTAACCAAATGACGCAGTCTTGTGTAAGCCGAGTTGACAATATATGCAAACCGGTCATCATCACAAACCATGGTACTGAGGTATAGCTGCTCAAGTGTGCATTGTTTCACAGGTGTTCTCTGTAAACTCCCAGACATATTTGGGTGGATCCATAAATTCACAACTGTAAAGTATTTTTTTTTTTCCTACTGCTGACCAGAGCTGAAGACTTATTTGCCCATGTGTACTTTTCTTTGACCTAAAAAAACTGACCTGTTGGCAAAAGTTAAGTAAGAGGCAAACCTGTCATTGTAAAGAAAATTATGGATATGAGGAACAGTCCACGTAAATTAGTCACAGGTGTGTTAAAAATGCTACTGGAATGTACTTGCGATGAGAATCAGACACATCTATATCGCCTACTCAACTATTACACCATAGTGAGAAAGACTGAAAATGGTGTGTTCAAATCTAAATGCATGATCGGCTTATCTTGCAAAATACACACCCCTAGCCTTCAACAAACTGTGAATATTCACGCATCAACATATAGAATAAAGGCAATCTAATAAGATAAAATCTAGTCAGTGCAGGGGGTGTTAAAAAAAAAAAAAAAAAAATCAGCTGCAGTTAAGCAGAAAGCCCTACACTAAAACTATAGGACCACTACACATCACGGTCAGAACAGTTTTCTTTTTTCTAATTCTATATCCCCCCTGACCTTCCACGTCACATAAGATACATAAAAAGCAAACCAAAACAAAAATAAAAAAGCACCAAGTAAGCACCATTAATGTACTAAACACGTATATGCAGCCTAATTTCACAGATTCTAAAATTATTCCACTTTTTTTTTTTTTTTTTACATGTGACTGATTGTTATAAACATGATATTTATGTCAGTCCCACGGAGGTGGTTGAGTGGACGACATCCTGTTGTTAGAGGCTGAAGATTAGTAAGTGGTGCCAGGCTGTGTCATATGAGGTAGTGCCGAGGATGAGGTAGTTACTGTTCCTCATCTTCATCCTCCTCTTCTTCCTCAGAGGACTCCTGAGATGCCTCCTTTTCCTGATCACACAACATAAAACAGGTGAACTTACAATATACCAGCTCCTTTTGGACAAACTTATTTTACAGGAAACACCACTTGTTTCCATAAATGGATTCTTTTTGTTTTGTTGTATTTTAGTTCCATCACCTCCTTCTTGGGCTTCCCCTTTAGTTTCTTTTCTGAAGTTGCTCCCGCTTTCTGTGGAGAAAAAAGCTTGGATGGGAATCATACACTGAAGAAAAATGTAATAAATGCAAAAGAATAAATAAAATAATAATAATAATAATAATAATAAAAAAAAAAACTTGGATCTGGGCCATTTTTCTGCTGTGGTCTGATTAAGGATAAAGGGTAAGCATATAGATTTTCCGTGACTTTACATGTGTTTTTATGGCCACTGAAGTATCTGCTATTCTTGCCCTCAAAGTAAAAATAATAAATAAAAATCTATTTGTGTACAAATTAATGCCACGAAGTTCATGATTCTATCTAGCGTGATTTAAGATACAATTATACATAACCAGGGAGGGGGTTTACCCTTACCCTGTAAAATCCTACACGTTGCTGAGGTCACTTACATTTTGTGCCTACAAGTTGTTTGGGTTTTGTTATCCTAAACGACTTAAGTTAAAATTTCAATTTAATAATAAAAAAAGCAAGCATGTTGGACCGAGAAGCTTCAGTTTTTTATTATTAATATTTATTATTATTAAATTTTATTATTAAAGAGCAAACACTAACTTGATTTGCTAGAAATTCTGCTCGTGTGCGTGCGTTATCAGCAGGGAACACCAGGGGGCGCCAAAAACCCGAGCTGCAAAAGCAGGTGGAGAGGGCAGCGGGTTCACTCGGAGCGGTGACGTAGAGGCCACAGACTGACAGCGATTATAGCTCGGAGCTAGCCTTGAGCCCTGCACTACAGGCCTGAAAATGAGCCTTCAACAGTAAACACTGGGGAAAGTGTCTGCGTGTGTGTTTATGTAAACTTTAAGCACCGAAATAAATAAACTGCGCACTCACCCTCTTGGAAGGTCCTTTGTTTTTGCTGCCCTTTGGCCGCCCTCTCGGTCTTTTCGGAACCGGAGATCCACTGGATTCCTGAAATGGCAAACAAATTATTTTTTTTCTTCTTTTAGAACTCAAACGAAGAAATGTGTTAGAATTTCTAATAAACTCGTCATTTTTCTAGCTTTGTGTATGACACACTAGTG
Source organism: Leiocassis micropogon (assembly GCA_028565275.1). NCBI lineage: Eukaryota > Metazoa > Chordata > Actinopteri > Siluriformes > Bagridae > Leiocassis > Leiocassis micropogon. The sequence continues at coordinate 8,211,085 of JAOVVA010000017.1, read as the reverse complement.
TACACACGGGCCTGTTTATTCCCCCTGGGGTAAGTTGAGGGACCTGTTAGCTGTTTGAAGGCGGTTAGTAACTAGAAAGTTAATAAAGGAGCTTCAGCAGTGAGGTTAGCCTAGCTTAGCCGAGCAGCTAACGACCGAACTGTTACCTTTGGATGTTTTCTCGGTCTTCCCCTTCCTCTTTTCTCCACTCCGTCCTTTTCCTTCACAGAAATGGTCTGCTTCTCGGAATCACTCATTTTCCAGCGTCACCTGGGCGAAAAAACAAAACACACGGCGGTTACCTCTCTCTCCCCTTTACCTCCGAAACGCGTTTAATAAGTATTGTAAATAATCCCACGGCCAGATTTAATTTAATAATTTCCGCCCGTGTGTGTGACTTAGTATTCAGCTGTAATATAATGAGTGTAGGGAAAGTCAGTCATTTATCAGGCTTCGGTTATTCTCGTCCGCGCTACTTTTAAAATGGCGTGTGGTATAAGTGCACAAGCACATTCACTACTCGGTGTTTATGTTTGCGAGCAGGCGCTAAACCCGTGTAAAGAACACGCATTAAACCCGTGGTCGTAAACAGAGCGCTAACTCTCCGGCACAGCTAATAAAGTTCGAAGCGATAACTTACATGCACCGCTCGGGCTTTCGGCGAACCGAATAAAAATATAAGCCGTGTGTATTGTACCTCGCTGTGGCCCCACCTCCAGCGCACACAATGTCTCCTGATTGAATTAAAGGACAATGGCCACTCGATGAGGCTACCGCCAAAACCTGGCGAAACCCCAAGGATAACTTACCGCATGCGTAAGTGAAGGAAATTGGCCGTGTGTTTGCAAAGCCGAGCGGTTTGACAAGCGCGTTTAAGTGCGAATAAGCGCTATAATAATAATAAGCCAATCGCGCGCCAGCAGGAATCTCAGGCTGGAAGAATATAGGGGGCGGGGCCTACAGCGCGTGCGCGCCTACATCATTCATGCCGCTCAGAATAATAGCAGTGTTCTGCTGAACGGAGGGAGTGAGGCTGCAGGCTCGGCTACTGGGTGCTTAGCCTTTTATGCAGCACCGATTTTCTAAAAAGAGAATTGCATTAAAAAACAGTACAACAAAACGACATTAAATTAAGTATAGTCTATAGGCTGTCCCAGAAATCTGGACCCACGGACACAAATAAATGCTGATAATTTGGTAGCAAGTTCTCTCTGTGTGAATACTCTGTCTGTCCTTGCGTAAATGAGAGAGTTCTATTTATTCTTGTGGTGTTAGTTTGGAAGCCATTTTGGGGATGAAATAAAAAGAAATATGTCAAAGTTCATATAAGGAAAAATGAATATGAAGCCAGATTTGGACAGTCTTGAAATTTGTTCCTAGGAAAACCACTTAATTAAAATGTTGACATTTTCTTCTATGTATAGTTCTAAAAACTATGTTCTTTTCTGAGCCAAAATATGTTCATGTATTTCAAACACAAGTTACAGCATTTTAAAATCTAGTTACTCTGAATTTATATACAGTGTTGTGAAAAAGTATTTGCCTTTGATTATTTTATTTTTTTTGCCATATTTGTCACACTTAAATGATTCAGATCAAAGATATTTTTGCACAAAGATCACTCAATTAAATACAAAAGTTCAGTTTTTAAATGATTTAATTTATTAAGGGGAAAAAAGATGCCCAAACCTGTCTGGCCCTATGTGAAAAAGCAATTGCCCCTATGCTAAATTATGAATGAACCATGATTTGGAAGGCTGAGTTAAATTTCACTTGCCACACCCAGGCCTGATTACTACCAGATCTGATGAATCAAGAAATCACATAAATAGAACCTGTCTGACAAATATCTCAAAAGCTACACTAACAGAAGAAATTCCAATTAAAATTTTATTCATCACATACACAGTCATACATAGTATGATATGAAGTTAAATGCTTATAAATTCCAGATAAGAAACAAAGTAATTGACATGTATCAGTCTGGAAAGGGTTACAAAGCCATTTTCAACTCATTTTGAAAGCCATTATCCACAAATGGGAAAAAAAAAACTTGGAACAGTGGTGAACCTTCCCAAGAGTGGCAAGCCTACCAAGAGCAGAACGACGATTCATGCAGGTGTTCATTAAAGAACCCAGGACATCATCTAAAGAACTACAGGCCTCACTTGCCTCAGTTAATGCAATTCAACATTAAGAAAGAGACCGGGTGAAATTGGCATCCATGGGAGAGTTCCAAAGCAAAAGTCACTGCTGGCCAAAAAGAACACAAAGGCTCATCTCACATTTGCCAAAAAATATCTTACAATATCTAACAAAAGTTATACAATATCTTACAATATCTAACAAAAGTTAACCATTTGGAAGTTGTGTGCTTCGGAATATTTGACGTAAAACAAACACAGCGCTTCATAAAAGGAATATCATACCAACAGTACCAACAGTCAAACATGATGGTGGTAGTGTGATGGTCTGGAGCTGCTTTACACCTTCGGACCTGGACAACTTGCCATAATTGATGGAACCATAAATTCTGCACTATACTAGAAAATTAAGGAGAATGTCCAGGCATCAGTTTGTGACCTCAAGTTCAAATGCACTTGGGTTGTGCAGCATTGCAATGATCCGAAACACAAGTCCACAAGAGTCCACCTCTGAATGGCTCATAAAAAAAAACAAAATTAAGGTTTTGGAATGGCCTAAACAAAGCATGGTCTAAAATTTGATCGAGATCCTTAAACAGGCTGTTCATGTTCAAAAATCCTTCCTGAAAACCCTGGGTAAATTAAAACATTTCTGCAAAGAAGAGCCAAATTTCCTGGGCCAAAAGTTCTCCACAGTGATGTGAAAAACTCATTGCCAGTTATTGCAAACTACTGGTTGCAAGTATTGCAGTTATAAGTAGTTATTAGGTTTAGGGGCAATTACATTTCACATAAGGCCAGGACGGTTTGGATAGCTTCTTTTCCTTAACAAATTAAATCATCATTTAAAAACTGCATTTTGTATTTACTTGGGTTATCATTGTGTAATATAAAAAAAAAAAAAACAGGAAGCGGCAAATACTTTTTCACAGCACTGTATACAGAAAGAGAGAGCTGCCTTAAACACCTTAAACTGCAGATGTCTCAAAATCTGGCAGTAGTATTACTGCCAGGTTTTAAGTAGTATTTGCTATTTGCGATTTGGTCTGGCTCCTAAGGATGAATTCTCGATGCACAATGCCATGAATGTTGGAAAAGCATTCACTTGGTCGAGCTCTTGACCTGCCCTGCGTTTTTTTGTCATGGCAAATATGGGCTCACATCTGTGAGCTCATGTATGTGGAAGAGGGCTTCTGGTTTCATTTGTCGTGAGCCCATCCATCCATTTGTTCTGTGGGAAAGTGACTGGGGTGAAACGAGATCTGCCTGAAAGGAACAAACCTCTGAACAGGAGTCAGATGTATTAAGTCATGTGCGACATGATGTCGGGAGGTATAAACATCAGTAACCATTTAACAGATAATGCACAGATATCACATATAGAGTAGATCAGATATGCCCTCTGCACTTAATTAGTGCTAAAGCTGCAGTGAATCAGGAACAAGAAACTGGAAGATCAGTTGAGATTGAGACAGATCAACAGGGCCAGGCTTTTATTTTTGGCTCGCAATATTCTAGTGTTTCAAAGTGCAAGTGACAGCACTATGCTTATCACAAAATTTCTGGGTTCTGTGTGAATTACCTAATGCCAGGGAAAGAACAATATTGAGGGGGTTTTGTTATTGCCACTATAGTGCAATTTATGTGTGAAAGGGGCTTTGGAGCAATACACTTAAGTCCTCATCCTCCCCCAGTTGGTAGCTGTTATGAGATAGGAGAGAACTGGCTGATGGATTGGATTTGGCAGGTGACCAAATCAGATAAAAATAATGTCAAATGACAAATGTTAAAACAGTTGTCTTCACAGACCATGTAAGTGTTTGCTGTTTTGATGTGTGTCACTGACTTTTGACAGCTGCTTTCTTACTATTTACTGTGGTACGTACCTGTTCAAAAACGTAATAAAATCATGTGAAAATCGAACAGAAGATTTTTGACATCTGTAGACAGACAGTAGAACGTTGCATTTGTTTAACTGTTTTTTTATCGACATAATCTTAGCTGACAGCTAAGAGCATTTATACCAGGGTTTTCTCAAAGTATATGATTAGCATTTTTGTCATTTTATGTTATTTATCATCTATGCACTGAAGGCTTAACAACAGAAGGGTGCTAGAGACACTTTTGTCAAGAACATCTGAAGGGAACATTTCTGTTATGATGGCTACAGCTCTGTGTTAAGGGGGAGGTCACTTTGAGTTACAATGACAGAGTTTCCAGGAACATTATGTTTTAGGGTAGTTTTTCTTCTCAAATAAATAATGCTTTCCTAATTGATAAACAAATGTATTATTATTAAAACTAATAACTACAGTGTCAGTACTGCTACACTTGTGACAGTGGTCTGCCACATAGGTGAATGTGTGCACCTGTGGGTGGTCATGATCTGGAGCACTCCCAATAGTTCAGCCATATCCTGAAAAGGACCTGCTGAAGGGGTGCCCAAGTATGAAGACTAAAAAATGTGTAAAGACTGAGAGATTGTTGTTATGAAAATGCATGACATCATATAACCTATTATGAATACCTTAATTGAAAGTGATATAATGATTAAAAGGCAAGTGTCTTTGATCCACATCCATGCTGTATGATTGATGGTTGGTTAGTGGGAGCCTCAGTGAATTATTGTTAAACTAATTGTGGATACCTTGACTTGTTGTGTATACATAGTTTTCAGGGAGATGATTTTTCCAGTAATCTTACCTTTTTTTTTGCCAACCCTGACATTCTTATCCTTTATATCATAATATTAAAAGATATCCACCCCTGACAAAGGGAGCAAACTGTAGAGAAGGTAGCCAATGAATTGTGTAATGCATTAAAACAATAAACAGGGAGACCAAAAATTGGAGTTCTATCAGACTCAATGTTGGAATCAGTGCTAAAGAGAGCAAAATACTTTACAAGATTTTCCACAGGCAGTACATCAAAAATGGAAAACTTTTTGCTAGCAATGAAGGCTGCTAGAGAAAGCATTGCATCACCAACTTATGAAATACAATGTTTTAACACATACTCACCATCACAGGTCTAAATGACAGTAAGAAACCAAAGAAAGAATGAATCCTACATTATGTCTCCTATCAGTCACAAGAAGAAAATACATGTAAGAAATTGATATTCAGCAGGAACAGCGTTCAAATGAAAAGCTGGAACACTTAGTATTTAGCTTTAGTCCAGCAATCCAGTGTCTTCTCGTGCCAGTCCCAAGTCTGGATAAATGCAGAGGGATGTGTCAGGAAGGGCATCCGACGTAAAACATTTGCCAAATCAATGATGCGAATCACAAATATAATTCCCATACCGGATCGGTCGTGGCCCGGGTTAACAA
>JAOVVA010000017.1:8193999-8204972 GCA_028565275.1 Leiocassis micropogon | reverse complement strand
TGAGTTTATCAGAGGGACAACCCATGTTAGATGTTTTGGAGATAAAGTCAGAGAGGCCAGATTGAGGTGGTTTGGACGTGTCTAGAGGAAGACCAAAAAGGAGATTTATGGATGCAGCGAGAGAGGACATGAAGTTAGTTGGTGTGAGAGAAGAGGATGCAGAGGATAGGGTTAGATGGAGGTAGATGATTCACTGTGGCGACCCCTGAAAGAGAACAGCGAATCATCTGCGGAAAGACAAAGAAGAAGAAGAAGGTGGCACAAGGGAACCCTACACAATATTGGGCTTAACGATTTAAGGTTTTTGTTATGGCTGATCACTGTATGTTGTGCTATGTTGTACACATGTACAGTAGTAGGTAAATTCCACTGTCTATTCTGCTTATCCTGTGTAGGGTCATAGAGGGCTTGGAGCCTTTCCCAAGGAACTTGGGGCACAAGGCAGTATACATCCTGGATGGGGTGCAACCTATCTCAGTGAATAAGCACACCCAATCACACACTACGGGCAGTTTGCAATGACCAATCTGCTTATATCACATATCTTTAGACTGTGGGAGGAAACAGCATAGATTTGAACCCCCAACTCCTCAGGTGTGAGGCAACAGTGCTATCAAACTAAGCCACTGTGTCAACCAGTAAGTAGGTTATGTAGTTAAAAAGTATTTCATAATTAAATCCTTGTGCTATTTCCTATTCAGCACTAATCAGTAGGCATGTCCACCTATATCACTGACAAAAAACAACTTGGGTTACCTTCTCTCAGTTCATCTAATGGTGACAGACAAAGGAGCTTAAACATATTAATGAAGAGTTCTTCCACTTGATGTTTTGCTGGGGCAGCTACAATGGTATCTGAAAGTAATTGCCTACTCAACACATTATAAACTGGTATGTAATAGAAATAGCAGATGTTTCAAATCTCATCTCACCTTACACTGATAAACATATATATTCATCTTCTTATGCAACAGATTTATATTGGTCAGAGAACCATTCATACACTCATTAACATCGTAAGGCAATTTACTGAAACTGCTACACAGAGAAAGACACAGAGCTCCCAAGTTACTAATATATACAGCTCTTTTCCTGGGTCACACTATAATAATAATAATAATAATAATAATAATAGACATAAAGCATACAATGAATTTGAAAACAGACAGCCTATGAAATAGATTATCAAACATTCATTTATCTTGGAAACTGCTGAACCAATCTCAGGAATCTCAGGTCATCTGTTCTGTTACAGTGCAGTATAGAGTGAGATCCTCTTGCCCTAAGTCTCCTGAGATAAGCTCCAGGCCCCCTGGTGACCCTCTATATAGGATAAAGCAATATAGACGATGAATGCAGCAACCACTTTTCAGCCAAAAAACTAACAAATGAAAGCTGCTGGGTTTTCATGCAAAAAAGAAGCAGGTGCAACAGTCAAAGTCCTCAGAAGAACATGCTAGTTCTTCACATTGTCTCTCTCTCTCTCTCTCTCTCTCTCTTACTCTATCTCAAGCTACACACTGAGATACCAATAACCCTGTCCCCTTCCTTATATCTTCCTAGATCCTTATGAACTTCTCAGGTGTCCTTCTCACTCTACACTGCAGAGTCTTGCGATCCCAGACTTTACAGTTCCCAAACACTGATTAATTATAATCATAGTTGAGGATATGTTTCTTTTTGAGTCTTGTGGTTCTTCGCAAGGTTTCTTTTTTTATGTTGTCTCAGGAAGGTTGTCTTTGCTGCCGTTACAGCTCGATTGCTTATTAGGAATAATTTTGTCACAAAGTCAGTTGTTATAAGGTGATATATTGTATTGTATATAATAAGTGATATATTGTATTGTATTGTATATAATAAGTGATATATTGTATTGTATATAATAAGTAATATTGAATTAAATTGAATTTAATTAATAAGTTTTTTAAAAAAATAAGTTTTATTTATATAGCTCTTATAACAATGGTCACTGTCACAAAGCAGCTTTACAGAATCAAAAAATTATAGAAATGATTTATAAAAGTGTGAGGAAATATGTATACTGTAAATCATAATGATCAGTATGCCCCTGGTGAGCAAGCCGAGGGCGATGGTGCAAAGGAAACACTTCCTGAAATGACAATAGGAAAAAACCTTGAGAGGAACCAGACTCAACAGGGAACCCATCCTCATTTGGGTAATATCAGACAGAAGGGATTGACCTGCAGTCCCACTTTGTGTTAGGAGGCTGGAAGTTCAGTATAAGCGGAGAGGTGCTTAGTATGGAGTCCAGTTTCAGTTTTGGAGGATCAGGTATAACATTTTTTGGAGGAATTTTAAGCTTGAACTAAATGGTCAATTGGAACCGTCTCCAGTCAACACACGCACCCCAAGCAGACCACACGGGGCCTCCATACAATGAGATCTCCAACCAGAAGCGGGGCATCAGGGTGAGTTAGACCAGTGTTTCTCAACTGGTTTTTCAACTGGTTCTAAAATTATATTATAGTTCCTAAAAATTTGGGTCGCGGCTTGATGACCATGTAAAAATGTGGGTCCCATGGCCAAACCAGTTGAGAACCACTGAGTTAGACATCTCAGGAGGGCAGAGGGGGAAGAAGGTGGGATCTGAATCGCGGTAAGAATAGAATAGGACTGAATTGAAGGAAGAGGACGCGCTACTGCACATTCCAGATCAGTAGGTGGCGGTATTGCACAATAAAACGTTTGCCAGGCGCTGTTAAAAACAACACGAAGGAGAAAGAGAGGAAGAAGGACGAAGACGAGGCTTCTGTGTAAACATGATAATGGCGAAAAGCTAACGGTGACATGAGGAGAGTACGTATGACACTGACAGATAAATTCGTTTATTAATATACATTGCATAAAACAACAAATTCTTAGTTACTGTTTTGTAGATAACACTTATCTTACTGGGAGTTCCCTTTATTTATTTAATTATTTATTTATTTATTTATTCATATTAACCGGATACTGTTTAAACAGGGTCAGGTAGCTAACGTTACTTAGATGCAACACTTTACAGTTAGACAGTCGGGTTAAGCTCCGTGAACACGGTGAGGAAAACGTAGCATGTAGAAAAAGTAAGCAGTGTCGTCCAAAAAATAGGTCATGTTTATATTAATAATCGGAATTAAGGTTTTCAATGTAGCAGTAATAAAAACAAATAAAAGGAAGATTTTTAAAACCATTAAATATTCTTATGTGTTTTTACTAACAGGAGTCCGTCACCAAAGAGAGTCTTTGCGTCTCTGAAGGGAAAAAAAGGCAATAATAATTAATACTTTTCTCTTTAGGTTGGAAAAAAAAATCCATAAAATCTGAGTAAATCTGATGGTAATAATATTATTGATGTTTGGAGAGCAGATGTTTGTTCAGCCTTGCATACTTCCTCAGCTTGCATTTAACACACTACTTTTATTTTGTGCGGTCTGATGCATTGAAAAAATATTATGCTGTTTTTGTAGTCCTTCAAGTTATATGTATATGCAAGTTATAGCTTATTTCTCCTGAAAGCTTTGTAGGTCATTGTATAAGGAGTGTTCAAGTCAAACCAGGACTTTTGAATGTGTAGAATAACGGAACACAGTTATGAGAGCGCTTTTGCACTAATGCACTCATACCATTAAGGTAGACTTTTTTTCAAGATAGAAGTTTTTCAGCATGTGATTGGATTGCCTGCTTCACGTCTGCTTCACGCTGTCCTCCCAGGAACTCCTTTAATGGCCCGAACATGGTAAAATAGCTTGGAGCGAGGTCAGGACTGTATGGGGTATCTGGAAATAACCCCCAGCCAGGTTATTGTTACGTGAAAGTGGTGTTGGTGAATTATTGTGTGTACAGTTCCCAGACACAGATGCATCTCTTCTGCAAGCTTGATTTTCAAGTTCCTCTCGCTGAATGTTTAAGGGAATGACTGATGTGGGCTCCAAGCCACCTCCGTCCTTCTTTAAAACATTTGCACCATTCAAATATTTTACTGCAACTAATAGTCACCGTACCATGCTTGTACTCTTCTGTAAATGTCAGTCAGTTTAACAACTTTATTCACAAGAAATTTCATCACAAGTCCTAGTTTGACTTGAACACTCCTTGTATTTTCATAAAGTTGTAACTTATTGATTCAGCCAATTCAGCTGTTTTCTTACTGAATCAAAACAACAAGGAACTGGGATCACTTTTCATAGAGAGAGCGAATGATCCCAAACCCACATCTTGAGTCGAATTGTCCTAATTCCTGTGGATTTGCCAGTTCCTGTAACACAGGGTACAATTATCCAACCCAATCCTGGCTGGGCTTGATAACAAGCATACACTATAAAGTTTAAAAGCTGTCATCAGTCGAACAGTCAGCAACTGCAGCAATGTCAAACAACATAGATTTTTAATCCTGCCACCATTTTGATCTATATACTAAGAATACGTTTATATAAATATATTATGACATGGCCATTTCACGAAGCAAGTCGGGAGATGACATGAGAGATGGCCAGTTTAAAAGTTTCCAAAGACATATTAACCATGTTAAAACTTATGAAGCTGTAATGGCGCCCCCAAGGGGCAAACACTGTAGTTAAACCTCCATAATTTCCAGACAATTCGACACAAGACCACCAAACTTTTCAACTAAGCACAATGCCTGAATTGTATCTTTATTATAGGAATAAGCCGTTTTCTCCAATATGCCATGGAAAAGCAGTGCTTTGTCTTTAAGCTCCTTTTTCACATTTTACTAGTATCTAGTTAATAATTATTATGCTCTAATTTCACTATTTTGTTTCTTAGTATGTGTAAGGAAGGAAAGCAGGGAAAGCAAAGAATTTGTGTTAAATGTTCTGTTTTTAATGTACCATAGATTTTTGCATCTACAGGCTGTGCAAAAAGTCTCCATGCATATGGAAAATAAACTTTCAGCCAAAAGTCTTCAAACAATTTTCATACACAAGTGGGAGAGAAGACTTGTATGACACTGTATGTGTTTTGCAAAAAAATAACAGTCATGTAGTGGATGTCTAAAAAGTGATAATGTTTGGCATGTACGGAGACTTTCAGGACACCTGGAGAAACAATGCAGTATACAAACAATATGTGCATATGTTAAACATATAAGTAAAATTATATGCTTTATGTGTGTAAGAAAAAAAAGGGCCTTATATTAAAGGAGAGCTTGATCCGATAAGGAAAAAAGACCAACTGAAATTTCCTTTAGTTGAATGTCCTATTTTGATAACTGTTGAACATGAGATGATATTCTTTGTTTCTTAAATGCTGCAGGTATAGTCAGGTTTGGAAGATATTATTTTTCTGAGTAATTTCAGGAAGTATACTGTCATGATAACTGATTTCATAAGAGTACACGTCAGCTTTGTTTATGGAACCTTTGTAAAGTTATCTTTAATCTGGCTTATGTGCAAACCCAGGTGTGTGGAATGCACAGTTTTCTTTCAGCTAACAAATAAAACATCATTACATACTTAATAAATACCTTATATTAACACTACCTGATGTGTGTCAGAGCAGTAAATATGTGTTGTTGTATGGGTTATGTTAGTTAGGATTGTCTTATAAGCACCAGTGTTTTAGATTGTAGTCTGTAGTGCTGAATATCTTCTACTAAATACCACCAATCCTATCAGTATACTGCGGCCTGTGCTGTAAACTTGCGTCACTGCGCAGGAACATACTGTCTGAGGTTATAATAAGAGCCTGCTGTTGTGGTTTCTAGTGCTAATTAAAGAGCACTAGAGGAACCATAGGGTTCGCTTTGAAGCCACACCACAAGCACATCTAGTAGGGTAAACTGATTTTTGCTTTGTAGCTAAACCATGTGTGCATTTTCTTTCTTTCTTTTTTTTCAGGCCTGAGCTACAGAGACTGTACCTGTCAGTACCCTTTAATGATGCCCTGTCATTAAAGATGGGAGGCAGTGGATCCAAAGCTAAAGGGGTTTGGCCTTTCACTGGCTCAGGGGCTAGTGGAGACCCTCCTGAGGTCAACGATCAGTCTTTGGCCCGAATGTGTGGCTACAAAAATGCAACCCCGTTTGTCTTTACAAGGAGGAGGTACATATAGTTCACCATGTATTGCAACTATGATTGGTTAAAAGACTATGATTGACTTCCTTTGTTATTTGTAATAATACTTTTTGAGAAGTTTTTTTTATTGGGCACAAGATTCCAAAAGATCATGTACTGTTATTGGAGTTTATGGCGCATACTCACAAATACATACAGTAGCTCAATAGAATTTCCCACAGTTGTGTAACACAGTTTTATTAACTTAAACACCTGTCCTGTTATACTAAACGTTCAGCCTCCTAGCACACAGTATCACTACTGATCAATCCCTGCCATATCTATCTGCTTCCTCTCAAGGTTTCTTTCTGTAGTCATCGCAGGGAGTTTTTTTTTTGTCAGTCACCCTGTTTATTTATTAATTAATTAATTAATTAATTTTTTAATTATTTTCATATTTTAGATTGTGTAAAGCTGCTTGTTAAAATATCTATATGAATAAAATTGAATTCGGTTAAATAAATCTCAAACATTAAGATATACGTGTTTTTTTCCTAAAACATGAGGAGACTTGAGATAAAACATGCAGGTTTACTAGTTGCTGATGTGTGCTTGCAGCTCTCTGTATTACGATGAGGATGGAGATCTGGCCCACGAGTTCTATGAAGAGACGGTGGTGACTAAAAATGGGCGAAGGAGGGCAAAGTTGAAGAGGATCCACAAAAACCTCATACCTCAGGTAGTGTTTTTTCGTTATTTAACTTTGTTTAGTGATTATCTGATTTTATCCTTATATCTGCATATGTCAGGAAAAATGTTCACGATCTCTTGATGCTGCTTGGCCAAGTGGAATTTGTCTTTGATTGTCACTGCGTTAAGTTGATGAAACGGCAGTTTCTGATAGAACCCTTTTTCTTTCGTGTCCCTACTTTCAGAAATCCTTCAGTCTAAACTGCGGGCTGTTTTCACCTAAAAGAAAACCTTGTATCTTTTTGTTGCCTGACATAAGTTCTCTGCATCCTGAGGGTGTTTTAGCTGGATAATAATACACTATTTGGCCAAAAGTATGTTAACACCTGACCATTCACGTGTCTGGTTTTTTTAAATTTTTTTATAACTCCCCCATTTTTGTGCTTCTTTGTGGCAACAGTTAAGGCAAGAGCCACATTTACGTATGATGAACAGGTGTCCACATACTTTGGTCATGTGAAAAAGCCTTAGGCAGATGGAAATAAAGGCTGCAGAGCATGGATGCCTCCCCAAATATAACCACGCACACAAAAAAAAAACACCATAAAGCCTAGAAAACAGTAACTAATAAAGTCAGTTGCTGCTTCTTCTTTTTTGCATGCAAACACCAGCAGCTTTGATTTTGTTATGTGGTCACTTATGTAATATTATGTAATAAATAGTTTTTTATAACTTTTAATTTTGTGGTAGGATGATGATGTTTGAAAATCAGGAATACTTTCGTATTGACACATAATTAAGTAATAAAAAATAAAATCTATAACTAAGTTTGTGCTTATAAACACAGGGTGCCTAAGACTTGCAGAGGATTGTATAGTGTCTTGTTCTACAGCAATTAGGAATAAACAGTGTGTCAGTAGCATAGAGTCAGGATTATTTGTTTATGATGAGGATTACAAATGAGTTATTGTGTGTTCGTGATGCATAATGAGTGTAGTGACAGAAGATTAAAAAATATATACAGTAGCTCCAAAAGTATTTTTTTATGTATACAGAAAGTTTTAGAGATACTGCAGTATTGAATAGCACACAATATGTCATGTTATATTATCTACTACCGTTTATCTACGTTTAGCTACCGTGTAGCTCCAGTAAGCAAGTTGATCACTCCGGACTTGTCTCCTGTTAAGACTGAAAGATCAGTCTGTCCGAGTAAGACCACATGTTTAAATAAGGGAAGGCAGGTCTTAGGACTCAAACTGGAAGGGTAAATATAATTTTTCCAAAACATATTGCATCACTTTCTATGTATTGAGAATAGATGTGGGAAGTACTGTACTGTCTAACACACTGGTAATAGTAACTTGTTTTGTTTTTTGTGGTTTTTTGTGGTTTTTTTTGTTCTTTGCACCATTCTATATAATAAACTCTTTGGACTGGTGTGTGTGTGGAATTCCACAGTTAAAGTGCCAAAGATCACACATTTTCCCCCTGTTTGATGTGATTATTAATTGAAGCTTTTGACCTGTATCTACATGGTTTTATGTTCTTTACTGCTGCAATGTGATTGATTACATAACTGCATGTGTATGTGCAGTCATATGGGTGTTCCAAATAAATAGGACAATGTAAACCTATCTATTTCATTCATTTTGCAATGTACAATGACGAGATTTCCTTAAAAATAAACTGCTTGCATTTTCTTTTTTTTTTTTTTTTAGGGGGTTGTGAAACTGGATCATCCACGAATCCATGTCGACTTCCCAGTCATTATCTGTGAAATTTAAAAGATATGTCACAGACGTAAGACTAGGAGATGTTTCATCAATCAAGCCTTTCACATCTCCAAGACAATCTTGTCTGTTCTGATGGGCATCAGTGGCTCCCAATACCATCATAATTTATCTCATGCAGTTTGAGCCACACTGCCCTCATGTGGCTAGAGGGACTTGGAGCAGATTTTTTTTTATCTATAGGGGCACTCTCAATTGTGTAAAGTAACGTTTGAAAAGCAGACTGAATTGGAGAAGTGTTTGTCTCCTTTATGTACTGCTAGTCAGTAAATGTATTCGTGTAAACAAGAAGTGAATACAGAGTAATGAAAATGCAGGGATTGCTGGATTTATATTTTTGCTGACTGAGCATGACGTCTTTTTGTTGTGTTGTATATAACAATTCTGTTATATGTTTGCATCTCATTGTGAGTCCAGACCTTCAGTAATAATTATTCAATGTACAGTAATTTATGAAAGGTAAAATGCTTTTAATAAAAATAAACTGGTATCAAGTGTGCAAATATATTGTAAGCTTGTTGTAAAACAGATTAATTATTTATTTTCACAAATGCATCAGTTTCACAAATTTCAGTTTACCATAAGATTTTTAATACAACAATTATAATTATGTTGTAATGCAGTGCTAATATTCAATTTAATTACATTTTCTTATGTGTATGGTGTAAAATTGAGGTTGGAATTGTGGTTCGTTGTTTGAGATAATAGCAATGGAAGTCATTTACATAACACAACTTTTGTGAAAGACATGGCGTTTGCTGTCTTTATTCTGGCGAGCTGGAATGTGGGCGGAAAAGCTAGAGGTTAAACTCTTTTGTCAGAATGTTTGCCCCATGCTTTGAAGCTCGCTGCTGGGGGCTGTCCAGTGGCTTCTGCTTTATAGTCATGGCAATAGATGCATTATCATGGGACATTCCATTGGGAACAACTGCCCACCCTTGGTTTAAATAAAGAGGGGGAGGGAAGGTTGCTGAAAGCGATTGCGCAGAGGCCCCTGACTCATGCACTCGGATATCTGGAAGCTTTAGAGATGCCCCCCCCCACACACACACACCCATCCTGTGGACATGTTTTAAAATCTGCCACACTGATAACATGGCCACTTGATAAAGTGTGACTGTAAGAGTGAAACAGATGAGAGTGATGAAATTTGAAGGTCATGTTTGTTTGCAGAGCTGTTGATTCTTTGTATGTGGGAGGAATATTGTGATAGGCACACTGTATTGTTTTTTTTATTTTATTTTACTTACTAGAAATCACAATTTTCCTATCTAGATAAACCTAATATTTGTCTCAAAACATCCATACAGTAATTATAATCACCAGTAAACAGTTTATTCTAGCATTATCACATCAATACTCTTTCTTACACACTTTTAAATTGATTTGTTTTTAAAGAAAAGGGCATGGCATGGGACATCCTTGGGTGTTAGAATGGGTGGACTTGCATTCATGCAATGGGTGTGTGCTCAGAGTTTTCTTTCTTTCTTTTTCTTTTTTTTTTTACCATTTCCTTGCCTGGCCTGTTCTGAGGGAGCAGTGATGTAAGGCCCTGAAGTAGGCTGAATGTGGAAAGGAAGGAAACTCTCTTATAGAGACACACACACTCTCATAGAGGCCACATACAGAAGCACTAGTTGAATCAGCAGAACCCAGGAGCAAAAGCGGAACAGGATCTGGGAAGGTTGCTGTTAGACAGGAACACGGCTAAGTACAGGAACACGTTGGGCCAACAAATGTTCTCATGTCCGACCTGTCATGTTCTCCCTCGAGGCTCTAGACTTCCACACATATCCTGTCTTCAGAAGAAAAGCTTTTAGGACATTGGGCCTCCTCAACAATTAACATGCCTTACTTAGTATCAAATTAAATTAGATTTTTATACCTGGTAAATGAATATTAATTAGGAATAATATAATATATATAAAATTCTTTTTTTTTTAAATAAACAAATAAAACTAATGAAAAATGTCTGGCTGTGGATGTGGTGCTATAATCTAGACAGAGTTTCTCAAACATTTTGCGGTGAGCAACCTCTTTAACCATTAATTTATTCCAAATTAATTTAATGGACTCTGTTCAAAAATTCTGAAAAGTAGTTTTAATGTGTATAATAATATTTGAACCATAGATCTTTTCAATCCAGTTGTATGAAATAATTTTCAACAAATGGGTCAGCTTATAGGTCAAATAGCTTATTTATAAACTCTTGCAATCCAAGGGACCATCAATTTTGATATTAAATAGTGGATTGTGCATTCCTCAGTGGAAAAACAAACTTAATGGATCAAACTTTACAGATCATAATATTCTCATAGATCCCTTACAAAATCACATAGGTATTCAGGGACAGGCATTAAAATGGTTTAGATCATACCTGTCCAATCGATACCATTTTGTAGATCTAAATGGAGAACCGTCTGGTGTAATGCCCGTGAAATATGGGGTCCCACAAGGGTCAGTTTTAGGACCACTT
>JAOVVA010000017.1:8172043-8191224 GCA_028565275.1 Leiocassis micropogon | reverse complement strand
ATCATTCATTCATTCATCTCATTATTATCTAGACACATTTTTCTCACACATACACACTTCCAAATATTTTCTTTTTTAAAAAAATTCTCTTTCATTTTTGTGGAGCTGCTTTGAGACAATGACCATTGTTAAAAGCGCTATATAAATAAAATTGAAAATTGAAATTAATGGGTGCCTAAATGTCTGTACTTTGCAAACCACTGATTACAAGTTGTTATGCCTATGAATAATATAACCTGTAATAGAATGACTATTTTAATTGTCAACTGTAGTGTGACTACTGACATCTTTAGAGGAAATATAATTCCTAATTCAATTAGAGTAAAAAAAAAAGAAAAAAAGGGCATAACAGCTGTTATGTATACACCCCCTCTAAGCCCATGGGGTTTCCTGATTTTCATTTCTTTCTACATTGTAAAACAATTCTGGAGGCATCCAAAAATATGCAATAATCTCTTTTGAACTGTTGATATTGAGATGTGTTTGCTACTTATGCTCTGTAAAGCCTTCATAACGCCTCTAATCTAAGATGCTGATAAATGCTACATTTTGAGGCTGGTACCTCTAAATGAACTTCTATTGTTGTTGCTATCTAACATGTGTTATGCTTTGGAAAAGTCCAGTATTGTTCTAGAATGTGGAAAATATATCCAAGCCTTTGACTGACACTCCAGATTGTCAGATAACTAATGCAAGTGTGTTTGTGTGTGTGTGTGTGTGTGTTTTACCAGCCCGAAAATAATGCCATTTATAATGAATGGGTGTTATACGGTTGTGGAAGACACACCTACTTCAGCTCATGTAGCGTAGCAACCACACAGCCCCGCCCCCTTCTTCCCCGGGATCAATGAAAGCGCAGCTGGGACTTGTGTGTGTGTGTGTGTGTGAGCGTGTGAGAGAGTCCACTATAAAACTTCAAGCAGTCATTTAGGTGATAAAGACGCTGGGACATGCGGCTGTGATTTGTGCTCAGTGCGCTCTGTGGTGATTCAGTAATAAGGAGTAGTACAGCACATGACGGATGACTTTATTTAACTGGGAATGCTTTCTCTTTTTTTGTCTAAACGGTAAGTTGTGTGTTACTTTTCAGATTTGTAAAAAAAAAAAAAAAATTGTTTCAATGGTTTCATGAAGTTTTCAGTGATTAATCAGAGTGTCTCCCACACTGTGTCATACAGCCTGTTTAACTTTGTAATGATACTGTTAAAAGTGGATTTAATTTCAAGGAGCAGCTTTCTTTTGTTATTTTTTTTACTTGTCTGAATGTAAAATTCCCAAATCGTTTTTTAACCCTCTACTTAAGACAGCCATATCTTTTATTATCTTTTTTTTTTAATTATAATCACTGTTTATACAAGAGCAATGTTTTCCAACTAAAATGTGACTCATTCCTCATTTAAACAGATAATAGCAGAAAAAAAAAATATCTGTTGCTGAGAAAGGACCACAGAAGGCATGGCTAACTGGTTTCTGTCTAAATGGAAACTCTGGTTACTGGTTCCATTAGTGTTGGACTCTTTTACTGATGCCCATATCCTTAATCCCACAAGATGGCCTCTGTACAAGCGTAAGCCTTTGCTGCTAGCCTGGAACGCCCCCACTGAGGACTGCCGGCCACGCCACAATGTTCATTTTCAGCTGGACCTGTTCCAGATTGTGGCTTCACCCAATGAGGGTTTCACCAAACAGAACCTGACCATTTTCTACAAGGATCGTCTCGGCCTGTACCCGTATTTTAATTCTGACAACAGTCCGGTGAATGGTGGCCTTCCTCAAATTGCCAGTCTGACCCAGCACCTTGAGAAAATGCCCCAAGGCATAGAAAAATATATTCATAACCAAGAAGCACAAGGACTCGCTGTCATTGACTGGGAGGAATGGCGGCCGCTTTGGATTCGCAACTGGGATACCAAGAACATTTACAGAAACCAGTCACGGCTGTTTGTGTCCAAAAAGAACCCCACTTGGGACCCCATCCGTGTGAACAAAGTGGCCCAACAGGAATTTGAGATGTCAGGCCGCACATTTATGCTCAAGTCCCTGCAGTTGGCCAAAAGTCTGCGTCCAAACCAGCTGTGGGGATTCTACCTGTTCCCTGACTGCTACAACCATGATTACCTCAAAAGCCTGGAGAGCTACACGGGACGCTGTCCGGACCCAGAAATGGCAAGGAATGACCAGCTGAGGTGGCTGTGGACGGAGAGTACTGCCCTTTTTCCATCTGTCTACATAGGATCAGTTCTGCGTTCAACGACTTTTGCGCGTCAGTTTGTTCGGAATAGAGTGAAAGAGGCCATGAGAGTCGCATCTCTGGGCTCTGACCTGGCACGTCCAGTGTTTGTGTATGTCCGTCCCATGTATGTCAATGACCTGGAGCTGCTTACTGAGGTGAGATTGTCAGATAACTAATGCAAGTTATTTTTTAATCTAGGAGAAATCACCCTTTTTACTTGAGGAATAATAACACAACTATAACATCTTTTTTGAACTGATTTGACCATAACTGTTTAAACTCAAATCTGTTCAAATTTCCACAAAGCCTTTTTTGCACCCTAACCTTGACCTTTCCCCCTTATCTCTACCAGCAGCCTTTTCCTGCTCCAAAAGCATGCATAGATTTCTGTATTCTTGTCTGCACGCAGGAAGGGAGGTGGTCACATTTTCACGACCACCACCTACCATACCAGTCATTTATTATCCGTTTATTTCCTTACTGGAATGAGAGTGGATATGCAATACCGAATAGTAGGAAAATAGTAGGAAATAGCATTATTAAAAATGCCACGAGAACTAGCAAAGGGCCATTGATTGCTGCATGCAAAGATTTGACCTAATCAGTGATAACTCCTGTTTCTTTCCACAGACTGACCTGATCTCCACCATTGGAGAAAGTGTGGCACTTGGTGCTGCTGGCATTATACTCTGGGGAGATGCCAGTTATGCGAGCAGCAGTGTAAGCATTTGCATATTAGATTAAAATATCTTACTTAAATAATAAAGAATATATCTGTTTTTTTGTCTATTATTGTCTGTACATAATGTTTCACCCAAATAATCTTTTTCTGCATGCATTGTTTCTTTTATCCTTGCTTCCTCTCTCTTCAGGGCATTTGCACCAGGCTGGCTGACTATGTTCAGGGGCCACTGGGCCATTACCTTCTCAATGTTTCCAGTGCTGCTGAACAGTGTAGTCACTCACTGTGTGGCGATGTTGGTCGCTGTTTGCGTCGGCAACCCGACTCGGATTCGTACTTGCACCTGGACCCTCACAATCACAGAATTGTGGTGCAGGGGGAACGCCTGGTTGTTGATGGCCACATGGGGCCTGAGGAGATAGAACGCTTGAAGAAGGATTTTATCTGCCAGTGTTTTAGCGGCTATCAAGGGTATAACTGTGAGCAGCGGGATCCCGCATATGACACAGGACACGGGCACAAACTGCATATATCGTGGAGTCTTCTCTTTTTGCTGCTCATGTTACTGGACTGAGACTTAAGGAATAGTGGAGATTTATTGACTGCTGTGGACATTTGTACATTTCTTACACAAAGAAAACATTCGCTTCTGTCATTTTGTAGAGTGCAACCTTGTTATACAGTTTCTAATGCCTCTTTCGTGTTGTTCTAAAGGTTTTTATGATAATTTAATTTTTATATAAATATTCCAGGGATTTCAGTAAAATATGTGAGAATTCTGATAGTTGGCTTACAAATGCTGCATTATTCAAACATCGTCTAAAGCCCTATGGTCGATTGTATGGTATGAAAGTTATGTGTGTAGAAAGTTATGTTTGTCTCTAGTGATTACACAGCACTGATATGAAAGCGTATAAACACAGGAAAAATATTTCAAATAAGCACTTTTTTTATCGTCATAGATAATAGATTCACGAATGACATCAGAGACAAGCTGAGTCTGAGAATCATCATTATCATACTGATAAATGTGTTACATATGTAAGAGATCATTGAAATTAATTTTTATTTAAATTATTATTTTTTTATATTATGTTGCTGTGAGATGATGGCACTATGACTTAAAGACTACTACTACTAAGACTTTTTATTTGCTGTCACGTAGATCCGATTTAGAAAACTTTTCAAGGTTTACATTCTCCTGTTCTTTTAATAAATACCCAATGTGCTGCACTTGGTGCACTTAGATGATCCAGTTTACTTTTTCTACTGTGTCTCTCTAATTATGACTTAGACGTTGGATAAACTGTACGTGTGCGTATGGCAAAGCAGTGGAGAGGGAGGAGAGACCATTTGATTACATATTATGTTGTTACAAATAATACCATTTTATAAAAAAACTTTTCGATATATGCTAAATAGACACTCAAGAAAGGCAACAACATATTTATTATAATCTAGATGGAAGTAAGGTTCTTGACTTATCGTGGTGTTACAGTGCAATGAAGTGAATCATAAAAAAAAGCACATACTGCATCTATAACACTTGCTTTCGCAAAGGGGCCACTGTCTGCATTTTGCCAGCCCACAATTACAGGCTTTCACATGCCAAGCAGTTCTATTTGTGTCCTCTAGTTCATTGGGGGGTTTCCAATCTAGGGATTTTAGTGAGTTACCACAGAAAAACACAAATGCATTAACAATTCTTGTTGTTAATACAGACTGCAATGAAAAGTAATTCACCTTCATTAAGTGTTTTACAGATACAGCATTTATGGTCAAGTCACTGGGAATATTTTACAAACTTTCTAAGGCTTATTACTGTAAATACTTTTGTATGACAAGGTCATCCAGAAACACCTGGTAGTGTTTTGTCAGGTGAACGGTAAGAGCCGACCCAAGGACTGTAAGGAACAGGTGAGGCATTAAAAATGTTTTTTATTGTTTTGTCTAAGGAGGCATGGTGGCTTAGTGGTCAGCACTGTCGCCTTGCACCTCCAGGTTCTGGGTTGGATTCCCGCCTCGGGTCTGTGTGCATGGAGTTTGCATGTTCTCCCTGTGCTTGGTGGGTTTCCTCCGGGTACTCCAGTTTCCTCTCACAGTCAAAAGACATGCAGAATAGGCTAACTACCATTCCCAAATGGCCCATAGTGTGCTTGTGTGTGCCTCCTGGGATAGGCTCCAATCCCCCCATGACCCTGTGTGTAGGACAAAGTGTTTTTCTCCAAGTTGTCTTTTCGGTAAGAAGTAGAAGAAATTTCAGATGTAGTAAATTTCCTATTTCAGTAGATCTGCTAGTCAAATGAAATAAAATACAGTATATGCATCTACAAAGCAGCCTGAAGATATTACTTTTAAAATATATGTATATTTCTGTGGCGTAATATGCAACAGGTAAAGGGTAAATTGATTTAAATCATTGGGTAAATTGAGCCATCTGAAGGTAAAACCACAGTTTAAACCAAGCAATAGATTTGTTAACAAACAGTCAGCGTTTTTTAACGTTGCAAAAAAAAGTTCTTTTTTTGCAGTTCTTTCAGCCTTGGTGGAGATAGCTTATCACTTCCACTGATTATTCTTACTTCATTGCCTTCAAGGCTTTCGATGGTAGCTTCTGCATTTGTTTGCAAAATTTACTATAATAAAGTCACCAATAGATCTGACATGTCAGCTTCAGTTCTCTCATTGTTAAGAGTTCTCATTCTCAGAAGTGTCTTTAAGTAGGACAGGAACTTCACTCTCTTCAGTGCTGCGTTTCCTTTCTTTGTTCTTTGATGCTACTTTCGTTGTTCTGCTCCTGTCTTATTTTCCTTTCCACTAGTTCAATTTTCCCTATAGTATTTGTCTCACACTACTCCGTAGCTTCACTGTTTATTCCTGAAAAACATGGCCTAGCTTAGGAATTCAGGCTAATATTTACCCAAGTGATTCACCTGACTTTATAAGTTACTCCACTCTTCCTACTGCTCAGTTGCTCTTGCATGACTTTTACCAATGTATTTGAGGCGGCCTGACAGGAAGAAGCATGCACTGACTGCTGTGGCTCTGCTTCTTTAAGAACAGACACAATCATAGGAATAATTACTGTGTTTTTATAATGCACATTTATAGTACCTTGTTGCTTTTACAAATATTTCACTCACTCACTCACTGTCTATACCGCTTTATCCTGTATACAGGGTCGCGGGGGCTTGGAGGCTTGAGAGGCAGGGCACATCCTTGAGAGGTGGCTAATTCGTCGCAGGGCTCACACATACACATACATGCTCATTCACACACTACAGACAAATTGGGAATTGGGTAAATCTGCATGTCTTTGGACTGCGGGAGGAAACCGGAGTATCCGGAGGAAATCCAACAAGCACGGGGAGAACATGCAAACTCCACGCACACAGACCGAGGTCCAGTAATCAAACCCGGACCCTGGGAATTGCAAGACGACAATGCTAACCGCTATGCCACCGTGGTGCACCTTACAAATAATTATATACATTTATATTGAAATAATTATATACATTTTTATATTTGAACGTACAACATATTTTATGAAATCATTTCAGATAAGGGGAAGGCAAAGAAGAACAGTCACTGCCCAAACATTGTTCAGGGAAAAAAAGAAATCAATAAGTCGACACTTTTTGGTGAACCGAGTCAAATGATCTGATTCACTGAATCGACACTGAGTTTCCATCGCAAGTCACCGTTTGAGAAACGCACAAACCCCGCCCCGCAGTTCGCGCCTCTCCCTCCATTGTTCATTCCATCGCCACCCCCCTCTGAGGCCACGCCCTCCGTCGGTATGTTTTCCTTTTTTCGCCTTTCCACTGTCACGAGTTTACCTCTCGTGCTGTGTTTCTGTCCTTAAAACGCAACCAAATCGACAGTGTACGGTAGGTAAGGCCAGCGAACTGTATATTTACGTTGTTGTAGATTGTCATCATGACATTTTAAAATATTTTAAAACAGGCAAACTCAACTCATCTTTCTTAATTAAATTAAAGATGATTAAGCTTATTTCTAGACATATACTATATATATTTTTACTTCTTTCAAGTTTGAAATTGTCTTTCTGTTGTCAGATAGGTTTCCTTATCTCAATCATTTATTTCTAGAAAGAAGCAACATCTGTTATCTATTAGTTGAATACATTGTTACACTTAAATGGAAATATGTGTTGAATTAGATTTAAGAATCTGATATTTGTTATAGTTACTCATAAATAAGTATATTAGATAACTTTTCCTTGGTTCAGTATATGTTCCCTTGCTAAGATTTAATTTTTGCAGACCTTCTTTCTACTTCCCCTTTTTGTTTGTCCTGTTTAATCTGGAGTTTCAGTTACTAAAATAAAAACACAATTTGCTTGGCTTTGCTTTTTCAATATGCCTTGAATAATTAACATTTTATAAAGTCATTAACAACCACAGCAACAAATACAACAACAGTTTTCAAAATTAAAGTGCTTAACATAGTAATCACAATAGATTAAAATCTAAAGATAATTTACATAAAATGCAAAAAAAAAAAACCCTGAGAAAAACACTTCAGCCGAAGAATTTAAATGAAACCTAACATTATTATGAAGGTGGTTCCCCATTGCTGATATAACAACCTCAACATTTCAGGGAAGGCTTTACACTAGATTTTGGAGTGTTGCTGTCGAAATGAGCCACAGGAACATTAATGATCCCACGCACTGATTTGCCTAATAGACTAATTAGAAGTCAGTGTTTATGTTCATACCAAAGATGTTCAGTAAGCTTAATGGCAAGGCTTGGGACACTCAAGGTTTTCCATACCAGCATTGGAATTATGGGTGATTTAGTGCAGGGGGTGGCACAGTGGCTTAGTGGTTAGCAGTGTCGCCTTGCACCTCCAGGGTCAGGGTTTGATTCGCTCCTCGTGTCTGTGTGCTTGGGGGTTTTCTTCCAGGTCCACCGGTTTCCTCCCACAGTCCAAAGACGTGCAGGTTAGATTTCCCGTTGCGTGTGAGTGACAATCAGACATGGAGCTGGCAACTTGACTCCTTAAGTAACTACAATTGAAACGATGGATATATCCACAGGGTGGGGTATCCATCACCTGATGTGCAAGATTGCATGTGAACAGACCAAAATACCCCAAAAATTTAATTAGTACAGGAAATTAAATCTTAATCCAGAGTTGTGTTCCATTACACAGTGTATTCCTTACTCCTTACTTTCTGTGCAGGGGATGTTGGTTAAGGGAACTTCCCTTGAAAGAATCCCACCATTCGAAACACCCTGCAATGACACAATCTCAGACATCACTTCCTCCATGCGTTTCCCTGGTAACCTAAGCACCTCGGATACCTGTTGCTGCTACTATGGAAATTTCACACTATGAAAATTACAAAAACTAATACCAAAACCTGTGCTACTGAAATGCGTAAAACTTGTAAATAAATTTTTTTATTCATTTACAAGATGTAAAGATAAATTATCATTGTGCATGTTTTCTACAGATTGCTAGACTATATAATAGTAAGGATTTATTAACTAAATATTTTTGATTAATATTTATCAATATTTTAAATCAATAAGATTTTTGTTTCAATTAAATTAAAGTATTGTAGTAAAACTAAAGTAAATTCTTATTTTGGCATATAAATCCATTTTTCCGTTCACAGTTCCCTTTGATGTGAGCAGTTTTGCTCCCTGCAGTTTGGAATCATACTTAAACATAAACATAGCTGAATACCCTGTGCAGTCAACTTTGCAGGGAACTACTTGAAACGCAGCTTATTACTGTCTGTTATCTGCTAACTATACTAGATTCCAAAAGTGACTTGGATTTACAGGTGATTTATATTTAAGTTTCTGCTTTGCTTTAACTTCTAAGTTAGTTTTTAGAAGTTTTATAAGGTGAGCCTGTTTTTAAGTGCAAACGGGCTTGGTGCTTATTTGATATATAGTAATTGATTAAATGGACAGAAGTCAAAAACACCATCAGTTTATAAATCCTCACAGTAAAATACAGTGGTGGAAAACCAATTTCCCTAGTCCTCTAGATAAATACGTACCCTCTGTTTTCAGTAGAAAATAATCATCTGTGGATAAAGTGTGATGAATAGTGAAGTTGATTACACATGTACACAGTACTCGTGTTGATAAACTAGATTCCAAGGGTGTCCATGTAATTCATTTCCTGCTTCTTAATTATAAAATCATATGGATGAAACTTAAAAGAAAATGTGAGCCAGATTATTGTAATTGACTTGACATGAAGATGGTCTTGGAGTTAGCCGATGCAGGCAGTTTTTTGTGACTTGTGACTACAGTCTTTCAATAGTTTAGGAGTAAAATTCCCACAAACAGCTTTGTGCCTGAGTCTCCAGTAAAGAAAATGGACTTTATATTAAGTTAAAACACCTTTTATATTATACTGAACTTTCAACCACATAGCACCAAGTATGACCGCGAATCAATCCCTGCTGTATCTTTTTGAAACACCCAAATAAGGACAGGTTCCCTGTTAAGATTGGTTCCTTTAGGTGACTTCCTATTCCTACCAGCCTAAATTATATTTTATACATATTTCCATAATTGTTTTGACTCTGTACTGAAATTACCATGGTTAAGAGCGTTTTATAAAGCCAAGTGTATAAGTGAAATAAGTAACCTTAATTAATATCACAGAATGCTTATTGTACTGTGCAATATAGTTTATTTGTGTCTGCAACAAAACTTCAGGTTGTGTGACAAAAACTGGACACACACAGCCACTCCTACAATATAAAATAGTAATAACAAATATGATATTAAAGAACTACTTTCTGAGAAAGAGAATGAGACCTAGAACTAGACATTAACATTTTTAATACATGTTCATTGGGGTGTTTTACCTAATTACAGATCGAAAGCTAGAATTAATTGTTGCAAATTACTAATTTTAGCTGACCTCTCCCCAAAACAAAATGTCTGTATACTTAGAGATATTGCTTAGACCGGAGAATCCTGTTTTGCAGAAATTACTAATATGATATTTGAAGCTAAGGTCACTTAATTTTTTTTTTTAAAGTATATCGTTACTTGATATACTTTTTGGACTTCAGGGACAGCAAATGAAGTTACAGTCTTTAATCTCTGCTTTCATTCCAATACTGATAATTTTATCTTTAAGTACAGAAAATATGTACTAGAAAACATGTAATACTTTTAATTTACACACTATTATTATTATTATTATTATTATTATTATTATTATTATTGTTATTATTATTCTTTTATTTTTTATTATAAAATTATGTTACTTTTATCTATTGCCACATGGTCAACCAGGGAGGTGACGGATCTTTGAGCATCAAGCTAAGTTGCAAATATATTAGGAGTATGAAGGTACATGCAATTGAATTCATAGACTTGACGTCACTTGAAAATGTAAATGTTGTGCAAAAGTGATATAAGTGCCATCACAGTAACAAATTTTTTAAAAGTAGCATTTAAACCTCCCTTATTTGGAAGAACCATTATTTGCACTGTTTGTGTATTAGCACCATTAGACATTAGCTATTACTATTTTTAAACAACTTAGCTTAAAAGTTTTGGCTGATAGCATCATAGCAGCACAATTTCAGCACAAGGCAGGGTATGCTGATTTTATGTCAGAGCTGACATCTTCATCGCACGACCAATTTGATCAGACAATTATTTACACGGCCAAAAAAGTTCACTGTTTCAAATCTGAAAAAGTATTGAGCTGCATTAAGGGACGAAAACATTTGAGTTTGTGGAATTGGGTTAAGAACCATCCAACACATTACCTGAAAGTTGCTGAACTGACCGTATTTCAGAGTGATCTGCACATCAGGGTAAGAAGGAAAGTACTGTACATGATGCATAGTGCCAGCTGTACAAGTCTCTGCAGGGTTATACAGATGCTTTAGATAGTCATCGAGTCGAGAGTCAGCAACTTTATGTGGCAATAAAATGAAGTCAGTTGACGACCTGAATGTACTGAATGACCAGGTTATCAAATCTATGAAGTTTCTCTTCTCTACCATACAGTTTGACTTGAAAACCAGGTTAAAGGGAAATTTTGGCTTAGTCTAACCAGCTATGGTGGACCTTGCTTTTAATCCCCCCAGATTAACATAAGTACACAGGCTTTGAGTGTGTGACCTTTGCCACCTACATGCCTACTGCTTCTACACACACACATACCAAGTTACAAATATGAACAAGACCCCTCTGCTTCACGCTTGCCTGTATAAACCCACATGGTATGGATTATTTTTCTATTACAACATGCCCAGTCATGTTCTTCTGTATTCGTTGAATCTGTCTGTAACTGTGGGAAGAGATGTCCTTTGCCCTTCCAAATACACCTCCAAAACCACCTGATATATTGAAACGGTGTTTCAAGAAATGTGAGCTTGCCCTTGGGTTGGTATGCACAAGGAATTTGGCTTTTAATTATTTAAGTCAAACATGTTACTGGAAAGATAAAATGTTACGCTTAGCATTTATTATAAATCAGGAACAAAGTTCTCGCCCTATCCTCCGGAGATCGCTAGTCTCTCGCAGGTCACTTGCAGCTGGGGGCCTAGCGAGAGTCGATTGGCCAAGCTCTCTCAGCTTGGTGGGAAGGAAGTCACCTAGTGCTTTCAAATTAATCCGGGCTCTACTCCAATCATGGACGTCTATGAGCTCACACAAACGAGCAGAAAGAGCAGATAGCGGTGCCCTCCGAGTGTGTTACGCTGCCCCAACGGCGTTGGCTACCTTCCTGTGGTTCGGAAGAAACATGTGATAATCAGGAATAAAATAAAGTAGGATAGTCAGTGTCCACTTGGGGCTCCCAAAATGTGTTGCCAGTAAGTTAATAAAAAAACCCTTAAAACTAAGTACTAAAATATTTGACTTTAGGGTACATTAGCATATATTTCTCGATTCCAATAGGAAGCCTTAACCACATTATCTAAAAACATTATACTGCTGTTAATTTATGTATATGCTTTCAATTCTATGGTTATTTTCTAGCTTGCCATCATTGCAGTTTACACACATGACAAATATAAGCATAAAAGCTGTAAAAAAAATAAAAAAATAAAAAAATCAGTGTTTGGGTCTGAAAATGATATCTAATTTTTTTAAAGTGAAATTTCCTTTCATCACAAAAATAACCTTTTGAAACAGGACTCACGCCTTAGAGTGAGCTGACCATATAACTGTTTGTAGCTCTTATTTCAGTTGGCTTGTCTCATCTTACCATATGGGTTCACTTAACATATTTTATGCGTACATGCTCTTTTTCAGATAACGGCGCCCTCCATAATTATTGGAATTTAGAAAAAAAAGAATAATATGCAGTAAGTGATCTTTTTGAGGTTAAACATACAGAAACATTGCATTTTTTTTCATTTAAGCAGTCTTGGCACAAGGTTCATTCATGCAAAACATTTTAAGTTTCTTTAGATTATAATATAATATGATATTATTGTTATAATTGTGGATATCAATTCTTTTTAGTTTAGATCTCTGCAGTTTATTAGATTTAATAAAGAATATATATTTTTTAATCGTCTTGTGTAGATGTGTAGACTTCACTAAAGTTCTAAATTTTCCAGTGATTGTTTTCTGCCAGGTATGGGCACCACTGCACATTGGACATGTTTCACCTTTATCTGCATTATTCTAACCTTTCCCATTTCGGGTCGTCCATTTGGGTCACTGTCTAAGTTTCCATTCTTCACAGTATGGAATGCTCCTACTGAAAAATGTGCAACTCAATTTGGTGTTGATCTGGACTTGAGCATTTTTGATATCGTCCACAACACGAACCAGAGCTTTATTGGCAGTAACATCACCATTTTCTATGAAGACAAGCTGGGTTTCTATCCTCGCTATACTAACAAAAATGTATCTGTGCATGGAGGTGTCCCTCAGAACGCCAGCCTGCATGATCACCTTTCACAAGCCTATGCTGATATTCAAAATAGGATTCCAGATAAAAACTTCAGTGGTCTGGCTGTAGTGGACTGGGAGAGCTGGCGACCACTGTGGCATCGCAACTGGGACAAAATGGAGGTATACAAGCAAGGCTCTAGAGCACTGGTGAGGGCTAAACACCCTGACTGGAAACCAGACCAAATAGAAGCCCAGGCCAAGAAAGACTTTGAAGGTGCAGCACGGGCCTTTATGGAGGAAACAATAAAACTCGGACGATATGGACGACAAGGAGGCCTATGGGGTTTCTATGGCCTTCCTTGCTGCTACAACTACCAGTACAAAACAAATAAGACATACACAGGGAAGTGCCCACCAGTTGAGATGAGCAGAAACGACAACTTATCATGGCTGTGGAATGTAAGCACGGCTTTGTATCCTGATATTTACATGGATCTGAGTCTCAGGGGTCGTGACAGAGACATTATACTGTATGCCAAACATCGAATTTTGGAGGGTATGAGAGTAAAAGAGCAAGCTTTTCCAAAGCAACCAATTGTCATCCCCTATGCCCGTATCGTCTATACCTACTCACTGACATTCCTCTCGCAGGTATTTATGCATATGTTTGTGCAAAAGAACATTTAGAGCTTGATTACAATTAAGTACTGTGTCCAGATACCAAAATGCAACTTATTTGATATTCATAATTTAAATAGTTCACTAGTGAATTATTTTCAGTTCTTACAGCTTATAAAGTGATACTTAAATGTTTTCATTTATAGTTACTGTACTTGAATTACAGTTCTCCTTAATGGAGCGATATAGTCTCTGATTTTGTTTTGTTTATGTCCTATAGAAAGATCTGATTCATACCATTGGAGAGAGTGTCGCTTTAGGGGCAGCAGGAATTGTGCTGTGGGGAGATGGTCTCTATTCCTCAAACAAGGTGAAAAATGACATTCTTGTAATCATTATTGTGCCAAAACTCCACTTTTTCAGTGTGTTTCCACTTATAACACGTTTAAACTCAATTGTCTTTATTTTACCTAAAGCTACTCATGACAATAAGACCTCTCTGGAGGTGTTTAGCCAGAGACTATTGATGTGTGTTGATACTATGTAAATTAACTTTTAAAAGACTAAAATAACATCACGCTTATCTCAGTTTTATGCTCAAATGTGTCTCCTTTGCAGCAAATATTGATTTCTAATATTTAATTACAAATCTTTTACTTGGAATTACATGAGTGAAAAGAGAATCTTTGGAATATTTACATATATTTCAGAATTTCTTTGATATTGTTATTATTACTTTAGTACTAATGAGCATATGCACTCAAGCTGTCATAATCACTAGGTAATATAATCAGTATCACAATATTTGCTTGTTTTGTTTAAATTGCAACTCATAAAAATATCTCACAATATTTTCTGTTTTTCACCAATTTTAATAGGGGAAATGAATTCACATAGTTTTGATTTTTGAGTACACAGTGCCATAAAGTTAACTAGAATCATTTAAGATCTGAAATAACTTAAAGTATAGCTTAATAGTACATACAGTAACTAAGCTGGGAGACTGTAAATTTAATATGAGTAGGATTATAAGAATTCTAAGTAGCAACTACGAGGGGTGTTCAAGTTAAACCGGGATGAAGTGTCTCGTGAATGAAGGCATAAAACCGACTGACATTTAAAGAAGACAATACAGTGATGAAACTCTCAGCCACAGTAGAACATTTGATGATACAAGCACTAGAGGAAAACTTGGACAAGTGCATTAGTGTAGCAGGGGCTTATATAGAGAAATAAAGGGAGTTTTTACTCTCCTAACTGTATTCTGTTATTCTGCAAAATCAAAAGTATCAGTTTGCGTTGAACACTCCTCGTTGAAAACAATACACTGGGGAAATAAATTGAAAAAGCCTAAAAATTAAATTGACCTATTTTATCTCTACATATTTGGTTTCAGCTCATATGGTCCCTGCTTGAGAAGGATAACTAAATTCAGCATGGGCACTTAGGTACAGCATGGCTCATTTAGTGGTGCAAATAGCAACAAAATGTGCAATCATGGTAATTTGCTGAGCTAAGTCATGCTGCACTGTTTTGTGGAAAAGTGCTACACTACTAGAAAATATATGACCGTTTAAAGGTTTTTTTTTTTGATAAGTAAGGATTCTTGTTCATAATAACTTTCAATGCATGTATAGTAATACGGAAAGGTTCGTTGTAACTTGCTACAGAAGGAAAATGCTTATTCTGTATTTCAAAAATATAAATTCTTATCTAAAAAACTCTTAGTAAACTCAACTCAATATCCATCCTGCTCACAGGCTATCTGGTTTTGGTGATCATGCATTCTATCGACTCACCCACACAAATCTCATACACTTAACATTTAAAACACAACATTTTTTTCCAAGCTTTTAATTCACATACACCGATCAGCCATAGCATTAAGCCCAACATTGTGTAGTTCTCCTTGTTACACCAAGGTGGCTCTGTCCCCTCAGGACTGTTACACCAGGGTAGCTCTGTCCCCTCGGGACATGATTCCAAGGGAGTGTGCTCTGGTGTCTGGCACCAGGAAGTTAATGGTGGATCCTTTGGGTGCTGTAGGTTGCAGGATGGGGCCACAATATATTCGAGCTGTTTGTGCAGCGCATCCCATGGATGCTTGGGATAAATAGCCCAAATGAGATCTGGGCTATTCAGGCAGAATTCACAACTTTGATCTTTTTTCCCTGCTAAGCCCCATAAACCGCAGAGTTCTGATACCTTTCTAACAAGGCCAGCATTACCTTTTTTCAGCAATGTGTGCTGCAATGGCATTTCTGTTGGATTGGACTAGACAGTCATTTGGTCCAAACATGCATAGATGAGCCTTGATCCTGTCACCAGTTTACAGGTATATAATTTAAAATCAATGTTATTCAATTCACCTTCCAGTGGTGTTAATGTTGTGCCTGATTGGTGTAAATCATCTTAAACATTCAAAACTGAGCTTAGCTCATGGTTCTTGTTTTTTGAACATCGTTACATGTTTGTAGTAACTGTCAGCATTGCATAGGGTAAAGCAATGGGAAATGTTATGTAAGGCTTTAACAATATAGGTGACTATAATTATTTTTATAGTGACTGACTACATACTGTAATACATAATGTAGTTCTGTTTTTTAGTTATTAAATTGACAGAGATACAACACCTTTCAGAGGAGTCATAGGAACTGTACAGCTCTGGCAGGAAATTCTGGGCCATCATCTTGTGAGGACTGTAATTCTGTAATTCTGATGTGATGTGAATCTGAGTCAAAGACACAGCCAGTGGTCAAAACCGGGAAATGCTGGAATATGAAAATACTAGAAAAATGCCATGAAAATCATGATAAACAGCTAACAGTTGCTGTAGTCAGACAGAAATATACTGTATGTATATTAGGTATACACATGCATAAGACAATAATAAAACTAATTATAAAGGAAAGGTGTGAACAGTGATTGGGGGAACAGTCACAGTAGATTGAGAGTAGCAGTGAGCAAACCCACAGGCAAAAGATAACCTCTCTTCTCTCCCATTTACATTTTGCCAGAAGCTCTTGCCAAAACTGACTTAAGGTACTTTAATTACTTTCCATTGTACTTAGAAAACATTTCCATACACTAGTGGAGGTAGACCAGGGTCTTTAAAAAACAGCCAGTTGAAGCACGAGAGCAAGTATGGCTGTTATACTAGTTGTTATTATTATTATTATTATTATTATTATTATTATTATTATTATTATTAGCTGTAGTAGTAGAATATACTCCTGTGTTTTACTGGGTGTTCTGTTTTCTTAACCCAATGTAAATGAGTTTTTTAATATACGTGCACTGGTCTGTGATGGAATTGTGCCTCATTCAGGGTTTAACGCCATCAGTGTACTGAAAATGGCAAAAAATATTTCCTGTAAAGACTTCTGTTTCTGTTGTTATCTATTACACACATTTTCTTTTCCAGAGCACATGTCTAGCAGTGAAAAATTACATGGATAACACTCTGGGCCGATACGTGGTGAATGTGACTGAGGCGGCATCGCTCTGTAGCGAGCTACTGTGTTCATCTCAGGGCCGATGTGTGCGAAGGGACTCAGGTTCTTCAGCCTACCTTCATCTTGACCCATCAGTGTGGACCATCATCCCCAGAGCTAAGCTTCCTGGCCCGAACACCAACAAACCTTCATATGTGGTACAACAGAACAATAAGTTTTCACTGTACAAAAGGTCTCATTTTGTAAAACCATTTGTGTGCCAGTGTTATCCAGGTTGGGAGGGCGATCACTGTGAGAACAAGAAGCCTGGACAGTGAAAGTAAACAGAACTTTAAACAAATACTTTACTCTGCAAGAATTTTAGTCCGAGACGTCCATGCTGGCAAATCCTGTACAGACAGACACTCTGCCCAGTTTGTAGTAAAACTGTAAATATAATAAAATGACAAATTTACTTACAATCACCGTAACAATTTAAACCTAATATGCACCTTAACTGACATAAACTTAGCGGACATTAAGAGGAATTTATATTCCTCTTATTTAAACGTTATGTTTGAATTACTTTATAGTTGACATGTAGAACTTTTATACATATAATTTTTTTTAAGAATGCTGATATTTTAAAACATTAAAATAAGCATGCAAATGTTAAACAATAGCAAACAGATCTATAAATAATATTTGTTGCATCAATACCAATATTGGGATTAGTTCAGTTTGCTGTATGTATGCATGTATCAAATGTTTAGCAGCGCAGGGGTGTGTGAATTTGCACCCTCTTCTGGGTTTATCTTGCAAAACATGTCTGAGTCTACAGTCCTGGCTTGCCACTAGATAGCAGTAAAGGAACATCAAAACAGTTACGGTCAGTCGAACTTGAATTTCATGCTGTACCTTTGCACAGTTTTATAGCTGGGTATTCAGTAAAATTTGGGATAAAATAAATACAGTGCATTGCAAAAGTATTCATATGCCTTGGACTTTTCCAAATTTTGTCAGGTTACAACCACAAATGTGAATGTATTTTATTGGAATTTTATGTGATAGACCAACATTAAGTGGCACATAATTGTGAAGTGTAAGGTAAATGATAGATAAAAATGTATCGAAATTTGTTAAAAACATCTGAAAAGTGTTACATGCATCTGTATTCAGGCCCTCTGAGTCAATACTTTGTAGAACCACTTTTGCTGGAATTACAGCTGCAAGTCTTTTTATGTCTCTAGGGAGCTAAATTTTTGCCCATTCTTCTTTGCAAAATAACTCAAGCTCAGTCAGATTGGATGGAGCGTGTCTGTGAACAGCAATTTTCAAGTCTTGCTACAGATTCTCAATTGGATTTAGGTCTGGACTTTGACTGGGCCATTCTAACACATGAGTATGCTTTGATCTAAACCATTCTAATGTAGATCTGGCTGTATGTTTTGGGTCGTTGTCCTGCTGGGTGAACCTCCCCCCCAGTGTCAATTCTTTTGCAGACTCTAACAGGTTTTCTTCTAAGATTGCGCTGTATTTGGCTCCATCCATCTTCCCATCAACTCTGACCAGCTTCGCTGTCCCTGCTAAAGAAAAGCATCCCACAACATGATGCTGCCACCAACATGCATAGTGTTAGTTTTCTGACACAGTTTTTTCATTTAGGCCAAAATGTCCAATTTTGGTCTCACCTGACCAGAGTTCCTTCTTTCACATATTTGCTGTGTCCCCCACATGGCTTGTTGCAAACTACAAATGGGAATTCTTATGGTTTTCTGTCAACAATGGCTTTCTTCTTGCCGCTCTTCCATAAAGGCCAGATCTGTGAATTGCATGACTAATAGTTGTCTTGTGGACAGATTCTCCCACCTGAGCTGTGTACCTGAGCAGCTCCTCCAGAGTTACCAGGGACTTCTTGGCTGCTTCTCCAGTTGATGCCGGCCTGTCAGTTTAGGTGGACGTTAGAGGTATCAGAGTAAAGGGGGCTGAATACAAATGCACGCCACACTTTTCATATTTTAATTTGTAAAAAATGTTAAAAACCATTTATTATTTTCCTCACAATTATGTGCCACTTTGTGTTGGTCTATCCTAAAAAATACATTTACTTTGTGGTTGTATCTTGCCAAATGTGGAAGTGATAGGATGCCACCTGTGCAATAAGTCCAGTTGTGAAATTTCCTCGCTACTAAATATTCCACAGCCAACTGTTGTTATTATAACAAAGTGGAAGTGATTGGGAATGACAGGAACTTGGCCACAAAGTGTTAAGCCACGTAAAAACACAGAGCAGGGTCAGCGGTTGCTGAGACGCATAGTGCAGAGGTTGCCAACTTTCTGCAGAG
>JAOVVA010000017.1:8156535-8166626 GCA_028565275.1 Leiocassis micropogon | reverse complement strand
GTTCTTTTCTGTTCTCCAACCCTACCCACCTGCAGACCCCCGGCCTTCCATGTTTCTGTTTGCTTCACTTCTTTTATTTACATAAAGTACTGAGTTAAGAGTCTCTAAGAAAGAAGGAATAAAAACGTGTCCTGATCTAATCCTGCTTTTGCGTCCGCTTCCTTCACCAGTAGCCATGACAGTTACAGGGTTTTAGAACCATCAAATTATGCATCAAGCAAAGAAAACAACTAAAGATATTGCTAAGATTATTGGAATTGGGTTGAAATTTCTCCAACACACTATTATAACCTGGAAGGACAGATAGGTGACCTGTCGCCTTTGTGGAAGAAAAATGTCAGAAATATTTTCATCAATGAAAGCGACAGCAGAAATCACAGTTTTGTTTAATAGTAAAAGTAAGAGCATTTCCTCATGCACAATGCAAGGAGAACCCACAAGATTGGGACTGAACAGCTGTTTGGCCATATAAAAACCGCTTGTTAGTGAAGCTAATCAGAAGAAAAAAAAATGAATGCAGCTAAATTACAAATTAAAAATATTTTGACTTAATATTTTTTTTTTAGATGCATTGTACTGTGTTTATGGAGTTTGTACACTCATTCACATTCATTCAAAGTGTTGACTTTTTATATCCATTCTAGGTGGCAACTGGTTCACTTCATAAACCTTGCCACCTTATCACTGACTTTAAATAATACGGGATTATGTTTCAGATACAGTTCATGAAACCTAAATAAAGTTAGTATAACTAAGAAAAACTAAGTATAGTTGGGATTTTGCTTAAATAGTTTAAGTTAGCTGCAATGGGGCGGCATGGTTTTGTAGTGGTTAGCACTGTCGCCTCGTACCTCCAGGGTCCGGGTTCAATTCCCGGCCTGGTTTGATTCCCGTCTCTGTGTGCATGGAGTTTGCATGTTCTCCCCGTGCTTGGTGGGTTTCCTCCGGGTACTCCGGTTTCCTCCCACAGACCATGCAGATTAGGCTAATTGCCGTTCCCAATTTGCCTGTAGTGTTTGAATGAGTGTATGTATATGTCTGTGCCCTGCGATGAATTGCCACCCTGTCCAGAGTGTACTGGGATAGACTTCAGTACCCCCGTGACCCTGAATACAAGATAAAGTCGTATAGACAATGAGTGATTGAATGAGTGTGTAGCTGCGGTGGATTGGCACCCTGTCCAGGGTGTACCCTGCCTCGTGCCCTAAGTCTTCTGGGATAGACTCCAGGCCATGAATGACCCTGAATACAGGGGAAAAAAACGGTATAAATGATGAGTGAGTAAGTGTGTTTGAGTTGGCAATTTAACTGGCTATCTAAAAAACATGCACATTCACCTTAACTAGCTTCCTCTGCAACTTTCTTTCATTTCTATGACCCTGATGCTGTCTGACTGTTTGCTTCATTCAGACAGACAGGCAGACAGTCAGATGGATTATTGTCCTTATGGAAAATTAGAAAAAAAATTATAACAATGCTGTCATGCTTTTATATAGTCTGTGTGACATGCTCTTATGAAATTGACAAGACGCATATGAGCTAAGGTAATTATAAAATAATGCAATTCACATGTCATTAGTGGCAGGAATTCCTTTAAAGACTTCAACAAACTCAAGAAACAATATCAAATACTGAATAGCCTGGTTATGCAGGAAGGCAAAACCTCAGACAAAGACTGACATCATCCTACCTGACTCCCACCTGCCTAACATTCTGCTGGCTAACATCCAGGTCTTTGAAATAAGCTGGACGAGCTTCACTGTACAATCAACTCACAAAGGAACCTGTGTGGATGCTCCACATTCTGTTTTGCTGAGAGCAGGCTGGTACAGTATCTAACACTCCGGACTGCACTAACAGAGAGCTATGGATGGACATCATGACGCAATGGAGACAACATCTGCAACGTTATCACTGCCAAATTCAATCCACAACCTTACCAGCTGACATCCTGGTTCAATGTGGATTGGCTTTACTGCCAAATAAACTCACAAATGCAGCTGTGGAAACAATTCTGTCTTTTATTACAGGTATCATCCAGGGAGGGTAAAAGCTGACACTTTGACAGAGACATGTTAAACCCTCTCATATTTTCAACCAGCTGCTTACAAGGCAATTGAATGTGCTCAAAGGGGACTTATTTTCTTGTACTACAGCCACAGAGTTGCTAGTATTTAAAAACAAAGTGTAATCTCTTAAAACTCTTTTACATAGTACTGTAGCTTGCAATGGAAATTCTATTGGCCCATTTAATATGCCTACAGGTTCTTGCTCTTTATTTTTATAATTTGTCCTAATGTCCTTCTATTAAAGATATTCTGTAATGTAAGTATTGGCCAATTAATGAACTGGACTCCATAATAACTTACACACATCTCCTGTTATATTGAACTTCCAACCTCCTAACACACAGTATGACTGCAGATCAATTCCTGATAATAGGGTGATAACGGATGAGTCCGGTTCTTCTCAAGGGTTCTTCCTACTGCCATCTCAGGGAGTTTTCCCTTGCCAAAGTCGCCGTCGTCTTCGGCTTGCTAATCAGGGACAATCTTATCATTTTGATTCATACATATTCACAATTCATAGAAACTTCAATAATTCTTTTGATTGTGTAAAGCTGTTTTTGCGACAATGTCAATTGTTAAAAGTGATATACAAATAAAATTGAATAGACTTTACATTAATTGCTCATGAGCATACTGTATATTTACAGAAGTATAAACCAGGCCTAAAGAGTCACTGCTACTTTTACTTAGAGCTGTTTTAGGTTTAGTCAATAATATTAACTGTGAGATCCCCCCCCCCCCATTTAAATGGAACAAATGATCCTCTCAATACGAATGTGTGTGTGTGTGTGTGTGTGTGTGTGTTTGAGAGAGAGAGTGGGCTGTTATTGGTTTACAGGATTCATTGTTTTTACCACATTTTTGATATGAAGTTGAGCTGACAGAAGGTCACATACCTTATTCCTCAGTGCACATCTCAGTCTTGTGCCTTCTCCACCTTTAAACTCTGTTTATATTTAGAACAAGATCCACATTCAGGAAGGCTCTTCACAAAAGAAGTGTTTTGACTCTTGCTCATCCTGGAGGAAAATTACTTTGGCCAATCAATCACCATCAGAAAGCTTCTTCACTCAATGCTGGCCAATCAATGTCTAACAAAGGGACACATCCTTTCAGAAACACCCAATCAATCGCTCTGAAAAGGTGTCTGTTCTCGTACTGTCAGTTGGTAAAGCACATAGCCTCATTGTTCTTAAGTTATCAGGGTTGCTTATAGGTACCTGGGTAAACACAATTTTACAATGATCAAAGGGATGTCAAAGCAGACAGTTGTCTATTGCCATATAGAGATTACAAAGATAAATGTGACTGAAGATGAATATATCATCATGGTCAGTTGTTCATTCATTCTCAGTAAGGTCTGTCAGAGTTGAGGGGGCTTAAATTACTCTCCTGGGTTCTGTGAAAATAGAACCAAAATATGTTTGAAAATAGAGCCAAATAAGTCCATGTCACTTCATAAATACCTTTGATTTCTGGTATCCTGCTAATTCAGCATATTCCGTAACATTGTTTTTTTTTTTATTTTAATTTTTTTATTTTTTTTAATTTAACTTATTTTTCCTTTTATTATTAGAATATGCAAGATATACATAAATTGGGATCACCAGCAGGGAGAACAAACTAATAAACAAATAAACAAACAAACAAAAAAGGAAAAAAAAGGGACAGACAAAAACAAAACCAATACAGTTAAAAATTGACTGCGTTTGTGTGTGTGCGTGTGTGTATGAGTGCACGTATGCATGTAAAGGTACCTCGGTGGACATGTCACAGTACATACATTGGAAAACAAGAGATCGAGGAGAAAAAAAAAACAACTTATAAAGATATATATATATATATATATATACATACATACTTAAACATGTATACATCAATATATGAAAACAAATAAACTAGATATGAATAAAACATAAATGTAAAGAAATCGATCAGTGATAAGGAGTTACTACTAATACAGCTACTACTTCAACAACCACAACTACTACTACAATCTCTCCTACTACGATATCTGCTACTACTACTACATCAGCAACTTGATTAAATGGTATAAATACTTGATAGTAATGATAATAAGATAGTAAAATAACAGGTGAACAAATCAGAACAATAATAATATTAATAAAAGTATAAGTGATAATATTACTGATAGTAATGAAGAGGTAAAGGGGAGGTTGAGGAATCAGGAAGAGGACCAATAATAATAATAATAATAATAATAATAATAATAATAATAATAATAATAATATCTTTATTACTCTGTTTGTTTTTAAGTAAAAGCAAGGTTTTAAACTAAAGATTTAGAGAACGCCTCATAGATCCAGTTCAGAATTTCCACTTTGCACATTATTCAGTATCTCTTTTGTGGCACAAATATTTTCTCCCAGTTCTAATCTGGCAAATAAATTGCATGGTGGTGATAGAAGTGCCAGTTATTGGCAAGAGTAGCTTCACTGCCCCCTGGGGCTTTATGCTGAATACGAGTGACATATTGGTTACTTAGCTGTGGGTGCGTGCTGATTGCACATGCCAGAGAAACGTGAAAATGGCTTCTTTTCTAATAAATTATCATTTTATTGTCATGAACGAGAGGGTGCAAAAAAGTGGGCAATCAAACTGTGTGACATGATTACTGAATAGCCACATACTGGCCAATTTGAGCATGAGGTAAGCTTCTAACCAGACACCTCAATATTGGAAGTTTTTTTTTTCCTTTCCATTGAACAGACCGAATGAGGATAGGCAATGTTTGTAACTATGCAACTGATTGACATGATATTAATCAAGTATTTCTTATTATACAATTTATATTAATCAATATAAGATATTTAAACTTATACCTAGATATATTTACTAATATGAACCATGAAATAAGCTTGTTCTATTGTAATGGGTTTCTTTTTTATTTTATTCTAAGCATTTAGGCTGATTAATATTGTATTTATTTCATAATAATCTCATAAAAAATTTATTCATGCTGTAGATATATATATTTTTTTACAGTTTAAATGAACAGGCACATTTTAACAACGGAGTAAGCACTTGTCTTTCAAAGACTATTTATATTAGAAATGTTTATATCAACCTGTACTCAATTATATTGTAGTTTGTATTTTATATTACACTTTTTTTTAATATTACACCCCACAATTTATCCACATCTGTTTATATTGAATTATTATTTTGTTGTTGTTGTGGCCTATTCTTTGGTCAGAAGGTAAGCTTAATGGTCTTAGAACCTACAGTGGTGGACAAAAGTATTAAGATTAAGACTAATCTTAATCAGATTAATATGACATGTATTATTTATCCCTGTGCTCAAAATAAGTAATATCACTAATTATTTCTTACGTATTTGGCTGCAGAGTTGTGGTAATGAGAATCAAGTGATTAAGTTAATAAACGAAACAAATAGGTGCAAGGACTTTCACTTTCTGAATGCATGGTGTCCATCTATGCACAAAAATGCCTCTCTCAAGTGAATTGTGTTTGGCAACTTGATTTTGACTTAAAAATAAAAATAAAAACAAGTATTAATTGCGGTATTTGCTAAGGTTAGTAATAGATATAACATCATAGAATAAGATGTTCAGTTGAATTTTTAACTCTTTATGCAGGACATGAATTAGTCATACTGTAGGTAACAATAAATCCAGAGCTTATTAAATAAAACCTTGTCCAAGCACCTCGATGAATTGACAAAGCCTAGCAGTGGCTTAGTTGGCTCAGTCAGGGTTCGATTCCGGCCTTGGGTCTGTGTGAATGGAGTTTCCCTGTGCTTGGTGGGTTTCCTCTGGGTATTCTGGTTTCCTTCCAAAGTCCAAAGACATGCATATTAGGCTAATTGGTGTTCCCAAATTGCCCGTAGTGTGTGAATGAGTGTGTTTATGTGTGCGTGTGTATGCCATCCGATGGATTGGCATCCTGTCCAGGGTGTACCCCATCTCATCCCCTAAGTCTCCTGGGATAGGCTCTAGGCACCCATGATCCAGTCTACAGAATTATATATAAAAGCATTACAAGGTCACATTTTCTACAGAAATGACAAATGATGATTCTGTTCTTGCAAGAACTATTCCAGAACAGCTGACCTGCGTGTCTTAAAATAACATCTGACTGTTGTTGTTGTTGCTTAATGAGCTAATTACATATATGTTATTTCAAAATATCCATTATTGTTCTATAACGTAGAAAAATAAATCCAAACTTGTGTCCAAACTTTTGCGTGGTACATCTGTGCATTAGAAGAACAGCTTACTAGCTTGCCAGGCAGTCAGTGGTGGGTAGCATTTTCTCATGCATTCTAGCTAATAGATTTCAGACTGTGAAAAACAATCCCCACTGGTTGAATTCACTGTTGGGCAAAACTAAGCTTGTCTAGTCTTGTGTATTTTCAATGAGTCATTTGCGCAATGGGAATTTTGTTATTGAAAATGATTTGCCATTGCAGTTGAAGTACGCACTTAGATAATGAGTTATGTACTTCAATCCGAACCTTCACTCTAACACACACACACACAACTTAGAAAAGAAGAGGTTAGACAACTTTGTCATTAGCAAAATTTTCAGTGCATATTGCAACCTATGCACTCTACACATACTCTTATAAATTTTCCTGATGGCTTTCTCATTATAAACCTACTGCCGGTCCCAAGCCTGGATAAATGGGAGGGTTGCGTCAGGCGTAAAACCTGTGCCAAGTTGTTGTGCGGACTGGATATTCCGCTGTGGCGACCCCTTGCCAGGAGCAGCTGAAAGACCAACAACAACTGTATAGCCCTGAAAATTTAACTCAACTAAAAAAATAAATTAAATCTCCCTCATATGAATGCAAACCGTGCAACACACATTTACAAGCAGGGATATTAAGAATCTCATAGTTGTTTCAGCACAAATGTCAGGGTGCATTGTAACCTTTACCCAAGTGCATTATCTGCCTTGATAGTAGGAGGGGGGACAAGGAACTGAAATGACACGATAGGATTTGAAAGGTCTCCATCGGTGACTGGCCCTGAGGCTATCTTCCCTTCACAGTTCAGTGACACTAGTACTCTCTCTCTCTCTCTCCCACACACACACACACACACACACACACACACACACACACACACACACACACACTCTACCTTCACATGAGCGTCACTGTTGATCTTCATCCCTGTGCTGAGCCTTGATGGCTGCTCTGCTAAATTACGGCTCTCTACCAACACAGCTGGATAGGAAGAGACAGTTAAATGTGTGCTGTGATATTTTTTTTTGAAGAAATATTGAACTGGTACAGTGGTGTGTAGTGAAAAGGCATTAACTTTTCAATATGTTTAAAAAAAAGCACAGATTATCATAAGACAATTAATAACTGAACTATTAACTAGACTTCTCAAGTTGAAAACTGTAATATTTACAACAAAAAGACTAGAATCCCATTTAGGGAACATTTTGCTTTAATCTATTTAGGGCAAAGAAGACTTAAAGATTTTTCTGTCAGATTCAGAATAATAAATATTCTCGCCATCAAAAGTAATCGGGTATTAGAGAAAACTAAATAGAGAACAAACTAATCTTATGGGCGGAACTTTTCCACTCATGAAAGCTTAAAAACAATATTCACGAATTATGAAAAATGAATTGAAATTCAATTGAGTTAAAATGAAAACCAACTTTAATTTTGCACAAAAAATAATATTTTATTCAGTTACATTTAACTTTGTGAACACAATGTGCTGGCCAGTTCATGTGTGAAAATAATTCCTCATGCTGCCAGAACCATTCTTTCACATTCTTGGAATACTGGAGTCCTAGAATATGCTTGTGCCATCAATTTCTCTGATGTGATAACCTGGTCATTCAGTACATTCTGGTCATTAGCTGACATTTTATTGTCACCCATGTCAATGTTTCTGAGCCTAGACCTGACGAACTGAAGCATCCCTTGATCATAACACTGCTTCCAGAGGCCACTAGGCCAGAGTTACAATGGCCACTACATGATGAGTCAATCTGGACTCACCAGAACACATGACCTTTTCTATTGCTCCAAAGTCCAATCTTTATTCTTCTTACCAAATTGAATCCTTTTTTTCTGATTTATCTCACAAAACAAGTGGTTTTCTTATGGCCACACTGCTGTTTAGTCCCAATCCTGTGAATTCTCATCACACTGTATGCATATGGAAATTCTCTTATTTTGACTACTAAACATATCTATGGGGCGGCAGGGTGGTGTAATGGTTAGCACTGTTGCCTTGCACCTCCAGGGTCCGGTTTCGATTCCCGGCCAGGTTTGATTCCTGTTTCTGTGTGCATGGAGTTTGCATGTTCTCCCTGTGCTTGGTGGGTTTCCTCCCACAGTCCAAAGACATGCAGATTAGGCTAATTGGCGTTCCCAAATTGGCCATAGAGTGTAAATGAGTGTGTGAATGTGTGTATATGTGTATGCCGTGTGACGGATTGGCATACTGTCCGGGGTGTACCATGCCTCGTGCCCTAGGTCTCCTGGGATAGGCTTCAGGCTCCCATGACCTTGAATATAGGATTAAGCGGTATAGACGATGACGATGATGATGATGACTGTATTATTAGGAAAATATGTCATGAACACCATCATGTTGAAACATAGGCTTAATGTATGCTGTACTATTCATATCACTAATGATAATCCTCACTGTGTCCTTTAGCCCGGTGTCCTGAGGGCTGGGTAGCGACCGGATGGAACTGTTTCCAGGTGAGACGGGATGTGCAGACCTGGTCTGAGGCACAGCGGCTGTGTGAGAGAACCGGCCCAGGAGTCCGTCTCGCCATTATAAAGACAGACGCTGACTTTCT
The DNA here is from genome assembly GCA_028565275.1 of Leiocassis micropogon. Taxonomy (NCBI): domain Eukaryota; kingdom Metazoa; phylum Chordata; class Actinopteri; order Siluriformes; family Bagridae; genus Leiocassis; species Leiocassis micropogon. The sequence continues at coordinate 8,157,732 of JAOVVA010000017.1, read as the reverse complement.
GTCTGTCTCTTCCAAACTACAATCCCACAACCACCTGCTGCTGCTGTGGACGTCTCTGAATGACCGACGGGTATAACTTTATATAGATAATAATGTAATTAATGATATGGTGAAATTTCCTGTAAGAAGACCCTCATTTAGCATTTATGGAAGGAGTCTCCAGTGCCAGTACTTTCTCAGCACATGACCCCAAAAAAATAAAGACCCAGCGTGTTTACCGTTTCTTTCTCTCTACAGGAAGAGGGTCGTCTGTGCTGGCTTGATAACTCCACCTACAGCCTGAGCGTCTCTGTGACATCATCTCTCTCAGCCAATCAGATGGACTGTTTTGCCCTTCAGAGGAACGGCACAGGACCAGGCTACTTCTTCACCGCTCTGCTATGTGACATACAGCTTCCCTACCTCTGCCACACACCATGTGAGTGAGAGACAGACAGATAGAGAGAGTGTCTGCCTCACAGTGTGTTTGTGTATCCTGTACAATATCTGTGTGTGTGTGTGTGTGTGTGTGTGTGTTACAGTGCTGCAGGAGTCTTTCTCTGGCCTGAGTGTAGACAGCGTGCAGAAAACAGAAGCAGTCTTCAGCTGGTCAAACTTTTCTCAGTTTCACTCGACACTTGGCTCAGTGCTCAGCCTGGACGTTCATGACCAGTATGATAGGCCAGTTTTCACACACACTCCTCTTGGACATAGAAAGCGTGTGCGTGGACTCTCCCCTGGACACGTCTATCACGTCTCAATCAGTCTCGCACACCCCAGCGGAGCGTCTCAAACTCTTGGCCCAGTTTTTACCGTTAAAACTAGTGAGTCTCTCTCTCTCTCTCACACACACACACACACACACACACACACACACACACAGTTCTTTCGAATTTTCGGTTCTTATTGGTCAGTAAGTTGTAATTCATTTTCTATGAAAGAATTTCAGACAGTAGCTCTGGATGTGAGTGACAGGATATAATATAGTAATGCACTCAGGTTACCGTTTCCATAGAAACAGCGACACATAAAGACGTGACTGTTTATAGCTGCTATAATATTAGTGATAACGGGAAACAGGTATTTATTGGGGAACATCCAGGAAGATTAAAGTACTGTAACGCTACCTTCCATATTTTTCTTGATGTTTTAGATAATTTTTTGATTTCTTACATTAAAAGAAAATCTTACATTTAATTTCTACTATTATTATTTTAT
>JAOVVA010000017.1:8141053-8156435 GCA_028565275.1 Leiocassis micropogon | reverse complement strand
CTCCCACAGTCCAAAGACATGCAGATTAGGCTAATTGGCGTTCCCAAATTGTCCGTAGTGTGTGAATGGGTGTGTGAATGTGTGTATGTGCGTGTATGTGTGTGTACCCTGCGATGGATTGGCACCCTATCCAGGGCGTACCCCGCCTTGTGCCCCAAGTCTCCTGGCTCCAGGTCCCCGCGACCCTGAATACAGGATTAAGTGGTATAGATGATGAGTGAGTGAGAACATAGCTATGGTTTTTACTGTTGATTTTAACCATGGAACTTCAAGTTTTTATGTGATCTCCATTAATGTTTTTTCCCCCTAACAACATTTCGTTCACAAATGTGTTCAGCATGTGTTCATGGTTCAGCACTATCTTTCCAGGATTTGACAATGTTTTGAATGGTTCCTAACGCACTCATTTCAAATCTTCTTAGTTGTTTTGTTTGCAGCCCAAAAATATTACCCTTCTGAAATCGCAACTTATTTTTGGCCAGGCAATGTATTAAAGGCAAAATAAACCTAATGTAGAAAATAAGAAAAACCTAGCCTACTACATTTAGTTATTTATTTATGCAGTTAGAGCAGTCATATTTCATTTGATAGTTGCATTTTGATTTTAATTATGTAAACTTTGCATTCAAATAGTACTGAACTTATATGTTTAGAGAAAACATTCTATGAATGCCATATGTATAACACCCTTGTTCGAAAAAACATCAAATTCCATATTTTTTCAGGTCTGCAAATGATTGCTTTGTATTTACAGCTGGGAATACTTAACACTTCATTTATTATTAGAAAAAATTGCTGTAAACCTGAGAAAGCTAATTTTATTTTTCATTGGGCTTGCAAGTGGTGCAACAAAAAAATGTTGATCCTTATCATCAGGAGATCAACAGTTAGATTTCTGACACCGCCAGGGCTGGAAGCCTTGATCAACCATGCTCTCTGGGTGGGATGGATGGCTTTCATATGTATGTTGTACACTGCTCTTTTATTGGAAAACTGATTCTAGTTTTGTCTGTGAAGACTCTCAGTCATCCAGGTGAGGTTATCTGGAAGTTATGTCAACCGGACTTCTTTCTAGTTCAGGAGAAACATTTCAATTAAATAAAATAACAACATAATTTAACAATTATCATTGTCGCAAAGCAGCTTTACACAATTAAAAAAATTAAGAAATAAATAATAAAGAAAGAAATTTCACTACTCATCCAAATAGCATCTACAGTCTAAGGTAAGTTGGAAAGTTCCTATTATGATCTTTCAAGTTTTCTTTAGCTCACACAAGAGAAACGTTATCACTTTGAAGCTTTTCCAGAATTGTTTTATAATTACTTAATATGCTCCATATATAAGGTATAATATAATGGGGATAAAGAAACTGTATATATCCAGGAGAATGGCATTTGAAATTCAACCACAAAAAAACTGTAATCAGTGTACTTTCTAGTGTACAACATTCTACAAGTGACTCCTGTGCATGCAAGTTTTACCATGAGAGATCAATAAGTGAGTAACTCCATCTCTGTGCTAATCTCCTATTTCAGTCTAATGGGGAATAAAGCAGAAAACCTGATTATAATTAAAAACCATATTAAATTAAAGACTAGGATTCATGGAGTAAAACATGGTTTGATAATGTACTACATATACGGTACATATTTTGTAAAGCACAAAAGTAAAGATTGAGAGTTTTATTCAGTAATTGCCAGGGCATCACACACAATCTTATTTACAATTGGGTGCTAGCCAGTCCCCCACTGACATCTCTTTGGAGAACCTGGATGAAGCCTGCATGAACACATAGAAAGCAAAAGAGAGTCTGCCTGAGCTCAGGCCCACACATTCAAATAGCCCAGAATTGTAAGGAAACAATGGTACCTGCTGAATAACCCTGCAGAGTGGTAATACGGTTTTTTTTGTTTGTTTTACAAACCATTTTGCACTAGTTTCTATTTTTCAAAACTCCAGATACACATTTTTAACTGCTGATCAAGATACACATTTTTTCATGACTAACAATTTTTTCCATTTTCTTGGAGACAATACATATAAAGCAAAGATCATTTGTTCGTTGAATTGAAATCACAGATTAAAGATGACACAACTTAACATAAAAGTATTACCATTTCCAAATGCATTTCATCTCATTGACTCTTAATTTCATCAAAGTGATCTATCTATTAGTTGATACAACAGCTCAGAATGAGAGGTAACTATTGCATTGCTCATTAGTTTTTCGATATTGCGGAAAAATGTCTCATGTTCACATTACGAAAATTTCAGAATAAGATCCACTGACTCCATTTCTTTACTGATGATTGATTTCACCTTGTGGTGTGCGTATACATGAGTGGTATCAACAACAACATAGTGATGCTGTGACATGGAGCAGGAAGTTGGTCAAGTAGGATGAGGAAAACACACTGAAATGAAAGGGGACAAACGCCACATCTGAAATCATCTTAGGGGATGGCTTGGGCCTCAGCAGAGATGCCTGAAAATTCTTTCCAAGATGATTGGCAAATGACAACATTCATTTTGAAGTGGATGAGAACCAATTCTACATGATAGGCTTAAAGGGAAATGAGTGAGAAAATGTAATCCTTTGTTTTGGTTTTTTGTTAGGCATAGGATGAACAATACAGTTAGATTTTTTGGTAGTACACTTTTTTTTTGTAGCTAATTGTTGCTTTCATTTAAGGTAACTTATATTGTAAATTATGATGCTGTATTTAATCAATAAATTCAGATTTAAACGATTCAGATTTGTTTAATGATTCCACTGTATCTGTAGAACTCTTCCTCATGAACCTTTTACATTGATGTTATGTGTAGCTCCATAATGAAACATGTATCACATATTCTGTACTACAATATCTAATGGGTGTATGAACAACTAAACAGTGAAACTGTTGGTACTGTATCTTGTGTGTGGGTGATCTAAAGAATTGTCTCCATGATTTTGTATGTGTGAGGCTTCTCTAAAAATATGGATGCAAAAAGCACAAATGTAGTTTCGGAAATACTCAGATAAGCCCGTCTGGCACCAACAACCATGGACCAACTTTCTTTCCTATTTTGATGCTTGATATGAACTTCAGCAGATTGTCTTGACGATGTCTACATGCACTGACTTGCTGTTATGTGATTGGCTGATTAGATATTTGTGTTAACAAGCTCCTGAACAAGTGTACCTAATGAAACGGCTGGTGAGTGTATATTTGACAGTTTAAGGTTTGTTCATCATCGAAATACATAGATGCATGTAAATGTAAATCTTTTAAATATTAAAAAGCACAACTAGTCCAAATTTCTGTTATAGTTAGTAGTTGAATGAGTAAAATATGAATTGATCATCAAAATGCTTAGAGATGACACGTTCCTTTAACGTTCCTTTCACCTCTACCAATGATATGTTCTCTGTGGCACTAGCTTTAACACAAGTCCAAAGCATGATTGATCCACCTGTGCTTACCATTTGGATGATTTTTATTTCATGAAATTCTGTGCCTCAATAATGCAACAAAAAGTTCTAGTTTCCAAAATGCCTCAGGCTTGTATAAATGTATATCCACAAACTTCTGTTGGTGAGAATGCAGAAAAGGTTTTATTAAATATTTATATAGGTGTCACTGCACAGAAGAACAGCGCACCTCCATTCTATCCCTCTATAGGGCTTTTGCAGTCAATCAGGGGTTTTGATTTGCCTTTCTACAAATATTATGAGCAGTTTTCCTGGAAAGTTTTCTTGACCTTTCAGATCCACTCTTTCATTTATCTGCTATTTGATAATTGCATTATGAACTGGAGTAATGGCTACCTGAAAACACTTTGATATCTTATTATAGCCTTCTTGTGTTTTGTGGGCATTACTTATTTTATTTTATTTGAGTGACGCTGTAGGCAGCTTACATGAGCCCATGGATTGTTGGGACAAGGTTTGAGAAGTCCGAATACTATGATCTCACATCTCTTGTGGTGTCCCAGCTTTTGCATGGTGTTCCTTTCTTTTTGACTTTTAAATAAAAAAAGATATAAATGTAAGAAATCATGCTTACTTCATGTTTTTTTTTTAAATAAGTTCATTTTCTAGTCACTTAAATATTGACAATAATTAATTTTTTTTACCTGAGGTAGTTGAAGGTTATCATGATACTGTACCTATCCATACACACCTCCCAGCCAAAAAAAAAGAAAAGCTGCACAATCAAATATTTCATTGGACTGCCTTTTGCTTTGATTGCTTCCATGGAGTTGACAAGGCTGTTGCAATGACAACATTTCCCTCCAAGATCTTGTATTAATGATGTGAGAATCAGACCATTGCGTAAAACATGTCCCAACCTGTGGTGGCCGAGTCCGATGAATCCTGGCCTTGTTATCTTGGATTATGCCCTTGCCATCAGTAAAGAAAAAAAATCCATTGATGGGAAAACCTGATCATTCAGTGTATTGAGGTAGTCAGCTTGAACAAATTTTTTGGACACATAAGGATGTTGTGCTTAGACCTGTCCAACAGAAGTGTTTTCCAAATTCATCTTCCATCTCATTTCGGATGTTGGGTAAAATTCTCTGAGGTTTGATGGTTGCGACATACTGTAAGAAGCTACTCACTGCATCATTTAAGGTTAAATAACTTGTTGCCAGCTTAAACATATTAATCACTAGAGTAATTATTTAATCGAAAACTCGTAACAATTTTCTTAGTTGGTGGTGCTTTTTCCCATTTTGGCCAGACAATATACGTAGAAGTTATGCAAAGTTAACCATCAGGGGTCAGGATTTGACTAATATTTACTGAATTAGTTGTAATTAGTTGTCACCATGTATTTGCTTATGTTTTATTACCTGGGCTTAAATATAGGCAGTAGAAAATTATGCTGTGCAGAACAGATATATCTAATTGAATGAAAAGACATATTTTATTTTGATATGATTACCTGCAGTTAAAGTTACCTCATAATGCATATAATCATCATTATTTCCTTGTTATCCTCTGCATTTTAAAATAGCATTTCTCTGTTTTGCCATCCTCTATCTCAGCCAGCACCTGCTGAGCACTTTCTGTCTGTGCTCCCCTCTGCTCCTCCTTCCTGCTTCATCAATCACCTTGTGGAGGCAAATCATGTGCATATGGAGAGAAGCACGCTGGTTCAATCTGGCAAACCTATCTTTTATTGCCAGTTCATAATTGAGACGGTTTTCCTAAACAGGTGAAATCTGTCAAGCGCAACTAATAGGATCTCTCTTACTCTTTCATGTTTGCACTCTTCCATTCCTCCAATCATTGCTCAACATTTGCACTTCATATTAGTAAGGTTAAAAAAATTAATTAATGAAGAAGTGGGTGAAGCACATTTGTATTAAGAATTTTATTCAATATTTGTTATTATTACTCATATATACAGCTAGCCAATGAGTAGCAGCATCACACTACATAGAAAATGGAGATAGAGATTCACTTAAGGTTCACATCAAACGTCAGAAAAAGTGGGATTTTAACCGTGGCATGTTTTCTGGTACCAGATGAGCTGGTTTGGGTGTTTCAGAACTTCGAATCTTTTGGTATTTTTACACACAAAAATCTTTAGAGAATTATGTTCTAAAAAAAATCCATGTGGATGGTCTCCAGGCTGAAAGATCAGAGGAGAATGACCTGACTTATGAGAACTGACAGGAACTCAAGTAAGCACTCTTAACGTTGTTAAATGTTAATTAATGATTAATACAGTAACCACAGTTCCATGTGATCTACTGTTTTATTTGCTGGAGGTTTAAATTGGATCTTTTTCCCCCCTTCTTGTAAGAAGAACCTGATATTGTTATGTTTATCCAAATCATCATGCTGTGTTTTTGTGGGAGAGTGTGTGAAAGTGAGCAGACCAATGTCATAAGCTCCACTCTCTTTAAGGTCAGTCTTTCACAATAGGAAGCTCACAGTCTGCTCAACACCAATCTACTTCTGTCTCGCCATTCCTTTTTTTGTATCTCTCACTGCTTTGTCTTCCTTCTTTTCATTATTTTTTTCAGCTTCAGTGCATTTTCTCGCTTCTCTCTCTCTCTCTATTTCTCTCTCTCTCTCTGCTGCCAGACAGTGTGTAAGTGTTCTAACTTGAAGCAGTATAAGAGGTGATTGGCTAAATTCAGAAGCAGTGTTCAAAATCGATTACAGCATGACATCACCCAACTGGGTTTTGTGTCTAGCATGTTTCCTTTCATAGCTCCACACCCTGGCCATGCAAATCTTCTGCCTGCTGTCTCCCATTATTATACATCTCAGTTTCTTCTTTTCTTGGGTGTTTCTCCTCATCCTATAGTCCTCTCAGGGATTTTATGTTCTGCTATACCCTTACACATAACCCAGTTGTTCCTCTGATACTATTTGCTTCCCTTCCCTTTCCTAAGCCCCATTCCACCAAGTTGGACTGTGTTGTGCCCTTTAGCAAGGCCCTTAACCTTAACTGTATCATGGCTGATCCTATGCTTTGGCACCATCTTAACTAGCTGGGATATGCAAAGAAAAGATTTTCTCTGTGCAGGAATGAATATGTGACAAATAATGTTTTTTTCTTTTATTATACTCCAGACATTGTCATGCAATAACACTCTCTCCTTATTTCCAGTCAACACCCTGACCAAAGACACTCATGCCCTTTTAAATTTAAAATATGCGCTATAACAATAATTCTGCTTTATCTGGATTGCTTAGCTTTCTCCATTCCCCTGATTCTTTTGTGTGCCTCTGTGTGTGTTCAATCTTGTTGAGGTCAATGTAGACTGAAGAGAATTGCCATAGAAAGTGACAGGGAGAAGGCCTCTTCGTTCTTTTCTATCAGTTTGCTAAGTTTTTTTTCTTTTTTTTTTTGTATTATCGAAAGTCAGTGAACCATTCTCACAGAAACAGAAAGATGAGCTCAAAGAGAGGACAATCCTTTGCTATGCCAAACACAATGTTCTCTCTCATTCTGAGAAAAGGAACACTATCAAGTATACTTTTGAAAATGTGACTCTGTGTCATGCATTTCAGGAAAATCATAGCGTGTTAATGTGAGCACTCCCCACCCAATTCACTGTGTCATTGTGTCTTGGCCTGTGTTCCTTTGACTTTGCCTTTCTCTGTCTTACTCTCACTCTCTCCTCCCTCAGTCATCATCAGTTCATCATAATGATTAGAAGGCTTTCTTGCAATCTCTAAATGTCCTAATGCAGGCTGCATAACAAAGAGTACAAAATAATACTTTCGTAACCAGACACTGCACCTAGGCACCATTTAATGTGACCGCCCATCCACACACATTTCACTGTGTTCTGGCCTCGCCAGTTATCATGCCCTCGCCTTCCACACTGCCATATAACTAGTCAAAGTCAGACTGTAAATACATTGAGACAGAGAAGATACACTTTCAAGATTGCTTAAGGAGCTTTGGGCTGGTGAGCATACAGAGATAGGTTTATTTCCTGGAGGAGTACATTATCCTATTTCTGATTTCAGTAAGAGCAGAACTCTGGTTAATGCCAAGGAACATTAGCAAGGCTATTGTCTGCCAGCTCCTACTGCAATACACTAATATACGATAAATTAGATGGGTCTTCATAAATCTATGCACTCTTATTAAAAAGCTTTTATCCACAAGTATCTTGAACAAAAGTCTCCCCTAAAACTTTGCGTTTTTTTTTTTTTAGCTAAGTATCTAAAAAAATGTTTCCCATTAAAGCAGCTATTAAACAATGCTGCTACAATAAGTTACATATAAAGAACTTAGTGATGGGGTTGTGTGATAAATTATGAGCATCCCAAGTTCTCAATGATAAAAATTTTTGATAAGTAAAGAACAACGCAATGCAGTTTCTGTTATAATTTATAATAGCTATTAAAGGTGGAGTAATCAATCTTGGAGAAATGTTGTGGATATTTGAACTCAATAGCCAAACAAATACAACCACCCTCACCCACCCACCACAGTGCTCGCCCAGATGCTCCACCCCAAACTCATTGACGTGAATTGCCAAAGCTACTGGAGCTCTCTGGCTGGCCAGCACCCAGGCTGGTGAGCAAACCAGGGAAAAGGCAGGGGTGAGAGGGTGGTGTCTCCTGGAGCTCAATAGACTACTGTAAAAAAAAAAAAAAAAAAAAAAAGGTTATCCCAGGGGTCTATAAACATTAACGCTCCAGAATGGCTGGCACAAATAACACCAACCTTACCCTGGGCCTTAGTCCTCTTACCCTGGACATACTGTAACTAGACTGGCCTCACCTGGCAAAACCAAACATTACAATATAACAAGTCATCAAACCAATGTCATGCAAGCAAATGAGCGCACAAACATTTATAACGTAAAAAACCCACAACTAAGTTAGATGTTTATGCTGTTTTTCCAAAATTACAGTGAGAAAAAGAGAATAGGTTTGTAAGAAATCAGATAAGTTAACAAGTAAAATAGCATTTCCAGTACAGTTACCTCGCATAACATTTCTGCTTATGCGTAATCCCAATGTGGTAACAAATTTGTGTTTGGGGTCATCATGGTGGTAAAATCCCTTGCTATAACATGACATAAGACATATAACATGACATAATATTAGACTGAACACTGTATCGTTAGCTTATGTTATGTTAGCTCATGTTGTGAGTTAGCATACTGCCGCTACTGTAAAACAGTACTAGCTGACAAACTTTACCAAATGGTTAAAAATAATAGGGATGTATTGGGGCGGCGTAACACACTTGGAGGACAGCGCTATCTGCTCCTTCCGCTTGCACAAGCTCACAGACGCCCCTGATTGGCTGTAGAGCCATGATTAATGTGGGAGCACGATGTACCTCCCATCCCTCCCCTCTGAGAGAGCTCGGCCAATCACCTCTCTCTAGACCTCCGGCTGCAAGAGGTTACAGCATCACCCGGGAATCAAACCAGCGATCTCTGGATGATAGGGCAAGCACTTTACCACTGCGCCACTCGGAGTCCTCGACCACAGAGGTCTTGCCAGTGATGAGATACAACTTTGTCTCTGGAACTCTGTGGCCTTCTCCCAGTCCTAGGGACACCGAAAAAAAAAAGTCTGACCCAGTAAGCTCAACATGAAAGTTTCCCCTCCCCTCTCCAAAAGTGGATCTTCTGTACACAGAACAGACAACTAACAGTCTAAAATGGAATATTCCTTATTCATTATTAGAATATAATCACTTACTTCACCTTTATGTTATTCCAATTTTAATCACTTTCTTGAGAACAAAAATGTCATGTCACTAATTAATTAAAAAACCTCATTTTTTGAAAAAATGGTCAACATTCACCGAAATAAAAATCACTGAAGAGATTAGACCTTTGGCTCATATTGTAAATTATTGAATTTGCCATGGAGTTCACATTTTTTAAATTAATAAACAACAAAAAAATGGAATTGAAAATGTTGATAAATGTGCTTCCATCCATATTTTTTATGTTTAAACAATTTTAGTAGAACTAAAACTATGTATATACTGTATTTATATCACAGTTTGTTCAGTGAACACAGCTAGCGCATGTTATCATAATATTACTGAAGATGTTGATGGGCTCACTTGCCAAAGCACTTAATATGTACAGCATCGTTGCTCTGTCTGCAGCCACAGATGGCAGCACGGGCACTAGTCTCAGTGCCACTCCTTGGCAGCACACACTCCCTGCAGACCCTTCCCTTCTCGGAGTTGCTCACAGTCAGATGTGGCTTCATCATTTACTTTTGATTGATGAGCATTTCTTGCTGCCGTTGGGGTAACAAGTTCCTGTGACACGTCCTAGAGTCACACTTTGTAGCCACTCTTGAATTTGGCTGTGAATATCCATCCTCAAGCACAACTTGCCACATTGTAGCACCTGGCTGCCAGTTCTTTGAGCTAGCTGAAACTGAAAATATACAGCCAACAAATGCACTTTTGATAGGTTTTTAATATCCAAAAAGTCATGCTGGAAATACAACCAAAATGTCCTTTCAGGCCAGTTTAAATTTTGGTTTCCCCAAGGAAACTTGCCTGCTCAGCATTATATCATTTGGGATTAACTTTGTTAGTTTTAACAGTGTTAAACACATCCAGTCCATGTCTTTTTATGTTCGCAAAAAGCTTCACCCCTGGGTAGGAAGTGTTTATGAAAATAGAGAGAAAGAATCTATAGTAAGGTCTGGCTTTTTCCATGTTGGTGAGTTTTTCTGTGTGCTCTCATGTTCTGCATTAACTTGGAATTTTGTGACATAAACAGTGGAAATGTCTGTCATGACCTAGTGGAGGGAGCATAGGAAAATGTAGTCAGAATCCCTACTGACTCAAGTGACTCAAAGGACTCATGAGACCCGGACCCGTTCAGTGTGCGATTCAGAAGGATTCGAATTCTTTTAATCTAAACCAACTTGGTTGGTTATCTTGTAGACGGAAATAACTGATAATCATTGTCTTCTGCTACTTTTTTTTACTATTGTTAAGACTATTGTTTAAACGCCCAGATCATTGAAAATCTTTCTCCTCCCATGGCTTTAGGAAAACTGGTCTGGAAAAGCAGTTTCTATTGTCTGCATTTTTTATTGCCTATGGCTCCAGTAGAATGCCTATGGTGACACACAGCCCAATTAAAGTTTCTGTTTCCTTTACCATGACAGGTGTCCACTGGCTGCTGGATGGAGTTTCTCTTTTTTTTGCTCTGTCTGCCAAATGCCTAAATGTCCCCATGTTAATATATCACTCCTTCCAAATTCACAACCATAGCTCTTTTGTAGCACACCTGTAGCAGACTTGCATCGTCAGGCAGCTTAATCTTTACCTTTGGCTTGTGGTAATAGTGCAGTCATATTTGCCAAAATTCTCCTCCTCCTCCTCAAACATGTCTATTGCCCACTGACCCTTTTCTCTGGGTCAGCAGGCATGCCATAATCTGTGTCTAAATCCTTTAAGTGTAACTGGCAGAACTGGCAGAGATCTCTCCTGGTCCCCAACATGCACCCACCTTCCAAAAATGCAGGTATTCGTGAAATATTGTGTGTACAGTTCCAGCAGACAGAAGAATCACTTCTGCAAGATGGCAACAAGTTATCCATCAAATTTCAAGGATCAGATGTTCCACTTGCTAAAAGGTTAAAATGCTTGCACCATTCAAATGTTTTACCTTGGCTTAGAGTCTCGTCGCCATACTGTGCTTGAAGCTTTCTGTAAACACTTTAGAATGTTTACTTTATAAACCTATTGCACGCAATGACCACATCCTGATATGAGATGGCAAGACTTTAACATCATATTGACACCTGAAACTCACCTAGTGCATAGATCTAGTGCCCTGCCTAGTTTGCTTATTGGAAAGATGTCTTTTTAATTTTTGTTTGTGGTTGAGAAGATTTTAATTATATTGGAATAATATTTTTCCCCTTTTGGTTCGTTTTCTGTAGCTTTGTGGTAACCTATGTTTTAATATATATATATATATTTTTTTTTGTAGGTTATTGAAAAGGCATTATGTGCCTCTTCCATTGTGCTGGTAAAAAAAATGTGGCAATCTACGAATTTGTGTTGATTACCACGAGCTCAACAGCAAAATAGAAAGGCTGCATTTCTCCTTAGCTGTACTGAGAAGTCCCTAGATGCTTTGTCTGGTCCACGGTGGTTCACCACTCTGGATTTGGAAAGTGGATGCAATCAGATCTCTGATACCGACAGTGCATGTTTAAAGACTGCCTTTTGTATACCATAGATTGTATACTATAGATTGCCTTTGACCTTTGTTATATGCCACAGAATGTGCAGTATGTTTGGTGATGAGAACTGCCAGTCAATGTTGCTTAATTATATTATAGTGTTTTCTTTCATTTTACATTAACGTGTGAGCTGCTTAGAGTTAGTACTAAGTCGACTGCAACAAGATAGCTTAAAGCATATTAAAAAAGTCTGGTGTCTGGGCCATATTGTTTCCAGGGATGGAATATCACCTGATTCAGACATGAGGTCCCCTGTTCCCAATTGGCCATATCCCGTGATTGTTTCAAAATTTGTGCTCCTTTCTAGGTTTCAACAGTTACTACCATCGATTCATTGAGGGGTTCTTAAAGCTCGAAAGACGTTATTGCAGTGAGAACTAGAACGACGCAATGTCAGCTTTAAGGGGTTGAGGGTAAGGCTTGTAAAGGCACCTATATTTCTTTTGCTAACTTTGCACTCCGTTTTATTTTAGAAGTTGATACTACGTCATTGAGGCGTTGGAGCCAGCAGTGCATCGTTTGGACAGACCCATAATAATAAAAAATTTGAATAATCCATTAGGTCATTTGGACACAGCCAAGCGGAGTGCTACAGAACAGACATGGGTTGACCAGTTGTTGGCATTTCACTACATGTTTGCTACTGTATATGCTTCATCATACAAAGAAAAATGTAGACTGTTTATCCAGACAAGGCTCATCTGCTTCCATTAGACCCACTGATTTTGTCACAAGAGGTGAAACTCTAACTTTGTCTTTGCAGCAGATTATTGAAAAAGTGGAGTTACAATCAGCAGCCCAGTTTTCCAGCTCTTGCTTACACCCTCGCTGATTTGAAAATAGGTTCCAACAGGTTTGGAAAAGAACTCCAAATCCCAGTCAACTTTCTTTTGGTTAGGGTAAGAGAACCTTAGGCTGGGGTAGTTGTGATGTCGGGTGGCCTAATGGAGCTACAGAATGGGTGCAGGTCACTGTACAGTGGAGAAAGAAATGGCATGACAGTTTTGCCTGTTCCCATCACTTAGAAATGGGTGTCTCATAGACTTCTCTTATGAGGATGTAATAAGACTCAACATACTTGGAGAGGCAGTGTTCACAAGCTACTGATGGTTCCCACTCCTGGGAGAGTGGTGATATCAGTTGCCCTGCAGCAGAACCCTGGCCAAGTCCAGCAGGTACATCAGATGTTGGCAGCTCTGTCCTGTTGTTCCTGTGCTGTACATCGGCTTCTCTCCATTGAGGTACATTTTGGATCTAAAATGGCTTATTCTAGTGTAGATGCAATGTAGGTTGACCATAGGTCCACAAATAAAAAAGAATAAATATATTTTTAATGTGTATCTCGGTATGTGGAGTGTAACAGCTTAGTACTGTGTATTATACTGCTTGAGGCAGTGCCACATAAGTCATGTTGTTTTTGTCCGAGTTCTGAGCCTCAGTTTCAATCACTTGGGCCATCAACCACCGTTTAAAGTTCACCCTCAAAAACTTTTTGTAGAATAGGACAACAAAAAACAAGTGTTTCCCACAGTGCATTTCTCTTTCCCCACATGCATTTCAGTAAATCACACAACAGTTTGTCAGTAACTTATCTGATATAAAGACATGTCATGTCATGCTCATGTCACATCAGTTGTTAATGGGTTAAATGCCACTTTTTCAGCTTTCCTCAGGCTGATGTTTTGGCTTAAACCATGTGAGTGTCCGCCATTGTAGAGCACACTGGTGTCTTGTATGCATTCATGTCCTTTTATCAGGTTGCAGATTAAATGCATTTGATATGAACACTAACGAAACTGATACATTGTAGACCAATTATGTAACTCAACTGGGTGAATACACAGCCACATGTGTGTGCTAATGTGACTGAGAGCATACATCTTAAAAATAAAATTGAATAAAATCCCTACCTGCATTAGGAATTACAGAAAAAGGCTTTTGCTTCAGTGCAGGGATTTTCAAAAGAGCAAACTTAATCCTTGCATGCTAAAACTGCCATAAATTAATATTTCAGGATGTTCTGCGAGCACTTACATTTTGCAAACTTACATAATGGCCAATAGTGAGTTTTACACAAACTGCTAGTTAGGGGTATAAATGCAAGTTCTGAGAATTCCTATTGTTTCTACTTTATGGGCTCCTTCTATGACATTTTGTGAAGTGGAGGCAAAGAGCACAACATTTCCATTACAATCATATTTTACTGATTGACTACTGCTGCATTGTATGTGCAAGCCCTAGATACCTCTAGTAGTTTCTATTATAGTATTACCTGTTCTTGAGAAGAACTAAAGATTCCTGGTACTGTTGATACAGGAATAAAAATGACATCGATTCCTACTGTGAAAATATACCTAAAGTTACTTCGTTTCTAAGAAAAAAATTGCAGGTTCCTGGAAAATCTCCTGTGGTAGAAACTTCATTTTCACTTATGTAACTCAAACGCTTTGTGCCCAAAGACTACTTTCCTAGCAGAGCATTTATATCTCTAATCTCGATGTGAAATTCCAACCTGTAATTTAAAAGGGGGTATTATAGAACTATTGATCTGCACTCCATAAAACAATTTCTAAACTTGTACATCATTTAATATACTAGCAAGTTATATACAGTGGTACCTTCATATACTCTATGTGTCCAAAAATATGTGGACATCTGTCCATCACATATGTTTTTTTTTCCCCCTTTAATTGTTGCCACAAAACCTATTGTAGGTTGACTCCTGTGCACAGCACAAGGTCCACAAATACAAGGTTTGGAGATATTGGTGTGGGAAGTTTTAAGTGGGCCATACAGAGCCCTGACCTCAATACCACTGAACATCTCTTGGATGACCTGAAACCCCATTCCATCTCACACAGCATCAGTGCCTGACCTCATTAATGCTTTTGTTGCTAATCGGGCACAAATCTCCTCAGTCAGACTCCAAAGTCTAATTGACAGCCTTACCAAAGGAAGTTATTATTAAAAGCAAGGGGGAATCAAGTCTATATTAATGGCAATGTTTTTATTTATTTATTTATTTATTATGAATGTTCAAAAACTCAGCTGGTTGTGATGATTAAGTGTCCACATACATTTGGTCACATATTGCTTTATGATAGTCATACTGTAGTTTAAAATCACTTGGTTTCTATACACTGATAAATGCATTTTTAAAAGCAAATAATTTGATTTATTACAGGACAATAGAATCACTGCTCTATACAGATTAGAGCGGTACAGTACATGATTTTGTGTTTGTGACTAAATGCACAAGCTGGTGATAACACCGGAGCCTCACTATTGTGTGTTCTACAACAAGTAGAAGTTCTGAGTGAGATAAAGCTATAACTGCAGCACCACTCTTATGTCTTAGGGATAAACATTACCATAAAACATGATACAAGCAGAACTCAGTTACATGTGCATATTATGAACAAAAAAAAAAAAAAGTTTTTCCCCCCAATGTTGTTTAGATTATAGCAGTAACTAAATAAATTTTTTGTTGTTATCCTGATTATCTTTCTAGAAAACCATGGAAACTAAACTAATTTCTCAGCTCTTCCACTTTATATTGAATGTCTAATTAATAAACTGATATAATTTTCTCATCCAGCAGCACATTTTTGAGCTTCATCAAAACAATCATGTAGAAATTCGGTTCTTCTCATTTTTTCAAAACTCTAG
>JAOVVA010000017.1:8130703-8140953 GCA_028565275.1 Leiocassis micropogon | reverse complement strand
GAGCAGTATTGTGGATAATCGTCTTCCATGCTTGGTCTCAGTGTGTGCGTCAGTCGTCATAGTCAACATCCATGCGCAAATATACTTACTTTACTGTGTTTACTATAACACTGTGACCATGTGTGCGCCCATAAAGCATTTTTATTTTGTGTTTTTGTGTGTGTGTGTGAAAGTCGTCCTGCGAAAGTAGCCCCCTTTCTCCTCCTCTCCTCTCTCTGGCTCATGTGTAGTGGTGCGGGCGTGCGCTTGTGTAAGTGAGAGTCTCTATTGGTAAACTGGTGTGTGTGTGTGTATGTGTGTGTGAAAGTCCTACACAGTAGTATAAAATAATAATAATACAAGGTTATCTTTTCCTAAAGTGTGTATACATTATAGTATACACTTTTTGACTGGGATATACTTACTTACTTAGAGTATGTTGTCCAAGATAGCATATTTACCTGATTTTACCAATTTTTGAGGGGGGAAAAACCCTGTAATTTTCAACAAATTGCTATTTTGCTATGTTGATAGGATCTACACTATCATAAATAAATACTTTATAATTATTTTCAGGGCATCAGCTGTTTGCTTTATGGGGTTATATATTTATGCACAACACATGTCTGCATTGGCCAAGAAAAATTATATCACTCAAATCTGAGGCATTCTCTAAAAATGTGATGTCTCCTGCTATAGAAGTATTTTTGTGTTTGTTTGTTTCTTTGGGAATACTTAGTAAATTATTAAATTGGTAATGTCCTAATGTATTCTCATTTAAAGAGAAAGTTGTGTATAATTTTTACCCTTTTTTTCCATCTTCATTTGTTTTCTTTATTACAGTAGATTGATATTAATGAGGTATGTGCTGTTCTGGTGTATTTGATGTCTCTATTTAGAAGCCAGTGTAGACTAGTTATGGTGTCTGCTTTGTGTGCTGCTTCTTGCACCCCCTGTTTGTAATGTCTAAAATGTCTAAAATATGTGTACATCAAAGACAAGACTGGGAGAATTTAAGGCATAGTCAGGGACTTTGGCAGGTATTTACTGGATCTTGTTATTTTAAGAATCAAAAATCAAACAAGCACAGCACTCCCACTCAGTGTTTCTTTCACTGTCATGGTTCCTGGCCCCATTTATTATTTTTGTTCCATTTCATATACATCAAAAGGAAAGAGAAGCGAAATATAGCTTCTGAAATTTGTGCAAATAGCTTTTCACCGTTCATTGTCCAACCTGCAGATGCATGTAGCAGCAAGCAATTAGCTGACTGAATTACTATTTAATCAGCTAGCACTAGTTTAATCCAGCATAAAGTCCTATAGTAATGGTCTATTGTG
The DNA here is from genome assembly GCA_028565275.1 of Leiocassis micropogon. Lineage (NCBI taxonomy): Eukaryota > Metazoa > Chordata > Actinopteri > Siluriformes > Bagridae > Leiocassis > Leiocassis micropogon. Next base: position 8,139,634 of record JAOVVA010000017.1, on the reverse strand, counting down.
GGTTTCTGTTTGATGTTGCTGGTTTACAACCAAAATGCCTCCAAAACAAGGCAAATTTTGGTTGGCTGAAACCAAAAAAAAAAACACTTTAACTGTCAGTTTGCTCTAGTTTTCAAGATAGGCTACTGTGCCGATGAGAATGAGCCTGAAGGCTCGTTACTTTACACCATACAGCGCTTAAGGATATATTGCTGTCTGAGACCACCTCAGGCTTCCTTAGGCAGATCTTTCAACCAAATTGGGGAGTAGTACATGATGTTTATGTCACATCGCATATGTGTATGTTACATGGAAATCTATATAAATAAAAGAAAGGTTTTTTTGTACATTGGACAGGACTCATTCTTTTAATGAAATCTTCATGTTTCTTACATTGGAGGACCCGAAACCAATCTCAGAAAACTTTCTGACTTTTGCAGTACTTGTGGTACTTTAGACATCTACTGTACCTGTGGTTTAACCCGCACCATAATAAAATCAAAATGGTGTGTAAGAGCGATACTATAAACAGTTATGTGCCTAAGCTACTAATAAACTCCTTGCTCAATATAAACGAACACCTGCACCAATAGATCTTAATTAGAAAATCTAAATTTTATATATTTACTGGGATTAGTTAATATTTTCACAGCTGAAATTTTTTTTTTAATATTGGTTAATCGTTTTATTATATTTTTATTTCACTTTCTCACCTGATTCACTCTCTGATTACCGAAAAGGGAGTGTATTTAGTTGACGATGAAAGAAGTACAGCTTAGCATAAACAAGGTGTAAACATAAGCCTTTCTATATCCCCATTGTAATAAAAGAAAATGACGGTGTAGGTCGCAGGTCTCATGAGGGGGCAGAACCACTCGGAAATGCTCTGAACTTTTTGGAACGGGCAGATCCGCAGGCTGCTACCCCGCGGAGTTCTGAACAGGCAGAGGTGAGGCCATTTCTACGGTTGCCAGGCAACGTCGCAGTCTGTGTGGATACGCCACACCTTGTGGCGTGTTTATTTAAGGGTCCTGATACTTTGGCACTTCGTGCGCTCATTTAGGTAGCACCGGTAAGATATCAGAGCCACCGAATGAAAAAAATTCATAGAATGAATTCTAGAATTCACAGAATGTGTTTGATTTGCTTTGATTATGTTTTGCACCATATCAGACATATTCAAGTCGATTTAACTAAATTTTATTTGTACAGCGCTTTTGGTCATTGTCGCCAAGCAGATGCACAGACTTTAAAAATATGAAAATAAATTTGAAAAATTGAAGGAAAACCAATTATAACTATCAGTCTGTCCCCGGTGAGCAAGCCTAGGGAACCGGCGGCAATGAAAAACCCTGAGATGACAATAGGTTAAAATCTTGAGAGGACCAGACTCATCCTCCTATGGGTAATAACATAGTATGACAGTATGATAGTATAGTAAATCAATCCCTGCTATATATGTGTGCTATGAGACTGAAAGTTCAATACAACAGGAAAGGGGTTTAAGTTAATACAAAGTCAACTTTTATTTTTGATGAAGACTAGGGTACGAAATTGATTGTGGGAATTTCAGTCCAAAACTATCGAATCACTGCAGTCATAAGTCACAGAAAACCCGCCCGTATCAGATAAGTTCAATATGATCTTCGTGGTTATCAAGTGGAACTTTCCTCAGTCACCACATGCATCCCAAGCAGACCACACTGGGCCATTCTCAGCTTCAAACCAGAATCCTTCATGTGGCAAAAATGGGATACCAGGATGAGTCAGACAGGTCTGGAGTATAGAAGGGGTTGAGATCACTGGTAACTCAGGAGTGCTGTGTGTACCTTGACAGAAAGAGAGAGGGAGAGAAGCTAGGTACAGTTTTGTATGTTAACCGTACATAATGTTTACGTTCATGTATATTTAGTGCCACGTGCAAGCAGAGACTCCTGCAGAACTAGCTATGACAGCATAACTTAAAAGGAGAGCCAGAATGAAAATTCTCACATGAGGCCTCTCTTGGAGGTAAAGAAACCAGGCACTTCACTGTCAACAGACCTGAGCGATCAGTGAGAGTGGTCCCCGGACCTTTACATAAGAACAGACCTATTTCTAGTCTTGGCTACATGAATATGTTTTTTTATTATTCACTATATTCAGATTGATTTGTTATATCACATTTCAATATGTGTCTGTTAAACAGCAAAATCTATGCCTATCTATTTTTCCTCCCTTCCACATAAGCCCACAGTCAACATAAGCTGCTAGGCAACTCCCAAAGAAAATTATTGTTGTATAAAAGCCAGTTGTTTAATTTGTTTATACTGTAATGATGAACTATCTCGAACAGATGTCTTGTTGTTGTTCATGATGGATGTGGATGATTTCATAAATGCCAATAAATGAACATAATTAAGAAGAGCTGTTGCTCTGTTATTGTGCCCACTTCCCATTGAATTAAATATAATGAGGCCCATTTCTTACCATAGTGAGGCCCCCACTCAATACACCATATTCCAGAGGTCAACCTGAGGTTTTGGTAAACCTCATGTCAGTACTGATTTTAATATGAAAAGTTTCAGTACTGATTTCATGTAAAAGGTTTATTTAGTTTTACTTCCAGTATGGATGGATATTGGGTATTTACACAGTGTACTGATTTAGTAAAAGTTAGATTGCTGTGTTAGTACCAGTTCTACTGATGGATAGTATACAGGCTGAAGGGATGTAGTGGTTGGCACTGTCGCCTTGCACCTCCAGGGTCCGGGTTCGATTCCTGTCTCTGTGTGCATGGAGTTTGCATGTTCTCCCCGTGCTTGGTGGGTTTCCTCCAGGTACTCCAGTTTCCACAGTCCAAAGATATGCAGGTTAGGCTAATTGGCGTTCCCAAATTGCCCGTAGTGTGTGAATGAGTGTGTGAGGGTGTGTGTGTGTGTGTGTGCCCTGTGATGGATTGGCACCCTGTCCAGGGTATACCCTGCCTTGTGCCCTAGGCCTCCTGGGAGAGGCTCCAGGTCCTCGCGACCCTGAATACAGGATAAAGCAGTATAGAAAATGAGTGAGATGAGTGAGTGATCTATGCGGCATACAACATTTGAATGTATTTGTCTGTTGCTGTTGTAAAATTACATTTAAATCGTCAAATTATTAGATTTAAATTTGCTGGTAACAATTATTTTCCACCTCACATACTTGGTAGAACCAAGTTTTGACTGCAAATTACAATTTCAAGTCTTCTGGGATGTGTTTTCATAACTTGCCACATTTTTTCATTTTTGCCCAGTTGCTCAATATTGTGGCGTGGACGGGGCGGCGGCTGACGACCAGCATGCCTTGCGGGGGTTTCTATGTGTTCACACCTGAAGGGTGTTTGGGTTAGTGGCTTCGGCCCTGTTTGTGTGTGGTGTGTGTGTGACCTGTTGAATGTGCTCCGGTTCATGCTAAGGCTGAATTGGATGTAGGTGCTTGTGTGAATGTGCTGTTCATGCTATACAGAGCTGTACAAAATAAAGTACTCCCAGCCATTGCATTGGGCAGCAAATAAGCTCACTTGTCTCTCCAACATTCTTTCTAGCGGTAAAACGCTACAATATCTTTTAGAAAAGGTGCAGAGATTTGCTGACCAGCAGTATTCAGTCTTAGATTCTCAATAAAACTATTTATTTATATATATATTTATATATTAATATATAAATTTTGAGCCAAACATTGTAGCTGGAGCAGTATAGGGTCATTGTGCTTTAGAAAGTAACATACCTTGCAGGGTCAAACATGTGTTAACTATGGAACAACTTTTATTTATTAGGATTGCCCTGTATTTGGTTAAATCCATTTTTTATGGTAGGTGTTCTGCTGAGAGGTGCATTGTCGTAGGTTCTCCTTTCGCTTAAGTAGACTTGAGAACATGATTAATTAAGCCACAAGATAACCACATTCTCTAAGTAAATAATTTTCAATAATAATATGATGTAATAATACTAAGAGTATTTATTATATTCACAGGATTACAGTGGCATATGATGTATCTAACTTATTCGTAAAGTAATATGTGATAGTATATTAATGTATCAGTATGTGCAAAGAAATGCACAACACTGAGGTACATTTGGTGGTATATGACCTACTACTGACCTCTAATCAGGTTATGTCTGTTTGCTTGTGTTTGCTTGTGTTTTTTATCAGTACTAATGAGATTGTGATTGTCTGTTTACTGAGAAATATAGTAAACACTAAAATAAGAAACCATGGCATGGCAAATTAAGACAGCAAACCTTTATTTGGTAAATCAATGGTAGGTCTTATCCTCTGTCAGACAATGGCAGGGTTAAATAGAAATGCAGATTGTATCAAATGCAATTGATACAGACTAAACAGTAACAAGAATAGTAACATGAAAAATTACAATAATTACATGTGTACTTTATCATTTTTATTGTGGCTGCATTTTTAAAGGCTTTTTCAAATTTCAAAGTTTACAGCCATGTTGGGTTGTATTTCATATGTAGTTTCTAAAATATATTATAGCAAATGGGAACGTATCCTTAATGGTTGAAATTGATTACAATCCAGTACTATTATCCCCAGTTCGAGCCCCATAATCGCTGGGCCACTGTTCAGCCCTTGAGCAAGGTCCTTCACCCTCAGCTGCTCAGATGCAGTTGGGCTTCGAGCTGGCAACACCGGCCATGGAAGAAACTGGTAGAGAGTGTTCAGTGTCCAACGTGCCTTTGCTTGAGGAAAAAAAAAAGCAATATATACTGGAGGATGGCAAAAAGAAAGAAATAATATACAATGAATTAGCATGGTGTTAGGTCTCCAGACGTTCAATGCACACAGTTTCTACAAGTCTCTGGAAATGCATTAGAGATGGAACATTATTCTTAAATAAAATTTTTAAAATCCCTAATTTGGTGTTTTGATGGCGAGCACTGTCCAACACATCAGTCCAAATCTTGCACAGGTGTTCAGTTTGGGTGAAATCAAGGCCAAGGGCAAATTTTACAAATTCTGATACTCCGACCAATCAGTGAGCCCTCATCAGCACCACCATCAGAAGAGCTGTTATAATTTTTTTTTATCATATAATAAATGCGAATAATTTTTTTTTATTTGCAGTGACCCTACCCTCTGAGACGAAATTTAATTTAATGGCTTATTTAAAGCTGAGAGAGATTTAGCATCTTATGTCATATCATTTGATAATGTAGGTGTTTTGATCTCCACATTATGTGTGTCAGTCACCTTATTGGTAAATAGTCATGTTAATAGTTTTACACCAGAATGCTCTTTCTCTCATGCATTATCTATCCTTAAAGACGTTTGAGAGGAAATACTGCAAGGACATCACGTTTATCTTCTTTTGCAAGGCTGTCGCTCCTCTGTCTGTGTCTGAGCAGTAATCACAGTGTGTGTCAGTGTGCCCTCTTCTAATTGGCCTGTCACTCTCCATGTACTGGCAAGGAGGGGTCGGCCTTTGTGTGGCTGCCATGGCGACCGGCTGAGCTAATGAGAGGGAAAGGGCTGTGACTAATGACATTGCTCCATCCATCTGAAAATGAAGCAGTATAACACACACCCACATGCAGGCACACTTTCACTGCTTGTGTCAACACCTCTAGCTTTTTGAAGACAGATTGCTGCATATTTGTGACATATTGTTTGACATTTGCTAGAAGTGTGCTTATATAAACTGTTCTCATCTGCACATCCTAATAAAGTCTCAGATTAATGTGAAACTCTTAATCCGGATTATTAATCCCTAATTGTATGTAGTTGACTATAATTGTGACAGATGGTCTGCTGCAGTCTTTAAAAAAGATCCACATTAATCATGCAGTTTTTATGCAATGGCATGGACAAGCGTGCTCCTAACTCATAATGTGGATGATATAGCATTATAATTAACAATGGAGAGTTTTACCAACCCTTGGATCTTGTTTTGTTTTGTTTTTTCCCCCTTTGATTCTATATCCTGACTATAAAAACATGAACAGTGGAATTAATGCTTAAGTCAGTCAAGTACTTAAACTACTTTTTTCTGTGTTTGTGTGAGCATCGGTATGGTGGTTGCAAAAAGTGGTCTTCCAACTGATAGTTCAAAGCAGAGTAATCAAGTGCATTTTATATTTATCTGCTACAGTAATTGAAGCCGTTTGGGAAATGACTTTTCTCTATTAAACAGAAATTATTTAATACTAGATGTGCTCATGACTTTGTTCACATAGAATTTAATTGCACACTCATAAGGGCATTTTTAAAAATGTACAACGCCATCTGTTGAATTTTGGAAAAAACTAAAATCTTTACATGTTACCGTGAAGTGTGCGGAATGAAGGTGTGAGATCACCTTTATTAAGTAGATTTTAATCGCACCTTCATAAGCACATATTTAAAAATGTACAGCGCCATCTGTTGAATTTTGTACTGAAGTAATGATTTTCATCAAGGGCAATTTTTTTATGATATACAGGCATTTTTCATTAAAATTTTAAAGAAACATATCTTCTCCTCTAGTTGTCAGGGAACCAGAACGGACACAAGTGCAGGTCTCCTTCAATATTTTATTAGTTGAAGAGATGCCTTGATTCAGGCAGAAAAACAAAAAGAAAAAAACTAAATCAGAAAAAAGCTGAACTGTTCTTTTTAAGCAAAACCCAGGAGCGCCAACGTCCCAAAAAGGAAAAAACAAAAACCACTCCGAAGAGGAAAAAGGCCTTGACCAGGAGACGTGGCCGCTTCGGCGGCCAGCAGGGGGCGATAGGGCCGAAGTCCGCTGAACTGCACGGCCGCGAAGAAGAGCGAGAGCAAGCTGGCCACGGCACGGGAAACTGCAGCGCAAACTAATAAAAGTAAAACAGCCTAGATGCAAAAAGACAAAAAACACGGAAGAGAGGGGGAAAAAGGTGAAAAAACAAAACCGGAGGATACTGGCTTGGAGCCAAAATAAGAAACTACACATACAGTACTAGACAGGACACGAAACGGGCAGGCGACATGGCTGGCATGTGCTTGAATAGACATGTAAACAACACGGGATACAAGGGGAGAGAGAAAAAAAAATGAAAATCTTAAAGATCAGACCAGGGGTTTGACAGTACCTCCACAGGGAGGGGCTCACCTTGTTGTGGACGGAGGTCCTCGAACCAGCGCCCGGTCCAGAACATCCCGGGCCGGAATCCAACTCCTCTCCTCTGGACCATAGCCCTCCCAGTCCACTAAGTACTGAAAACCCCGACCTCTGCGACGGACATCTAGCAACCTCCTTACAGTGTATACTGGGGAGCCATCCACTAGACGGGGGGGAGGGGGGGTCGGAGCAGAAGAAACAAGAGGGGAGGAATACACAGGTTTAACCCTAGAAACGTGAAATACTGGGTGTACCCGACCAAGCGTGGAAGGAAGCTTGAGCCGAATCGCCACTGGGTTCAAGACCTTTGTGATCCGGTACGGGCCGATGAACTTGGGAGCCAACTTGCGAGAGGCTACCCTGAGAGGCAAGTCCTTGGTAGAAAGCCATATTCTTTGACCACAAACATAGTTAGGGGCAGGAGTCCGGTGGCGATCGGCCGCGACTTTGGTCTGTCTACTAGCCCGGGCCAAGGCCTCCTTAGCTTTTCTCCAGGTGCGCCGGCAATGTTGAACAAAAGCCAAGGCAGACAGAACCGCCGCTTCGGGTTTCTGTGAAGGGAACAGAGGGGGTTGATAGCCAACAGAATACTGAAATGACGACATACCTGTGGCAGAAACCGGTAAAGTATTGTGGGCATACTCTACCCAGGACAGCTGTTGAAACCAGGAGGTCGGATTGTGGGATGCCAGGCAGCGGAGAGCACGTTCCAAATCCTGGTTAGTCCGCTCAGACTGCCCATTGGTCTGGGGATGGAATCCAGATGACATACTCGTTGAGGCCCCGATCTGTCTGCAAAATTCCTTCCAAAAGCGAGAGACGAATTGTGGGTCCCTATCGGAGACCACGTCAACCGGAAGACCATGAATCCTGAATACTTGGTCAACCACCACCTGAGTAGTCTCTTTGGCGGAGGGGGGCTTGGGAAGAGGGATGAAGTGGGTTGCTTTGGAGAAGCGGTCCACCACCGTGAGAATGGCCAGTGACAAAATCAAGAGCTAGATGTGACCACGGGTGGGCGGGGATGGGTAATGGGTGAAGCAGACCAACGGGAGGCGAAGATGAACTCTTGTTTCTGGGTGCAAACTGAGCAAGCTGCCACGAACTGCCTGACATCCTTGGTCATAGAGGGCCACCAAAATCACTGACGGATCGAGGCCAGCGATCTCCGAACTCCTGGGTGACAAACTCGTCTGGATGAGTGACCCCACTGGATGACTTTGGAGCGCAGTATCAAGGGGACATACAACTTGCCCGCTGGAACCCCTCTGGATATACGGCACTTACGCAGGGCCTCCTGAACCTCCCTCTCGACATCCCATGAGAGTGCGGCCACCACCACTCCTTTGGGCAGGATGGTGTCGATAGAGGCCTCCCTCTCGGGGTCTCAAACAGGCGAGAGTCCGGTTTAGTGTTTTTAGACCCAGACCTGTAGGACAGGGTAAAATTAAAACGGCTAAAGAAAAGGGACTAGCGGGCCTGTCTAGAATTTAATCTCTTGGCCGAATTGATGTATTCTAAATTTTTGTGGTCGGTCCAGACCATGAACGGTTGGACTGTGCCCTCCAGACAGTGACGCCACTCACCCAAAGCCAGTCTGACTGCCAACAGCTCCCGATTACCTATGCCATAGTTCCGCTCAGTGGGGTTCAGGCGGTGGGAGAAGAAGGCGCACGGATGCACTTTTCCATCCCGAAGAGAGCGTTGTGACAGGACCGCACCAACTCCAACATCGGAAGCATCCACCTCAACAATAAACTGCCATTCAGGATCTGGAGTAGACAAGACAGGAGCAGAGACAAACCGGGACTTTAATTTATCAAAGGCCTCCTGGGCCTCAT
>JAOVVA010000017.1:8099674-8116866 GCA_028565275.1 Leiocassis micropogon | reverse complement strand
TAAATAATATGAAATTTATATCTAACTCATCTATCATCTACCATCTTCTTTTACCTCAATAAGTCACATGTAATTATAATGTGCATATGTTTAAGTTTGTTCCTGCTTTTTCTTCCTCAGTCTCTGACTCTACTAAGGAGATCTTTGCCTCTTGGTTCATGGCAATCCCACTGAGAAAGTCACTTTGCTACCCTGCCCTGCCTCACCTAATTTCTGATGACTCTGTTACCTCCTCCTGGCGTCGAGGAGGTGCAATGCCAGAAAAGTGCCACTTCCCATTAGCCCTGTGAGTCACATGTCATTAATATATGCATGGTTCAATTTTGTGTCCTGCTTAGCACTGTGTGGCATCTTTGCCAAATCGCATCCTAGATCTTCAATAAGCATACATTACGTGCTCTTAACTCAGACATGTACCCAGGTTAAATAGACACATATTGTGTAATTTATAATAATACCCTATAGCCTATAGACAAGGAATGAATCAAGAGGGTCAATGAAAAACAGAAAAATGTTGAGCATCCTTTATTGAGTCAGTGTTATTTTGTCCTATAGCTGTGCACGCCAACAAACAAGCAGCTTTCTGAGCTCATCAGTGTCTCCAGTCATCTGGTGCTCTGTTTCCTTTTAAAATTGACCTAGAGAATATGATTTTTCACAACTATTTTGCACAATCAATTAGTTTTTTCTTTTTTTCCTGAGTTCAAAAGATAAGCACTCATTCCCTAGCTCTTGGGTGAATAGTGAATCACAGTTGAACTGTCAGAACAAATAGAAGGGCATGATAGATGACCGTTTTCTCAAAAGTAGACAGTGTGGCGAATGTGATTAATTTTCTGACACCACGATATGCTGACAGAATCGCAGGGGAAAATAATCAACTTGTTTAACGGGAGGCGCATGTGCAAGCTCGGGGCATGAAACTTTCACTGCCTCTTTTGATTGGCTTACAGTCATTATGTAAATCATGGAAACTCATGTCGTTTTGAGGACTCTTTTCAATTTCCAATTAGATTTGGGGAAGACAGAAAAACAATGAGATGAAATAACCATTTCTACTTGTAATAGATCTGTAGATCAAAACTGCCTGTGTTCACAATTGCACTGGTCTAGGTGACTAAATGTAATTTATAATAATAATAATAATAATAATAATAATAATATAGCCTAAACAATAAACATCTTGTGGATGTGAATATAACATTGTGATTGTGATGGTATGAGAAATGTTTGTATTAAAGTATGAGAAAATAATAGAGAAATAATAAGGATGATATTAGAATTAAATTACCTACAGTATGTAAATATGTACATATGTTTATTTTGTTTGTTTTTGAATGCACAAACAAAAAGCACCAGAGTGGTCACATCAGTTGTTTGTTTTTTGTTTATTTTCCTAAATCATGCACATGATTTAATGAATGTTTTCGTAAATTGTGCAAAATTCAGTAAAAAAAAAAAGAAAAAAAATCACATCATATCTTGTTTCTAATTCCTTTGGTCATTTTACCAAATTATGCAGAGATTAGAAAAAAAAGATTATGTGACTGTTTTATTAGTTTGTTCATTTATTTGATTTCATCATGTGATTCCAGTGTTTTTCTCATAATGCTTGTTCAAACCTTGAGTTTCCATTTATAAGCCTTGTGCATTAGAATCTTTTTTCTGACTCCCTGAATCACAGGTGTGTAGAATTCTACCCTATAGATGGCACGATGCAGGGATGCTAACTTATTGCCTGTAAAACAGCATGCATCTTAAAAACATTTTTATCTGTCAAAGCTACATTAGTGATATAGTTCTTGCAGTCAAGGCTCTCGACAAATAAACAAACAGTTGTGTGTGCGCTGCCGACACTAGCAATCACATTAAAATCCACTGCTGTTCTCTGCCAGCATAGTAATTGCTCTTTTTATGGTGGTAATTATTTCCTCTAAGGTGCGGACTGTTGCACAATGCAATTATACATGTGCTGTCATCGCCAGGTTCTGATAGGGGAGGGGGACTTTTATTCAGGTGTTTGAAGAATATGTTGTGCATGTGTAAATAAGCAAGCGTGTATGAATGTTTCTACAGATTTTTTTTTATGAATATGGAAAAATGTGAAAGTATACTAATAGAAAACAAAGACACTATTTACTCAAATGGAAATGCTTTTACGTTTACAGAATGATAGCTCACTGCAAAAACACAAAGTTTGGATTAGTGCAGGAACACAAGCATCTGGCATTACATCAGTCAGAATGTGTGGAATAATTTTCAATTATTATTACTGCAGGTTTGAATACTATAAATGTGCTTATTGTTAATATTCCTAGTAAAAACTAATTTTTTTGTTAAGACACACCACATAATCTTAGCCTAATAATACATAGAATAAATATTGTATTACTTTATTATAAAATGTATCATTATATTATTATTTTAGGCACTGGGGCTCAGTGGTAGTTTTCTTTCCTGCCATGCAGAAGGCCCAGGTTCAATTCCCAGCCAATTATCAAACTTTAACCACTTTGGTCCCAAACCTGAATTAAATGGAAGGGGTTGCTTCAGGAAGGGCATCCAGTGTAAAATCCATGCCAGGGTGTGTGTTTGACAGGTGCATCCGGAGTAAGGACATTATTAAGTTATTATTTTAACCAAAAGGGGGCAGTGGTGGCTCAAACAGCTGTGGCTCTGGGTTGCTGATTGGAGAGTCAGGTTTAAGCCCTGCCACTGACAGGTTGCCACTGTTGGGCCCTTGTGCAAGGCCCTTATTCTTATGCCCATACAAAATCATTCCACCGGATTCTAGCCTGGATGAAAAAGGAAGAGGGTTGGGCATTGGGCTAGCAGCTACCAGGCCCCATAAAAACCACCACTGCTATGGAAATGGCAGAATCCACTGCCTGATGTGTACAACAGCATGGGAGGAAGATAAACAAAATGTAACCAAAACCATAAAATCATAGTGACTATGGTGACACTTTCTTCAAGTATGTTAATTAAATATTTATGGCCCTAAGTCTCCTGGGATAGGCTCTAAGCCACGCGACCCTGTATACAGGATAAAGCGGTATAGACGAGAGACGAGATCAAAGATTTTTAATAAATTTTGACTTGAAAAACGAGCGTTGTAGTATCATGTATCACGCATGCGCTTCTTGTTTTGACGCAGAGCATCACATGATCACAACTGAGCCAACGGTTTTTCTCTCTCTTGCGCTGCGGAATTGTAGGTAATCGTCACCCCTGCTGGGTCTTAGTGCTCGTCTCTCACTGGTATAATCAATATCCGTGCGCGCGTGTACTGTTTACTATAACACTGTGTGTGTGTGTGTGTGAAACATATTTTATTTTGTGTTTGTAAGCATGTTTGTACAGCACGCGCGTGTGTGCGCGTATAAAGCAAAAGCAAGTCTCATTAGAGGGTAAAGATCCATTTTTTCTTTCCCTCTCTGTATCACCCGGTCGTGTTTCATTTTACCTTTGAAAAGAATCGCGACAGAGCGGAATTTCTGTGTAAGGCAGAGTGTGTGTGTGTGTGTGTGTGTGTGTGTGTGTGTGTCTCACACTCACTCTCTCATCTTTACAATGAGAAAAAAAAAACCTAAACTCAAGAAGAACATGCACACAGACTGGAGGCAAGGTTTTGGAGGGCTTAAGGTTTGCGATGATTGCCAATGACTAAACCATCACCAAGTATAAACTTATACCTCCATCAGTTTATCCATAATAAGCAAGCTGGAAGTGACAATGGCACGGAAAAATCTTCCGACATGAAATGAGGGTTAAATCTTCAGAGGAACCAGACTCAAAAATTAACTCATCCTTTGGGTGATGCTCAATAGTGTGACTGTAAATAAATCCCTCCTGAAACTGTGTGTTATATTTAAAAGTTCAACTGTATAATAGGACATTTGCTGTAATTTGATAAACATGCAGTTCACCAGGTTGAGGTTACCAGCTGTTCACTGATGAGAATTCGGTGCAACACTGTTTGTGGCAATAAATATTCATACCTTCCTGTTTGTATAAAATTAAGTCCAAATTGATCTCAATGGTTTTTAAATAGAATTCTCAGTAGTGTATGTTTACATGTATCTTTAAGCAGACAATATTAGGCTATCCTCAGCAGCAGTGTATGGTATCCATGTAATGTCACCTCTATTAGGTAGGTCTGGTGAGCAGAAGCACTCAGGACCACTGGTACAGTATCTCAGGAATGCCATGCATAGACATTGCATGTCTATGCATGATTTCTTTCATCAGAGAAAGAGAGGCCGCGAGTGGGGAGACATAATTAGGCATACACACTGTAACTTAATAGATAAGGGCAATGTACATTTTGTAAACAGCATCCAAACATGCCAGTTTACTAAAAAACATTTGCATTTATAAACAAGTTCACCAAGTTTTAAACACTGACTCTGAACATTAATGGAAAGTCTACTCAATGCCTAGCACTATTCAATAAGTATGAGGCTTTGTAAGAAGAGAAAGCTCTGGCCCCTGCTTTAGTCTTCATTATAAGAGGTACAAACAATTAGCCTGCACCTTTTGAGCAAAGCAGGCACGGCAGATCACTGTGGCACTGTGTGCAAGACAATTCGGTGATTTATAGGTCAGTAGGAGCATTTTATGATCAATGCAAAATTTCACTGGGAGCCAGTACGATGTGAATAAGATAAGATAACATTGTTCTATATTCTGCTTCTGGTAAGTACTTTGACTGAGGCACTCTGGAATAACTGGAGTTTGTTAATGAACTGGCTCAACACACACAGTTATGCACTGACATTGTAAAATAAATGCAAAGAATACAATGCAAAACATTTGCACTGTCCAGTATAATGCATTACTTGGGCATTTGCCTGGTACTGTATATGCATTACTTCAATGTTTATGTCAGTGTCATGTTAGCATGATTATTCTACTCTTTCCATCTCACCAGGTTTTCTCCTTGTTTTCTCTTGTTCTTTACCTTGAATGACCTTACTCTTTTCCCCCAGATGCTGTACTTAGCAAAACACTGTTGCACATGTTCCAACAACATTCCCCTGATGTTTCCTCTCATTCTCCCCTAATGATTCCTTCACAGCTGGTAGGTGTCAAGGCATCAGATTGGTAGTAGACATGAAGCAGATGTTCAGATGTGTGAAACATGGGGTGGGGGTGCTTTGCGGAGGTTAGCAAGGTGTTTCTGGCTAAAAACAAGAGAAGAAAAGAGAGAGAGTGAGAGAGAGAGAGAGAAAGAGCAAAGTTTACAGGATTGTATTAGGAATTATTATAAACGAAGTATTTGAATATTTTTTTATTCTTGTTTTATGCTTTTTGTTAATTTTACTTTTTGATTATGCTCAAATTCTGTTAATGTGAGTTTTAAGATTATTATATGTTCAATCCAGACCTTTTTCGAACAGTGAAGAAATAAACTTATTTTTGTCCATGCTGTGTACAAATACTATCAGATGCTGCATATAACTGCCAATATTTATTAAGTATAATATTCTAGAGTAGAATCTAAGGTATGGTATGGTATGGTTGTTAAATGTAGCCTTAGATCCCTGGCTGCTCTGTTTATAGTGTCCACATTTATGGTATCTCCTATATTTATCCTTGTAGACTCTATTTATGAGTACTTGAAGATTTAGTAATTGTAATTCAACCAGAGATTCGCCCCACGCCTCTCAATTAACCCGCCTCTTCTCTCTGCCTGACCTCATCACTAATAGCATTAAATTCTCTCTGTCACTGGGGCCCTTGTGGAATCTGTGTGTGAGTGTGTCTTCAGGTGGAAAGGACACAGTGAAAGGAAGAAACACTATTACAGATTCAGATGAACGTGCCATCTTTTTTTGTGTTTGTGTATATGTGTTTCAGGCAGAGTGTATATACAGATTCCCAATGACTGCTTTAGTTGTTCTCATTGTCCATGAGACCATAGAATTAGGCATGGGTCTGTTCACTTCTGAGGTGATCTTGTCCTGCATCTTGGTACATGATCAGTTATCTGAGAGGTTATCTAAGGGTTGTATTTAACACAGCTAACGATTGATTATTATGTGATTTAGAGCAGATTCAATAGAAGATAGTGCTGTGCAATATTATGAAATACCATGTGATTCAGTTGTCTAAATATTTAATTTTTCATTCCGGTATATTAAAGGATACTAGTTGAGAATTAAAAAAATCTAGTAGATATAAATCACCACATAATACTTACAGTATGTGTAAGGGATAGCGAGACTTTATGATAAGACTCTAATTCCTAATCTCATATACTGCAATGTATCTTCCTTTGCAATGTTAAAAAAGTTAAATGGAATTGTCTCTAAATTCTGGCGTTATTCACAAATACAAAAAAATTCATGTGTTATGAATGCAGCTTTTCTAATTACCATCAATTTTGTATTAATCTATTTGGAGTGAAAATCCTTTTTTTTAGTTAATAAGATATACTGTAAGCACCCAGCTGTTTAAATTAAACAATAAAAAAAAAAACAATATGTATTAACTGACAGTTGATTACTGATAGACCATTCAAAAGATCTTTCAGCAGTTGGAGCGTTGGCTTTAAACAATAGAAGGACATGCCTGTTTCGGTGGGTGTAACATGAATATTCAAAAGCTTTCTAACCACTTAAAGCAGGTCATAACAATGTCTCCAGAGGCTTGTGTGATGACGGGCTGATAGCCAGTGGCTTTTTACATCAGACAGCTCCACGCTCAACCAAAAAATAGCCAAACACAGCATATACTTGGCACCATGGACAGCTCCCCCGTACAGTGAAGGGGCGGGGAGCCCTAACTCACCAGGCCTGGATGCAGATTATTGTCTACCATATCACTGTCATCCATGGCCTATAAAAGGACCCAGTCTGGTAAGGAGGTCTTTTTGGTTTATACTCTTACAACTATATCCTATGCCCACAGACTCTGAGAACTTTTGGAAGACTTTTCCCACTGTCTCCTGTCTCCACTGACTGTCTTACCATCCGGACATCCTTGCTTGCTCCGGGCAGCCCAACTGGGCTGTTAGTGCATTGATGTGTGGGTGTGTGCCAGTTCCAGTGAGATATTACCTGTTTTTCTGCACTTTGTAAATAAAAGAACACTTTTTCTTTGGAACCTGATGTACATGTTTCACTTTGCCTTGTCAAACCACGACAATTGGGGCTATGCATTATGGGTACATTGCTTCATTAACTGAAATATGGTCAGTCTGGACTCATCAGACCAAATCACCATTTTTTTCTTTGCTCCAAGTCCAATCTTTATGCCTCAATGCAATCCTTTTTCTGATTAGCCTCACTTAAAAATGGTTTTCTTATGGACATACAGTTGTTTTATCCCAATTCTGTGAGTTGTCTTTGCCTTTTGCGTGTTTAAATGCTTTTACTTTCTCTATTAAACATAGCTGTGATTTCTACCATATGTTTAAGTGATGTCCGATCATGGTCATTAATGTTTATTTTTCTGATCATATTTATTCTGCAAAGTTACTGGTTCACTCAATTCTTCCAGGTTTTAAATACAGTAATCTGTTGTGTGACCCAATCTTAGCAACCTTCTAGATTATTTTCTTTGCTTGATGCTGACCAATACTTTGACCCTTCTCAAACATCATAAAATCTTGTAAATTTAATATTTAATATAATACTCAGGTAAAAGAAGAAGTTCTCTCTCCCTCTCTTTTTGTTTTGTCACTATCTGCAATCCACTATCCACCTCAGATCTCAAACACCTGCTTAATGATTAGGGAAGGCAAATAATGCAGTTATACATAATAGCCAGCAGGTTGCCTTAAATTATTGCCTTAAATACTACATAAACCTCTGGTTATGTAACACAGCGCTATGCAGAAATGTAATGAAGGAGAAAGTATTAAGCTGTAGGATGTAGTGGAGTAAAATTAAAAGTATCCACTAATAAAACTAAAAAAGTAAAGCACCAATACCTGAAACATGTACTTAAGCACAGTAATGAAGTAAATGTGCTTAGTTACCTTCCATCTCTGCCTGGGTGTAGTTAATCTTTAATGATTAGATGTGATGAAACAGGTTGTTTATAAAGTGTCAAGTCTCCACTTTTAAACCCATGCACTTGCATTTAACATTTTAGGAATTGAGGTATAGAAAATGCTAATTTTGATACAAATCCGCAGTTTGCATGCATAACTCAATTTTGAATAGAAAATCAGTTTTCTACTTCATCAACTCCAGCAGTTTATATTTCACCATAACTCCACAATGAGAATATATCTTGTAAAGAAATTAAATGATGCCATATTTAAAGCAGTGAAGCAGTGGGGTAAGGAGCTGCCTCTGTTAATGGTGTTTTAAAATTGCTCTGACTTAGTCATTTAGATGGAAAGAGAGCACGCGTGAGAGAGAGAGAGAGAGAGAGAGAGAGAGATTGACCCGGTGTATCTATTAGCCTTCATCTCACAGTCTGTCGAGATTGTGAGTTTAACAGAATGCTAATTCTTTTTTTCACTATTCTGCCAATCCCATATATTGCAACGGGGGCAGGGTGCCACAGTATTCCAGCTTTGACCTTGTAGCATTTCAACAGTTTCTTGGTCAGTATATCAGTGGGGTAATGTTTCTTATTATGACCATGATTGATCATGTTATTATATATTAGGTGGATTTGATTAAGTAACATTTATATGTCATGCTGTTAAATATTATGAATGTTTTAGCTTTTGGAAATCTAACAGTATAAATATGTAGATACAACAATGAACCTTGATATATTATGAAGGTTGTATTGTATCCTAGCCATAATAACAATTTACAATGAAATCCCATAGATCATAACTCTTGTGTCCGATGACAAATGTGCCACCCACTGACTCATAAATCATCTAAATGCCCTTGTGTGTGTGTGTGTGTGTGTGTGTGTGTGTGTGTGTGTGTGTGTGTGTGTGTATGTATATATATATATATATATACACACACAGAACTATTCTAAAAAAGGCAAAGAATTATAAGTTCACAATTGGAAATGAGTTATCATTTACATTATCAGTCTTATCCCCAACGATGAGGAAATAATAGCTAATTAAATTAGTCAATTCTGTTCTGTCCGTTAAATTTCATAGTTTCAGTGTATTTTTTAAAAAGTTATTTCAGAGTTTTACTGGACTGTATCAATATCATGGTGAAGCCTCTCATCGATAGAATGACAAACTTACTGAAGCTTCTTGTAGTTTTAGACACTTACACCATGTAGAGAGCATGTCTATGCAAAATGTCTCAAAATCGTTTGTACAGGTTTGTGTAAAGGTGATTCACACTGATCTTACAAACATTTCTATGTTGAGTTGGGTTTATTGTACTATTTCACACTTGCTTTACGTAAGGACCTAATTATAATTATGTATTGAGGGGGACACGTCCGATTTTATTCAAATATGCTTAAAATACAGAAAAATCTAAGTAAAAACAAATGTGTTCTGCTATGATAGGCAACAAAGCACTATCTTCAGAGATAACCATTAGCAAATGTGAGCTACTATGTAACAAATAAACTTAACAAATAGCTATTAATTATTATTACTACCACTTCAAGTGTTATGGTGTACTGCAGTTCTGTGTGTAGTGCGTCCAAGTGGTGTTGCTGGACTATACCCCAGCCAAGTGCTGCTTGACCAGTGAGAACTGAGGTGTTTTGAAATCTTTGGCCAGGACACACATAACATCAATATGTCAGTATTTGTGTGCTGGAACTGTAATTGAGAGATTATAAAATATTTCAGTATAAGCTGTGAGTAATTGCCTGGAGTGGAAACAAATATTTTTGGTGAAAATTGGCCTATTGTTGAGTGCTAATCAATCAACCATCACAAATGGGTGCAACTAACTTTAATGTCTTTATGTCGTATTTGTCAGAAAGCCTACATGAAGTCCAAGTAAAGTGTCAGTCATTTATTTTGCACTGCATGTATAATTTATGTAGACAATAGTAGTTTTCATTTATTATTCATTTATTCATACTGATAGCTGTACTTGCTTATGAGAAATAACATTGTTTGTGTTTGTTTAAATGATGCTTTATGGCCGTCTGCTTTCATTCACAGTATGTATTATCATGAGCAAGAGAAATGTTGACAGTGACATTCGCTAGTTTTTGGCCAGATGTTTCTTGAAATAATAATAATTGCTATTCAGTTAGTTGGAGGTGAGTGAGAAAAGGAGCAAATACTGATGGGCAAGACCAAATAGTGACAGACAAAAAACAGGCAATGTAGTTCAATTCACTATGAGACATTATTGTGTAAATTACAGACTCCATGGCTAAGAGCACTTTCGGCAAAGCATTACCAATAAGCATACCAATAAGAAATCAATGATACATTTATCAATTTAAATAATGATTTTTGAGATAAAGTGTCTTATATCTAATATCTAATATCTAATGTATCTAATAAAGTAGTGCATCTTCACTAGTGATAGAGATAATAGTTAAAGCGGAGATTAGGGGAGATTAATACCAACAGTGTGAAAATCAGTGGCCAGGGCATTGGTGGCTCAGTAGTAGCTCTCTTGTCTGCCATTCAGAAGGCCAGGGTTCGATTCCTACCCAATGCCCAAACACCAGCCACTGGATGCTGGTCCCATGCCACGATAAAATTGGAGGGTTGCATCAGGAAGGGCATCCGGCATAAAATCTGTACCAAGTGATCTGTGCAGATCGGGTGGTCCGCTGTGGCATGATGATAATCACAGTGGTGCTTCCATCATTGGAACCTAGCAGGTATACTCACTGCACTTATCAGCATGTGCTCTTTACTATAAGTCCTCTTTTTCCATCTTTACCCTGTCACCCTCATGGGCAGATAATGACAGAGGAAAGGAGAGATTGTTAGAAAATAAGGCACAACACAAAGGAAATCAGTGGGAGAGACTAAGAGGGAGAAAACCAGAGAGAACAGGTGCCGTCTATAAAGGTTTAAGGATTAAATTACAGTGGACTGAAAAACTGCATTTCAGACACAAGACAGACATAGATTAAGAAATATCTGCAGAAGGAAAATTACAGAGAGAGACCAAGACATAGAAAGACAGACAATCAGTTTATCCAGCATTTAGTGTTAATCCATTTAAATTAAATTCCAAGACATAATAAGATATTTTATTTTATTATATTTAGAGTATATATCCACAAAATAGATACGACAATGTTTCTTTCTCACTTTCCCATTGATTCCCACCCCCACCTGCCTGTGCCGACCACCCTGGAGCGCCTTGTTCCTGATAAACACAGCACAAGACTCTGGGGTAGTGGCGTATTTGTCTGGCTTAGCTGATTGGTCAGTTTGTGCAATACTGTGATAAGACCAGCAGCCACTGCTATTCAACAGCATGGTGCATAGGGAGGGGAAGTGAGGTTGTAAGTTGTAGAGAAAATGTCTTGTTGTAAATAAAATTGCACAGCATTTTAACACAGGCATTTGTACATGTTAAGCTCTGAATTTTGATAACGGATGAACTGAATTAGTGTTTTTGTGGGAACATATGAGTGAATAAATCTACAGTGTTATGTTTAATATCCATAGTTAACATCTATGGAACATTGATTGAAAGCAAACCAAGTTGCGTTTTATTTAAAATTTGTACTACAAATTTTTTTTTTCCCCTAGATGGATAGATGCACTGGGAAGTGTGGCTAGGTGTTGGTCTACTGATTGGAAGGTCCTCGGTTCAAACCCCAGCAACACCAAGCTACTATTGTTGGGCCCTTGAGTAAGGCCCTTAACCCTCAACTGCTCATACTGTATATGTAATGACATAAACGTAAATCATTCTGGATAAGGGCGATGAACAAAGTCAATGTACTGCACTATTTGTGTCTGTTAGCACACATCCTACAATGTATTTTATGAGCAAAAAAACCCCCCAAAAATCTATAGGATTACAAAGTAGGTCATAGATGTGAAATAGTAATGTAAACATACATTTCCCAATCCATTTCACAATTCATTCTTTAGATACTGGAATTACTGGAAGAATATGCTATAATTGTTATGATACTGTATGTAAGGATGAGATTTACAGCTCTTTTATCGACCAACTGTCAGCCATCTTTAAAGAACGTAAATGAGGCTCTTTCCTTCTCAAACGTAAACAATCAAATCACCACTCCGGATGGTGGTGCATTGTGGGCCATAATTGTAATGCTCGGTGCCAGTAAAAGAGCTTGTTATGTTTGTTAATTAAATACACAATCAAAATTTTCCCTTTAGCTGCTGTGGAAAAAGACACTTGTTCAACCAAGCTCGGTGTAGCTGAGCTTTCCTTTTCTCCTTCTCCAAAACAGAAACAAAGGTGATAAAATGTTGGGTGGACGGGGATATGAAATTGGGTAATGCTATGTGCTTGTGGATTTTAGCAACAACGTAGGTTTTGTCAATTTGGCAAACTTTTATTTGTATTTGTATGTGGTTTTGTGGGTATTTTAGGGTTGGAACAATTATCTAGGCTTCTTGGTCAGGAGCAAGTACTACATACAGTAAGACTTGTATTACTGGAACTTTAATGAGTTTTTATATTTATATCATTATATAAATATTTTAATAGTAAATCTACCCCTGTGCTGTGTGTGTGTGTATGTGTGTGTGTGTTTGCATGCATGTGTCTGGACCAGCGGTGGATCTGGGATCCATCCTGGGAACATTATGCATTAAATGGGAGCCCTACATGCACACACATACATAATGTTGTCTTTCACCTGCTTTCGTCAAGGGGTCGGCACAGCTGCACACAACTTGGCACATGTTTTACCCCGGACACCCTTCCTGACACAATCCATTTTATCTGGACTGCATCTAGTAGATGGGGTTTGGGTTTTGGCTTGGAATCTAACACAAGCCTTTCTCATGCCCCTTCATGCACACACACACACACACACACACACACACACACATGAGGTTAAAAACCTGGAAGACAGTTTTATCAGTTTCCCACTGACAAAAAGAAAAGGGATTTGTGGTTATCAAAGATAAGCCCCGATGGGTGATCACTGGTGCTTGTGTAGTAACCATTTTATCTCAGGTAGCATCATCATTAAATAAATAGTCAAAAATGTAACATAATAAATATCTACCATTATGTACTTGTGTTAGGTTTGCTAAATTAAAGTATATGCAGGGGTTAATGGGCCAGGGTTGTCATTATGTTTTCATTAGCTTTATTAAGCTACATTAGCAGTTATTCTAATAACAGAATATAAATTGTGCTGAAATTTTAATTCTATTATAATAAATAATAGTTTAACATTATGAACTACCTATCATAAATTCATGTATTTGTGAGTGCACTTTTCACAAAAGTTTTGTCAAGAAAAATCAGTAATATCCAATGACTTAAGTTTCTTACTATATACCATTATTTAATAATTTCTGTTATTGTGGTAAATAGTGACCCATGCATAGTAAAAGAACTTTTTTCATACTCTGACCATTTTTACATTAATCTGCATTAATATTACATACTTCTTTTAAAGTTGAGGAAATATTTAGCACTTGGTTTATTGTCTTTTATCAGCTCCATGTTTAGACTGGATTCTGAAAGTGTTCTTCGTTCACTATGTTCTTACCTCTAATGAGAAATTATTAACAAATATGTCAAAGAAAAGACTTATTCAGAGGCTACAGTTTTTTTTTTATGCCAAATGATCTGTCAGCAAACATCAACTTGTAAAAAGCTTGAGCATGAACAGATGATTTTATAATAAAATTCTCTTGTAATAAAATGCACCCTTTGAGCTGTCAAATCAGAGATGTGCATAATAGGCATACGCTATTTCACACATCACTACACTGTTTCACACATCATTTAAGTATGATGGTGTTCTTTATAGAGGATAAAAATTACTCAACCTCCTACTCTCTGTCGGGAGGTGAAAAATACTCAGTTTTTTTTGGTACTATATTGAGCATAAATTCTTAAATTGTACCTTAAACAGTTTTACTGTATTCTATAGAAGAAGGATCATAGAGTAGCAATGAAGCAACATTCAGCCAGTAAACTATGGCAAAGATAGACAATGAACTCCATGTTGCTGCTTCATAAAAGTGATACTTCTCTTAGGGGCATGCAGATGGCCCATAGTGTTTGTCATTTAATGGAAGTAGATACTTCTTTTGTTAAATGATGCTTGTGCACTCACTTCCTTATGTTTTAAAACCCCCTTATTGTGCCCCCAAAGATTTAGATGATGACCTGCCAGCTAACGGTTATTTCCTTGTGATGCTTCAGAGATCTCATTGGAGACAAGGATGCGTTAGGTACACTACCGCTCAAAAGTTTGGGATCACTTGCAAATTCCTTTGTTTTTGTTTAGTGATTTCTTTCCTACATTCTACAACAAACTGTAGAGTGTCTTCGCAAAACTCATTAAGCACCATGATGAAACTGGCTCTCATTAAGACCATCCCAGGAAGGAAAGACCAAAACTTACCTCTGCTGGAGAGGAGAAGTTCATGTAGAGTTAACAGCCTCAAAAATCACAAATTAACAACATCATAAATTAGAGCCGTTATTAAGGCTTTACAGAGCATAAGTAGCAGACACATCTCAACATTAACTGTTCGAATGAGATTATTACATATTTTGGATACCTTAGGCTTTGCTTTACTATTTTAGAAAGAAATAAAAAATCTGGAACGAGCATGAAGTTAGAAAGTGATCCCAAATTTTTAAACACTGTATGTATTTCTGTTTGCTGTTCTGGCAGCCAGGTGGTGGAATGAACTTCTTGTAGATGTCCATAGAGATGAGTCGCTGGCAACCTTTAAGCGACAACTAAAGACCTATCTGTTACTTAGATATTTGGGTTAATTCCCCCAACTACCACCACCACCACCACCACCACCAAAAGAAATAATAAAATAAAATAAATCTTCTCAACAGTGTTTGACTGATGGTACTTATAATTAGTAACATTGTAACCAGTGTTTGTAAGGATGTATCCAATGATGAAAACTTCAAAGGGCACTTTTGTAAGTCGCTCTGGATGTATCTAGTACCAAATGCCTAAATGTAATTTTTGTGGAAACCTGACCACTATCCCCATATTACCAGAACATCACAATCCAGTTTTTTTTCCTTTTGTTGTTATAATAACCTCCACTCTAATGGGAAGATTTTTCCCTAGATTTTGGGGCATGGGTGTGCCAATGTGTGCCCATTCAGCCACAAGAGCAAAAGTCAGTGGTGCAATGCCATAGTCCATTCCAGACTAGACTTCCTTTTGCTTCTGTAAACATTGCAGGATTTCCACTAGAATTGTGCTCATTTCTACATTATTAAGTTCAGGCACTGACATCAGGTGAAGAGGCCTAATGTGGAGTCTACATTACAATTAGAGTACAGTGGAACCTCGGATTGCGAGTGACGCGGTTTGCGAGTGTTCTGCAAGATGGGCAAAGGTTGTTAAAAAAATTTGACTTGGAAAACGAATAAGTCTTGGTTTACGAGTACCGAGTATCATGTTCACACATGTGCTTCTTGTTTTGATGCCGAGCGTCATGTGATCAGAACTGAGCCAATGATTTTTCTCTCTCTTGCGCTGCGGAATTGTGGGTAATCATCTCCCCTGCTGGGTCTTAGTGCGCGTCTCTGACTGGTATAATCAACATCCGTGCACGCGTGTACTGTTTACTATAACACTGTGACCACGTGTGTGCGTGTTAAACATATTTTATTTTGTGTTTGTAAGCGTGTGCGTACAGCGTGCGTGTACAGTTTATTATAACACAAATGTGTGCGCGCGTGTAAAGCAAAAGAAAGTCTCATCAGAGAGGTTAGATCCATTTTCTCTCTCTCCCTGGGTCAGCATGCCGTTGTGTGCGTGCGCGTAATTTGACACCGTGCCCCTTCACACACACACTCTCGCCTTTACACGTACATCCCCCCCAACCCCTCCTCCTTTCGCGTACACACACACAGACACACACACACACTCTGCTCTACACAGAAACACTGCTCTTTTCAAAGGTAAAGTGCAGATTCATTTGTTTGTTTGTTTGCTTTACTTTACAGAAGTGATTCGTTAGTATGCGCTCACGTGAGTGTCATTAGCGATGCTCCTTGCTAATTTTTCCGATAAAACATTCTTTCCGTTAATGTGTGTGTGTGTGTGAGTGAAAGGGAAAGTGAGAGGAGAAAGGTTTACTGTGTAAGATGAGAAGGGGGAGAGGGGGAGGGGCTGATTCCTCCTCTCCTCTTACTTTAGCTTCACACACATACACAAACACACACACATAGAGCGCCTGCGCGCATAAACAGAAACACTTTATCTGGCGGGATTTATTTTTATTATTTTTTAAAGGTAAAGTGCAGGTTCATTTGTTTTATTTTTACTATATATTTTGTATTAATTCTTTTTATGTATTCATTTTTAAACGAATGGAACGAATAATTTAAGTTTCTATTATTTCTTATTTCTTTGATTTACGAGTATTTTAAAATATGAGCGTACTTTTGGAATGAATTATGCTCGTAATCCAAGGTTCCACTGTAATGTCTCTATTGGAGCTTGCTTTAGGCACAGGGCATTGTTTATCGGCATACAAACAGTGGAATGTTTGCACTTCCAGGAGTGTGTCTTGTCCTTCTCTGTGCAACAATCCAAACTGTGAACTATACCGTAAAGACCTATTGTGTTCCGCAAGCGTCTTTGAATGCCCTGAATTGTAAGCAGTTGAATGGCACTCATGCTGCAAGTTAATTTGTGGTTGAGGTCTTGTTTGTGTGTGTGTGTGTGCTTTTTGCCTTTTAACTCATATGTAACTTTTGGAGATATGTGAGACCTCTGTTTGGTTTTGGTGACTATGATTTTTGATTTAAGGCTTCCTTTTACACAAGGGATGTAGACACAACTGTTACACCAGTGTGCTGCAGATCGCTCCTAGCCATAATCTTGCTGCTACGTTAAGAAACATTTACTGTTTCTCCACTACCTCAAATCACCACCTCAACACCACAGAGTATTATGTTATGTTATGTCGTGTTTGTATTCGTCACTTTGTTGCTCTTGTTTGCACATTTGCACGTGCACTTTATGTTGTCTGTAGAAAAAAAAAAAAAAACGTAGATAGTCTTCCTCTCTGGGATAGCTAGTTAATTTTTGTTAATTTATGTTGTTAATTTATGTTGTCAGGTCAATCTGTCTTGTCTCTGCTAGCCAGCTAACTAGGCCTC
>JAOVVA010000017.1:8085178-8099574 GCA_028565275.1 Leiocassis micropogon | reverse complement strand
CGTTGTTTCGTTTCACTGTGTACTAACTGTATATGGTTGAAGTGACAATAAAGCCTACTTGAACTTGAACTTGAACTAATCATAATTGTAAAATGTGTGTTCTGTTGTGCCGTAGTGACCCATTCATCTGGGATAGTAGGTCTGGTTTAATGGGCCACAAAACCTCTTTTCTTTGCTATGTTCACGATCAACATTGAGAGGTAAGTTGTCTGTTTACACTTTTATTTTGCAGTGTGTTCCAAATGAACTGAAATACATTTCTGTGTACTTTCCAATAATTGGGTATATGCTTGGGTATATAACTCTCATGCATTGAGTGTGAGACACACACAATTACTAATCAAATCTCATGTGTGATTGATGCCTTCATGAACCAATGTGTTTCAAATGGAATATTTTTTTTTGTTACTTGGAGAGAAAAAGGAGGCAGAGCTTCATGCCGGTGCGCTCCGGCTGCAGTATACCTGTGTATGTGAAAGAGTGCAGGTGGGACTGTTGTAGCAATTCACCCTCAAAATAAAAGGCGTTTACAGCTGACTCGCCCGAAAGAGGCTGGAGCTCGGTGATTTTCCTCACATCTTCCACAGACAATTATTTTAAATATGAAAGTGTAAGAACCAGAGAGAGAGAGAGAGAGAGAGAGATTGACATACATGCAGCGCAATCCCACTTTATATTCAATATCTTTATTTTTCCTTTTCTTCTTCCCTACTTTTGTATCAATAATGATTCTTCTTTTAAAAATAACTTTCTACTATTATTATTATTAGTAGTAGTATTAGTAATGTTGTGTTTATTATTATTATTATTATTAATAATAATAATAATAATAATAATAATAATAATAATAATTTTACTTTTTGCTTTCCTTCAGTAGTTTTCATCCCTAATGTGACTTTATATTGACTGCACAGTTAAATGCATCTATTTTTGCTGTTGCTATTTTGTGACTTGATTCTGAGCTTTGGCAATAATAGTGAATGCAGAAGGCCTCATACGTTGTCTTTGTTCCACGGCTCCTGCGTGACTGCTGCATTTCAAATAATATTGTATGTAAATTTTTTCTAATTTGAATTAGAAAAAAAATTGTTAATTTGTTAATTTGTTTTAAAAAATTGGTAATTAATCAAGTGTGTTCTTATAAATAGTGATGCATTGTTTTGTGTATGACTAAACTCAATCCAGATATTGTAATTTTCTCTGTCCTGTGTCCCCTCATGGGCGTCATAGTAGGGTGGGGTGGGGGTTACTGGAGCCCCAATGATGGGAGAGCCCTTTTAATTCTGGAATGAAATATGAGAAATATGGCTTATGTACAAGGCCCAGAGTTCTGTGCTAGACCCCTGCTGCATTACATAAAGCTGCTGGAGAGCATTTACTGTAGGTGATTTGGCTGGTCTGTAAGGTAGGCCTATTAAATTTTTTGACAGTCATATGCGTCTGTTTTTTTTTCGCTTTAATACTGTGATGCTAAAATATATAAAACCTTATAGAGCCATGCAGGATAAGGTGTATGGTTAGTTTTAGACACAGTGCCTGGGCATGTGCAATGGGTGCGTCATGTGCAAGTACAGTAAACACAAAACCCATTCCCTTTTTTCAGAATCTCTCTCCAAGTTTTTCTGAAAAGTTCACAGCTATGCTTAATATAAGCTTCAGATTCAGCTCTCTGGACATATAAAATACTTCATACCTGGCTGGAAAAAACGTGCACTCGATCAACAATTTAGAGTCCTTACTCTTGTGATATTGTGGACAATTATTGGGCAATTATCCAACACTGAAATGGTCAGAGGTGTATGGGCACTCATTTCCTGACTGCTATTACAATTCTGTCAGAAAGGCTCACATAACCTGCAAGTAGAGCTTCCACATGAGATCAGGAGCTTTCTCTGGCTCATCACTTGATGTCACAGCTGTCCACACAGCAGCAGGCCAGATAAGGGAGAATGCATAGACCCTGGCATTCCAGAGGCACTGGGGCAAGTCTCTCATTTTTCTGTGAAAACCCTGAGTGCTGATGCTAACTCAAAGAGATGGATCCTGACCTGATTCATCAAAAATGCATATGTAGATGCAGAGGACTCTCCTGTGGTCCACAGCAATAAGTGTGTGAAAATATGCATCCTTCAGGTCTATGGTTGGTACACGATCCTCAACACATGTGTTATACATATCACATGGCTCAGCAGTCATTTTAAGAAGACATTTAAATCTCTCCAATCTAAAATGGAGCAGAGTCTGCTTTGTAAATTTGGGGAGAAAGGTTAAAGATTTCTATTTACTGTTTCTAATGCTTGTTTTTGGTTTTCCTTCTTTTCTCAGACTGAAGGAGACACTTGTTTTATGCTTCCTGAGCCTGTTTGCCAAAAAACTGTCTAGGTGCAGTGGCATATGCACCAATCAAACTTTTCCTTATCTCTTTTAACAGCCTCAGTGATTCGTTGCCATGACTCCCATAGCGTGAATGCTGCATGTAAGATATCTGTGCTAACTGCATCCTGAATTTTAGGCAACATTTCCTTATAAGACAGTTCTAAGTGTGCCATTGTTTGAATGATAAAACTTACACTTTCCATTGTTTTCTATATAAAACAAGTCAGATCTTCTATAGTTCAGCCATATACCTTACAGACTTATGTGCAGTGCTTCATTAGCTTGTATAAATGAGATGATGTGGTCTCTGCACCAAAGACATTGATCTTATTTCTAGGATTTTTGCATCGGTCATTGCAGTCAGTAATACATCTTCTTTTCAACATGCATCAATGAATATGGTACATTATGGAATAACCCAGCCACTCAAATGGGCAGATGTAACCCAAAATGAATTAGATACTTGTCTGAATTCAATTTTCAGACAGCCTTAACACCATCCTTAAAGCTATTCAGGACTTTGTCTGTGCTCTTGCTTTATACTCTGATCCTGGACAACCAGCACTCTCTGCTAAAGTGTGCCTTAAGTTCAGAAAATTTAAACAGTGTGATAGTCCGTCTCTGTTTGCAAGGTGTCTGTACTAGGCTCCCTTGAGCTCCGTACTTCCTCATATCTGTGTTCACATGAAGTAAAAGAGCACTCAGCCATTCCATGAAACTGCTCAGCTGCTGGAACATGGTAAAAGTACTTAGATCTTTGTCTTCCAAGAACGCTCCACAGCTATATGTGCTATTCATTCGTACTCTTTTTACACTGTCATGAAAGAAAGAACGCACAAAGATTTTACACAAGATAAAACTTTATGCATTTTAAGATTACGCCGTTAACATCCTCACAAATGCATTCTTTACATTATTATTTCTTTGGGGCAATAATTACAGCACTAATAATAAATAAATAAGTACAGTGGGCCCTTGCCATACAATTTTTTTTTTTTTTCGTTCCAGAGGCAGGCTGCTACCACGCGGAGTTCTGAACAGGCAAAGGCGCGGACATTTATAGACACGCGGTTGCCAGGCAACGCCGCAATCAGCCTGAACGAGCCGCACCTGGTGGCGTGTTTACATAAGGGTCCTGATACCGCGGCCACTTCGTGTGATTATTTAGGTAGCACAGGTAAGGTATCAGGGCCAAAGACAAGCGCGCAAAAAGTCGAGAGGCAAAGCCCAAGCCTCTGTCTGTCTAAGACGCCGGCGAGAGAGAGAGAGAGAGAGAGAAAGTGAAAGAGAGCGGAACGCGTCAGTCCAGCGTGCGCGTTCAGTTTAACAGCTAAAGACACAAACTCTCCTCTTCTGTGAAATAAATCCTCGGTAAGAGCGAATGCTCCGAGACGATTTTTTAGTTTTTGTTTTGTCGCGTAGACGGTGGAGCTCTGTTTATTTTGTGTTTTCAATTTTCTTTTATTTCCTTTAGAAGTTCCCTCATTAATAACCCCACGCTATCCCCAAACGGGAAGGTCTTCCCGTGCGTGTCATAAGCACACGCTCAACTCCTGCGTTAGGGCTCTTATAATCATTTAAAACGTCTTGTGGTGCGGCTCTCCATACCGCGCCACACGTAACAACATGTATGTTTGGTTAGTTTTCAGATTATTTTTTTAAACATTATATTACTAGTACTAGTCTTTGTCTGGCATCCTGTTTGTTACCTGATTGATCCTGCTTGCAACCATCAATGCATGACACAATACAAATTTACAATATGAAAAACAAACATAAAATGCTATACTAATGTGTTGTGGTGCAATAGCAAAAATGTTTTTAGGGCACTCAATCAACTTTATTTCTCATGGTATGCTACGGATTAATTGATAACTACGACACAGTGACACTTACTGGATTTTTTAACATAGCATACCTGAACCGAATGGTAGACATGGCTCAATCATGTTAATCATTTTTCTCAAAAACATAACAGGAAAGAGGACAAACATGACACAGCAGGCTGTACATCCGAGATCCTGGTCACAATGAAGACTTTGCTAGTAGAACTTAGTAGAACCTGCAAAGAAATGAGCAGAAGGAAAAAAATCTGCTGTGGCAGTCCAGAACCAAATGAAGTAAAATGCAAAATGAACTACAAATATCATCGAATAAAGCAATAAATGCCATCTCCAGGCTGTTAGCAATTTAATCTGTGCTATGGGTGGCAGCATTTGCCATTACTAAACATCAACATTATATTAAAAATCATATTAAAATACAAACCGTCTCTTAATACACATAGCCTATTGATGAATATTTACACATTTATTTTTATTTCATTTGTTTTTTGACATCAATGACAATGGAGTGAACTTCCAATGTACTCTATTAAACTCTTATTTTATTGCTGTTGTGAATTTTTCTTTCAGACTAAAGAAAATTGTCAGCCAAAAAGCTTGCTCTAGCACAAAGTTTTTGTCTTAAATTGTCACCCAGCACAAACCTTAACACTGGATGTTGTCATACACTGTGGAACCATGGATTGCTAGTAACTTGCTGTGCAAGTGTTTTGCAAGACGAGCAAAATTTTAAATAAATTTAAACTTGCTAAACGAGAGAGGTCTTGAAATACGAGTAGTATGCATGCGCTTTGCCTGCCGAACGTCACATGATCTCAAGTGTTTTTTTTTCTCACGGCTGCAGAATTGTGGATAATCGTCTCCCATGCTTAGTCTCGGTGCGTATGCGTCACTCGTAGTCAACATCCGTGCGCTTGTGTACTGTTACATTAACAGTTAACAATGTACTATAACATTGTGACCGTGTGTGTGCGTGCACGTGAAGCAAAAGCAAGTGTTATTAAAGAGGTTCCTTGTTAAAGATCCAGTTTCCAGAGACTCTGGCTCTCTGTCAGAAAGCAGTAATTCCATTAGTGCATGCACGCAGTTGTCATTAGAGAGGTTCCTTGTTAAAGAAGTTTCCCGACAAAGCGATGTTTTTGTTAGAGTCTGTGTGGGTGTTTGTGTGGGCATACGCACATGTGTGTTTGTGTGCACATGTGAGAAAATCATCCGGTAGCGCCCTCCTTCCTCCTCTCCTCTCTTGTCTTACTTCAGCTTAACATACACACTAACGAAAACACTGTTGGGATTCTTTTCAAAGTTAAAGTGCAAGTTAATTTGTTTTATTTTTACTTTACATTTTGTATTAAATAATTAATTAACCAGTGCCAGCGACAGCAGCAAGAAGCAAAGTAGTAATATTTATTTAAAAGCATAACTTAATTTTCTTAAACAACACAAAGTTGAAAATCAGTGCTCACAATATAGGCATGTTGCACTAGTACACTGCAGCTACCCTGCAGTATAGCCTATAATTTGCTAAGTATCTACAGTACTGTTCTTTACTGTGGTACATGTTTCCCAATTCATTGTATTGGGAAATTATAAGTGTCTATTTTTTTTTTTACTTGTTATTCTGTAGAAATTCTGAAAAAGAAATATACAATGTCCAGCAAAAAAGTCACCACCTGGATTTGACTAAGCAAATAGTTAAGGTTGTTTTTATTAAATAAGTTCTGCTGATAATGTTATTTAACCCTAACTCATGCAGTGAGTAGCTTCTCATTTCTTAAACAACCACATCAGAAGACAATTATGCAATCATGCATAAACAAAAAAATAAAATAATTAAGAACATCTTTGAAACTACTAAAACTAGACTTACAAACTTTAAAACACATTATTAAAACTTGGAAGGGTAGTGCTGGACCATCATCATCAAGAAAGAACCGTGATCAGACAAACATCCTGAATGGGAGATCATTTAAACATTTAGTGAAACCAATTTGTAAAAAAACAACAGTAAAACTCACAGCTATGTTTAATAGTGAAAGTAAGAGCATTTCCACACTTACAATGCGAAGAAAACTCAAGAGATTGGGACTAAACAGCTGCGTAGCCTTAAGAAAACCACTTATTAGTGAGGTTATTGGAAAAAAAACTTCAATTTGCTATTAAGCATAAAGAATGGACTGTGGAGTCTTGGGGGGGGGGAAGGTCATGTTGTCTGAGTTCAGATTTACCCTGCTCCAGAGTGATGGGTAAGAGATGCAGATGAAGTGATAAATCCATCATAATTTAATACCTATTGTACAAACATGTGGAGCCAGTGTTATAATCTAGTGTTGCCTCTATTGGTCAGGTCTAGGTTCAGCAATATTATGAATAAAATGAAAAATTAATTTAGCTGACTATCTAAATATACTGAATGACCAGGTTTTTCCATCAGTGGATATTTTTTCTTACCTATTGACACGGGCTTATTCCAAGATGATGATGCCAGGTTTCATTAGGCTTAAATTGGAAAAGAATGGTTCAGGGAGCATGAGACCAGGTACCAGACCTTAACCTAATAGAGAATCTTTGGGATGTGCAGCGGTCCAACTCTCCCATCATCAATACACGATCTTGGAGAGAAATTAATGTGATTCTTGATTCAAAGAAATGTTGGGACATTGCATAAGCTTATTTATATGATCCCATGGCTATAATCAAAGCAAATGGTGGTACAATAAAATATAATTGTGCAATTTTGCAGGGGCCAGTTCTGGGCATTTACTAGCTTTAGCAGCAGCTTTTATAGTGGACCACTGGATAGCATTCGGTGATCTCACCATCAAGAACAGAGTTCAGGTGATACTAAGGTTGTCTGTCTAATTACGCAAAGGAATGAAATACTATTAATAGTATAAGCATTACATTGATATGTTTCATTTGAGAGAGGAAAATACATAAAATAAATAAATATTGTTTTGAAGTCAAACTTGCAGTATTGTGTTTCATCATTAGTGTTATCCCAGTGACGTGTAGTCAACACTGGTTAGATTTAAATTCATGAAAGTAATACTAACTTATAAAAACAATCCACTACCAATGGTGTCCCAACATCCATAATGTTGTCAAAAATAACCCTGCCAACTAAAGATCCCTGCTAGGCAGTTGGGAGCACGTTTGTGAATACATCTGCTGAACAACAATGATGTGAATGTAATAAGTTTCTTCTTATTCGATCCCTGAAATCAATAATAAACAGCAGGGATGATTCTGGGATAATACCTTTAGAGGATTAGAACCTAATGAGAATGTAATATGTATAGTGTCTTGCTGTTAGTAAATTGCTATTTAAAGTAATTTTTTATTATAAATATTATTCAATTTTTTTATATATATTTTAAAATATCTTTTATTTAATGCCAATAATAAAAATATAAAGAAACATGAATAAAAGAAACACATTTTAATTTATTTTTGTTTTTTTTCCTATATATATATTTTTTTTACACTGGCCATTAGGCCTACAACTACAGTACAGAATGTAACCTTCACTCCTGGTTCTCCTTGATCTTTTTGTCCACATCCTTCTCTCTCTCTCTCTCTTTTTTTCTCTCTCTCTCTCTCTTTCGCTCTCTCACTGTCTGTGCCTACTGAAAATTTGCAATTGGTCCATACCGATTCATAATGTTTTTTAGCTGGATTTTGGGACGCTGTGTGCGGCGTTGGTGGCTCAGTGGTAGGTCTCTCGCCTGCCATGTGGAAGGCCTAGGTTTGGATCCCAGCCAATGCCCATACTCCAGCCACATGATGCAGTGTCTGTCCCAAACCCGGATAAAATGGGAGGGTTGCATCAGGAAGGCCACCCGGCATAAAACCTGTGCCAAGTGTGCGGATCGGATGGTCCACTGTGGTGACCCCTTGCCGGAGAAGCCAAAAGACCAACAACAGCATTGGGATGCTGTGGGCAATGTAGAGAGGTAATGTAATTTTCTCTCACCTGACGTGATCCTGGTTGTCTCACAAAAAAAAAAAACTTGATTTATTCAACAATCTCCATTTCCTCCAACTGCTATGCGGACTACCAACATTACATAAACTATCCAGCCAACTATATATGAGAGAAACATCAACCATCCTGGCATTAGCTAAGCCTATAATTGTTGTCCAAAATTGTCTATGATGAACAGCCTTATTTTTCTAAAATTTTGCAGCATTGTGCACCATGTGGATGTCTGTAAGGTTGAGTGGATCACTCCAGAGTGGCCAGAGCAGGATTTGTTTTATCAAGGACTGTTGATGGGTTAGAAGAGAAAGTGGCAGGTGCAAAGCAGGCATGAAATTGCAGAAAGGATGAGGTGCCTCCTTCCACCTAGTGGGTCTGGCTGGATTAGGTCACCTCCAGGCTGTAGGAGTACAGTTAAGAGCCAATTTTATCCTCTAGTAACCCAATCAAAGAGCAGGCCCCAGAGCATTTAGAACTCAGCTTAAAGCACAGGGATGAAGACATTCATATGGTCATGAGAAGGAATAATTATGCAGAGTTAAGACAAGTTAAGAAAGGGTGAAAGGGAGGAGTTGGCAAAGAAAGGAGCAAGATTGAGGTTTGGTAAACAAAGAGTTGTTTGAGACGGACAGTCTATTGCTACCCTTATGATAAAACTTTGAGATGTGAAAAATGCATTTGAAATACTATCCTAAATGATGTCATTTTTTTTTGTAAAAGGCAGATGTGTATGTTATTTATTTTAAGTCAAAAAGCTGTAGGAAGAAAGGAAGAAAAATCTGTAGTATGACAGAGAGGGACCTCTACTGGCATGGAGGTGTAATGTCAGAGATGTGCTACAGATTACAGTACTTTAATTTCAACAGTACAAACAATTCAAGCATGCTACAAATGGTTGCCTGTACCCATACTGTGCTGTACCCATACAAGTGAAGCTCAAAATTGATGCAAGGCTCAGCTAAAAATCTGCCAATGATACAATCATATTGTACTGCTAAGCATTGCTTTCACTTATGCCTGCTTAAGTTAATTTACTACATATATAAGAAGACCTCAAGATCCTGGTTACGCTTAGACGCCACACTGTTTCTGATCAGCTGGAATTAGATGAGCAGCTGGTACCATGACAGCTAAATGCCAGTCACAGCTTGAGCAAAATCCCTAAAGTTCACCAGTTGCCAGTTGCCCACTGCCTTTACTCAAAGATAGGAACAATATACTGTTAGATCTGGAATTGGCATTTCTTATGCATGTACTGCTTTTCACCTGTTTCTTGTGCATTTTGCTGCTGTAAAGCCCAATTTCACATGTCTATTTACCTATCTAAACAGTAAAAATTTCCAGTTCTGAAATAATATTTCCAGAGTTCATATGAGTCCAACTAGATCTAATATAAATACTGTGGTTGTTAATTGAACAATGGAAAGTATGCTGCATAGTAAAATAGATACAACGGACAGTACAGGTTACAATGTAAATTGTTGATTTATCATCTGGCTGCCATTCAATTTTCTCATGTTTCACTTTCTTGTGGTCTGAACTACCACTGATTTATAAACCCATAGCATAAAAAAAATTATGAGGGGTGTCTAGGTCAAACTGGGACTTATGAAATTTCTTGTGAATGAAGGCGTAAAACTGATTGACATTTACAGAGGACTTCAAGCACAGTATGATTATGTACTGTATACACAGTCATTCACAAACACTGGTTGCACTTTATTGGAATTCAGCTGGGAGGTAATGCCAAATCTCCTGGAGTTCCTAGGAGGCCAGCGTTTCAGACATTAAGTAGGCAGTCCAATTATGGCCCTGGCATTCTGATGTTATCCAAGCACTAGTGAGCACTAGTGAAACATTAGGATAAGTGCATTAATGTAGCAGGGGATTATATAGAGAAATAGAGGTGATTTTTTACCCTCGTAGCTGTGTTCTCTGTGTTGTATGTCCTCACTGTGCTTGTTGGGTTTCCTTAGTGCGATGAATTGGCAGCCTGTCCAGGTTGTAGTCCGTTTCTTGTCCAAAGTCTCCTGGGATAGGCTTTCTGTGACTCTATTGGTATTGAAGATGGATAAATGAATGAATTAATGAATCAATCAATCATTCAATCATGCGTTATGTGAATCTGCACAATCAAAAGTCACGGTTTGACTTGAATGTCCCTTGTACATATCATGTAGCATGAATCCATGACTGAAGAGAAATGTTAATGTCTATTTATTTATTTAGAATTATTATAATTGTATGCACCTAAAAGTATTCAACAATAAATATTCTTGAAATTCAACAAAAGTGTCACCTCTAATCACTGTCAGATTTGACAAAAAAAGGATAGAATTTAATATCAATCCTTAACTCATGAATTCACCCTTTTTTTCAGTATGACCAGTGTGTAAGCATTTTTTCTCCTTAGGTGGAAAAACATACAGGCCTTTTTCCCTTCTCTTCTATGCTGACAGATTCTACTAGTGATATGCATATGCCCTAGGTAGGAAGAGGATTTTCTCACAGGCTAGAGGTCTTGATGTGAAAGCGTATATCCTTCCACTTTAAATTAAGGCTTTCTTGGAAATGGCATTTTTTAAAAGCTAACTTTGGGAGCATTACACATGAGCTTAGTTTGACAGATTGCAAAATAGGTTAAAAAGCTTAATACGTCAAATTGAAAACTTAATATGCTCCAATATGGCAGTCATTAGAGCAGGAAATCTAAACTGAAGTAAAGTTTAGTAAATTGTAGCTGCAATCTTAAATGGGCCTGAGGTGGGAATACACCCAATGGGATGACGGTGAGTTACAGGGCAGGATGCAAACACACACACTCATTCTCTATACTGCTTTAGCCTGTATTCAGGGTCACGGGGGCCTGGAGCCTATCCCAGGAAACTTAGGGCATGAGGCGGGGTACACCCTGGACAGGTTGCCAATCTATCTCAGAGCACACACATATACACACTCAAACACTAGGGGCAATTAGGGAAAGCTAATTACCATTCTAATTTAATTACACAGGTCTTTGGACTGTGGGAGAAAACCTGAGTACCCGGAGGGAACCCACCAAGCACGGGAAGAACATGCAAACTCCATGCACACAGAGACGGGAATTGAACGTCAACAGAAGGCGACAGTACTAACCACTACACCACCGTGCCACCCATACACACACACAATTAAGTGTTAAAAAAACACTGAGTTTCCAAATTGCATGTTCATTTATTATATTTATATATATCCTTCTATTTAAATATGTGTGGGGAGATGCACAATGTACAGTTTAATTATTTTAATTTATATGACTTTATATAAGTTCATTATTTAAGGTTGACTAACTTTAAAATTTGTAAACCGTATCAATTATAATTTGCTTCTTGAAATTTGTATCTGTTGCAATCTTTATATCACTCATGCTCTAGTGTGCTATTTAAGACGGTTTAAATTTAATGGCTACATATTTTTCCCCCCTGAACTGAACAGATGATCTAATTACACACACATGCACATTCCACCCCACACCCTCACCCCAACCAACCAACCAATAATCAAGACTAGGTCTAAACTACTCCCCGTTGCAGCATGCATTCGATGAGCTTGGAGATTAAGAGAACCGTACCCCTTTCCAGTGTGCACATGGTGGTCATTAAAAGGCTTAACGTTTTTGACAAGTGTATAAACCAGCATTTCACTGCAGACATACGTAGAATCTATACTGATATTTTACATACTGGCACCATAAATTACTTTGAGTTAATGACAGTACTGCATTCTAGTGCCAGGGGTAGCCCAGTGGTTAAGGCATTGGACTACGGTTCGGAAGATCCCAGGTTCAAACCCCACAACCACCAAGTTGCCACTGTTGGGCCCTTGAGCAAGGCCCTTAACCTTGTGTAATGAGATTTAAAAAAAAAAAGTAAGTCGCTCTGGATAAGAGCGTCTGCCAAATGCCTAAATGTAAATGTAGTGCCAACTAGAATGCAGTACTGTCATTAACTCAAACTAATTTGAGTCCAAAAAAGTCCAAAAAAAATCTTGAAATGATTTTGATCGATATTAGATCTCTCTGTTAACTTCTGTATTGTATTGATATACAGTGTAAGTGTGAATGCCTTCTAGGTTGCAGCCAGGGATAACTCTTCTAGCACACTATATGGGTCATGAGAGGCCTTGAGCCTATTCCTGGGTACTTGGGGCACTATGCAGAGTGCACCCTGAATGGGGTGCCAATCCATTGCAGG
Source organism: Leiocassis micropogon (assembly GCA_028565275.1). NCBI lineage: Eukaryota > Metazoa > Chordata > Actinopteri > Siluriformes > Bagridae > Leiocassis > Leiocassis micropogon. The sequence continues at coordinate 8,087,143 of JAOVVA010000017.1, read as the reverse complement.
ACACATAAGCAATGGTACAATCACTCACACATTGTGGGCAATTTGGAAACATTAGTTAGCCTAAGCAGCATGTTTGGACCATGAGAGGAAACCAGAGCACAGGAGGTGGGAATCGAACCCTCGACCCAGAAGGTGCAAGATCACAGTGCTAACCAGTGACCATTTTTGAATTTGTGATTTTAGCATGTGATTTGTCATAGGTGAGGAGCAGTAATTAAAAGAAAGAAAAAAAAAGTTTCAATGTATGACATTTGTTCCGGTGTTGAGAACATGCAAATATGTTTTTGCGAGATTTAATAACCCTAATCTCTTGTTACTATTTGCAATATACAGGGAACCTGTCACTGCCCAATGATATTTAAAAGGGTGTTGATTTTTGAACAGCCTGTGCCAACTAGAATAGTAAAAGAGAATTTTGACTTCTTTTCCCAAATAAATACCCATGCATGTTTGTGTGTGTGTGCATACTTGCATCCCTTGAGTGTATATATGTGAACTGCCATGAATAATCTGTTTCCAAGAGTTAACACCTTGATGTTTTAGAGCAGATAAAGTAAGCCAGATTTCAGGCATGTTTCCATGTTTAGCTTCGATTCCTCAAATGGTCCATTCTTCAAATTCATGCACACAGTGCATGAAGACCACACTAGCAATCTCCTCAAGCCATGTGAAGAAATACGCAGGCAGTAATGATGCAAAGTGGATTGAAAGAATGCATGCTGTGCCGAGAGTCTGTATTTCTAGAATGTATGAGGCATTGTGAAGATCCTGTGATTTTGAAGAAATCATTCTGCACCATAGGGTTCCTATTTAGCTCATAGTTAGAGGAATAGTTAGGTCAGACCGGCAGTCAGATTTGCATGTCTCTTTGTTGAAGTGGTGCTTTGCATCTAAGTGATTTTTAACAAACACTTAGGTCTAGCTTGTGAGTGCAGTCCCTTATATGGAAAGGTCTCTTAATGAAACATTATCCAGTGCTCTACAGCTAATAACAACCAATGCTTAGACCTATATGTAAGGACTATATAATTTGCACTTTAAATACGCACTCATCATGCAGTTTAGTAGGAACACCTATACACCTGCCCATTAATGCAATTACTCACTCAGCTATGTGGCACTACCCCAAACCATACCTCATGAGGAAAGAAATCTCTTTGAGAGTACCAGGTTGGTGGGGCCAGACAGATGGGATTTGAGTATTTCAGAAACCGCTGATCACCTGGGATTTTCCATACGTTCTTTAGTTTTCTCAGAATGGTGGGAAAAACAAAAAACATTCAGTAAGTGGCAGTTTTGTGAGCAGAAAAACCTTGTTGATGAAAAGGTCGGAGGAGAATGGCTAAATTGGCCATTATGGCTAAATCTAGATTATGATAGCTCAAACATTCTTTACAACCAAGGTTTGTTGAGTAGAAAAGCCTTGCAAAATGATCATCATATCAAACATGGTGAGGTGGCTAAACTACCAGACCTGAAGACCCTGTCATGTTTCAATTCTGTCATCCAACAACAGGAATCTCACACTACAGTGGACACGGCTTAAATGAACATAAAGATTGGAAAAATATCACCGGGTCTTTTTTCTAATCTTTTTTAAATACTTTTGGTTAGCTTGTGTGGACAATAACCTCTTATTACTGTCACTGAGATCACATGTTTCCTCTTTCTGGTTTTTGATGTAAACATACACACACAGAACCTTATAATAATATTTACTTACTCGTTCTTTCTCTATATTAATTATCCTTTACAGGCTCAGTGGAGGCCTGAACCCATATTCACAAAGCTTCTTAGAATTCTCTCAGAGAGCTTTTATCTTGGCGTAAAAATTCCTAGCTGGGAATCCTAGGCTAAAAGTGATGTTTCATGAATCATTTTTGTCTTGACTTAGATTTAGTCCTAAATTTAAGGGGAAATTCTAAGAAAATGTCATAATTCTAAAAATTTTCTTAGAATTTCAAC
>JAOVVA010000017.1:8031800-8043691 GCA_028565275.1 Leiocassis micropogon | reverse complement strand
TTTGTATGTGCCCAAGACTTTTGCACAGTACTATAAGTAAAATAGTTGTTAGGTTTTACTGAGCTTGCTGGAGAATAACTTTCTTTATTTATTAATTTTTAAGTTATATATGGAAATACTGAATGATTTTGTACATACTTATGCAGACATGATAAACATATATAACAAAATTAGTACTGTATATAATATGGTGCCTAAGACTTTTGCACAGTACTGTATGTATATATATATATATACACAACACTGTTTACAGTTCTGGTAGATGCTAAACTGTATTCATAACTGTGTACATTGCTGAATACCTGTATACACAAAGTTTGTCCATCTAATTAATCCTATTTTTAAGTAAGGTTGACATGGAACCAAGGGTTATTCTTATACAGAACAAGTGATTATATTTGTCCTTTTTTCCAAACTAATTCAACTTTTTGTTCCTGTTTTAAGTAAAGTACTACAATACTTAGATCAATATGATGGATTCATATATTCATGGTATAATGGATACCACAGTAACTATCAGAGTTAAGCAGATATCTAATATTGTATATTTGTAAGACTTGTAAATACTGTACCATATTACATACTGTCAGTCAGTGTGTACATACAATAATTACCATTGTACTGTCAGAAATTCCATGCTCTTATATACAGTACTTTCGGTACAGGTACCTTCAGACTGCCATGGTAACTACAGGATGTTAAAATTTCTTGTGGACTTGTCCAAATACTTCTCTTTCTCTCTCTTTTTGTCTCTAGAACTTCTCTGTCCTAAAGATTTTTCCTGTACTGATAAACTACATAAACAATAACATATTAGAACAAGCATATTAATATTAGCATTCATGTTACAGCCAGAACTTCTTTTTCAAGCAGTGCTGTTAATCGCAAATTATGCACACCTTCCGACCAATTATATTCCAGGATTCAACCACACTGTTATAAAGACATTTATATGAACTTGAATCCTTAATCCAGAACGAATAGCCTAAATAAAGACTCGCACATCAAAGAAATTTGCACTCACTGTTCATTAGACCATGACATTTACTTTGCTTTAACTTGTGACACTCCATTTAACAGCCATAACTTAAAACCTATAACACCATTTCCTTCTACGGCCACTTATCAGTGTCTGACATCTCGCTGGAGGGAATTTGCCAGATTACTTTTTTTTAGAGAACTTGCCAGCTCCGCAGGTCAGCGTTTTGGCTTGGCCAGTTCAGGACATCTCTTCATGCTGAGACATCTTTTTAATGGACTTACTTTAGTGCTTGAGTTTTCAAACTGATGGTCTGATATTCTTCTCAAGGATCTCTTGACATTTTTCTCTCTCAGTGATGTCGGCTCGCTCTGGGCTAGAGTTAGCAAAACACTCCAAAACATAGGCAGAGTCGCTCCATCCTGCTTGACAGTAAGGATGCAGTTTTCCGCTTTTTGTGCTGTATTAATTCCTTGTGAAAAATTTGACCCTGTCGTTATGCCCCAGTAGTTTTGGACCAGCTGTCGAAAACTTTTAAGGCTAATTTTGAAAGCGTCAGGCAAACAGTTAACCTTGTTCTTGTTTGACCGAAAAGGGACTTGAGATAATATTCCTCCTTAGAGTTCGCTTTATCGTATATATATCTACACATCAGGCAGCTTGGGAGGCTTATAGAGATCTAGATGTTGTTGTTTTTTTTAAACCTGTGTGTGTGTGTGTGTGTGTGTGTGTGTGTGTGTGTGTGTATATATTATTTTATATGCGTTGTGTTGCTGCCACATGATTGGCTGATTAGATAAGTGCATTTATATGTATACAGGTGTTCCTATTAAAGTGTGCAGTGAGGGTGGGTTTAATGCACATTCGTATATACTAGATGCATTTGAATATGTTTGAGATATTTTCAAGCAATGTCACGTGTTGCAGTGCTGTGTTTATCTTGTTGAGTGAACGTTAATAATAAATATCAATTTACAATTGATTGATAAACTTTCAACCAGGACTGTTGCTGTGCATGTGTTTGTGAAGGTTTATATGAATCTCTTATCGCCCACCATACAGGTGTGTGTGTGTGTGTGTCTATGATTGTGTGAGCTTGTCTCTTTATTTGAACGATTGTCCAACTAAAAACATTCATCCTGTCACCAGATTCATCCACCCTTCCATATTCCTGCAGACTAATAACAGATAGGAGGTTGAGTCATGTGATAAGACGTAAGTCAGCAAATCAGAGTGTAGTAATAGGAGCTTCTCAGCAGAATCCTAGAAAGCTGCTCTCTGTAACTTCTGACCTATTGGCTGCTTCCTGCTCAGCATGCATGTATTATTCATGCTGACCGCAACTCACAGGACAACCCTGTTTGTTTGTTTACAATTGTTACACATTTCAATTTTGTGTGGAATAAGAAATTCTGAACCCCCACATATAAATATGAGTATATTCAGAGAATATAAAATAATGTATAACAATAGTACTGTAGTATTAAAAACAATAGCAAAAGACTGATCGGCTACTGAGAAACATCTTCCAATGATAAAAAGAGAAAGTGGTCAATACGATGTGGCAAACATTACCTCCTGTTTTGAAAAGTCATGTGACCAGCAATGGATATACAGTATAATAGCCCTGATGGCAAACCACAGAAATGCATCAGTTCCTGTTAGTCTTTTCTAGATTTTTTCTCCACTTGACTATCATTTAACCTTTTAATAATAAATAGATGTTGAAGGAATGATTTGTTTTTATTCACGTAATTGACCTTCGACTGATCATCAGTGCAAATATTACATGGTAAGTAGATGTCCAAAGTGTCAATGTCAGTGATGCCGAGTGAGAATGTGAATTTGCAGAACTTCACAGTGCTTTATATTCAAGAACGTGTTTCCCTGACTTAAAAGGGGCCTATTATGCAAAATGTAGTTTTTAGTCATTTTTTTTAGATAAAAAAAAAACTCCATGCTTTTTTTTATTTATTTATTTATTTATTTATTTATTTATTTTTACATTTCTGTGTTGGCCAGGGCTTAAAAAAGGCGAGTAGATTTTTCTCTTATTGCGACCTCACATAACAAGAGCCCCTCCCGTGGCTTGTTGCTCAGCTCTGCTGTTATCAGGCGGGGCAGGGCTTAGCAGTAGCTCATTTACATACTGTAGACCCTGAAACAGCACAAGTTTATACTGTAGCATGAGAAAAATGCATTATATGAGTGTTATTTTAGCTGGAGTGTTAACACACACTTTAGAGGAACTCTGAGACCAGTGTTAATTTGTTTAAAAAAATAGTAAGATATGCGACCTTTAAAAACAGCTGAGGTAAATGAATGTTAATGTTTAGAAAAATATATTTATCTGTATATTCAGTTTACTGTTAACTAAATGTGCCATTTAGTCTTACACAGTGTACGTTAATATATATGATTATTTACCAACTGTATTTAATCAAGTATATGTAATAGTTGTACAGTGCTTACAGTATTATATGTCATTCTGTACTGTCGGTTTCAGGAAATATCATGATCCATGTACAGATGGGTGATAAAGTATCTTAAGGCTACCTACACCAGGGAATTGTGACTCAAAATCCAATTCCAGTTTTTTTTTTTTAGTTTTTTTTTTAGATCAAACACAGATTTTTACTTTCTGGGCCAGGTGAACAGCAAAAACACATTAAATCTGACGTTTTTTAATCCAATTTGTCTTGCTTTTACCTCTGTTTGTCTCTGGTTTTTGTATTTTTGACTTCTCCTGGACTTAACTTCCTAGCATACGCTGCACCACAAACGTGTCATCTTAATCGTATTTACCTGTACCGCATTAATTTTGATTAGATTGCCTATTTCAACTCTCGATGTCAGTTGGATTCTGTCTTGTATCTGTTTGTCACCCCGTTGTATTGTTTCTGTTTGGTTTGGTTTTGTTCTGTTATTGATCCCGATCCTGTTATCCCGATCCGATTTATATTTTCTATTTATTAATAAATGTCATCATCTGCGCTTACAGTATGCCTGTCAGGGACTGCATACCAGTCCTTTACAGAATCTTAGCCACTTTCATATGTTGTGTTGAAATCTGTATCCAATATGCAACAGTGTGACAGAACTCAGTCTGAACACTGGCAACTTTTATTAAGTGACTTTCACTGCAAACTCAACATTCCTCATATTTTTGTCCTACTAAACCATTCTAAACTTTAGGGATGAAATTGCTGTAAAAGCAAAACTACTGTAGAAGGCACACATCGCAACCTCTGCATGTTAGAAGAGATCTTAAAATGGCCGGAATATTGCTTTAGGACAACCTGGCTGGAATGCGAGAGATTAAAAAGTTTTAAAGAGGAATTTAAAGAAATAAAAGTGACATAAAATTTATGGAAATAGATCATGAATGCCCTTTTTGGACATGATTCATGAACACCTGCGTATGAATCAGTTTGGAAGCTTAATCTGTTCAGACACAAAACTGTGTACAGCCTAACAAATAAATCGGATTTGGGCCATTTCTGCCTGCTGTGTGAACCCTACCTCAGTTACGTACGGGCCTTCCTGAGTCATTTTTATCCTCAAAAGACATGACTGAGAACGGAAGAGAGAATTTAAATCGGGATAGAAATGTTTCCGCATATGATAACCGTGATCAGATTTATTTTTGCAGTAACTCTTGCTTCTTAAGGGACATGTGGGCTTAAAACCATGGCAGTGACATTCCTCTCATGGCATCAGAGGCACCGGTTTTTATATTTCAATTTGTCATTGATCTGTACATGTTTGAAAAGTCAGGCGAAAAAAAGTTATGTGTTTTTAGTGATTTAAAAGTGCATAACTTAAAAAATATTAGAATTATGCATGTTTTTTTTTTTTTTGTAAAAAGCTGTACTTACCCTGAAATAATAACAGCACATTATTGTTTTAGATGTAGAAAAAGATCTAAATTTGTTTGAGAAACGTATTTAAGTGTAGTTTTTTTTAAACCGAGAGAACTAAAATGGCTCTTGTTAATGGACTCACTAACACTACTCCTACACTGACTCATGAGGACGCGCACACGCTTAGACTTACAGTGCTGTTTCATCAGTGCCCTCTAATCGGTGTAATTTGTTTCCTGACTTAATAGCACTTAGTCTTGAAGACCATTTACAGGAAGTGCTGACTGTCCCCGTGCCTTTCCGTGAAATTGCTTTATCTGAGAGTAAACATGCAGACCTATGTAAACATGGCAAAACAGTATGTAGGGAATTTATTTGAACCTGTCTTGGACATTATTACCTGCTCTGCCAGTCCTGTCTTTACCAATCCATGTCATCTCGGGATTACCTGAATCCCTATAGCCTCACAAAGCATAATCCACAGTAGCGTAGTGCTCCTTCAATCCAATGAATCTTGCATGGTCTTCATGTGTGACAGCAGTATAGAATTGGATGTAATTGATGTAGCACGTTGTAGCTACAGAAAGATTAGCCTTTATGATTGGCTGAAGCTCATAAACTGGGCTAATGTGTGATTGGCTCTGTGGAGATGAGCGCAATGGATGAGCTACAGTAGTACACTGGTGCTGACTAACCGTGGTAGCTCATTTGTGTGGTTTAAAGTGTTTCTGAGTATCTGTTGAGATTTGAGCATCCAGACACACTCATTAGAGATAGATTTAGATAGGAAGCGTGACGTTGTTTATCACATATTTTTATTGTAGAAACTTTGTCATACTTTGTTTATTTTATGACTGATTTATTTATTTTTTTTTTACATTTTTTTATTAGTATTCCAGCAAAAAATTTTAATCTTGAAGGAAAATATCTGTAGGCCAGAAAAAACAAGCAGCATATTATGTAAAAGACCGCTTTTCAGACCAAAAAATAAATAAATAAATAAATAAAAGCTTCTGGGTTTTGCATGCATGAAAAGTGAAGGAAGTGCGAGAAAGTCCTGAGAAAGACTATTTAGTAAAACTAATGCAAGGACATTCAGTAAAATTAGGCGGCTCATTTCCATATAAAAGTGCACAGATTGTACCCGAGACTATATTTTAAGCAAACGGTCGACACACCAATTATTGACTTTGTTCCATTAATTTTTTTTTTTTTTACATGTACCTTTCAGGACAGTCAATTGATTTTTTTTTTTTTTACATATAACAGTTGGAGCTGGGGTCAGAGCACAGGGTCAGACGGGATACAGCGCCCCTGAAGCTCAAAAGCTCAATGCTGGCATCCTGGGGCTTGAACCCACGACCTTTTAATTAGTTACCCAGAGCCTCAACCATTTGATCCACTATTAAAATGTTTACTGCTTTTAATAGTATTTTTTAATGTAGAAACTTTTTTTGAAGACATCCTTGCTGTACAGCAGTTATTTGCATGTGCGTGAGACTTTCGTGCAGTACTGTATCTAATCTAAACAAAGACCATCAACATATTAGCAACAGCATTAAATATACATTGAATATGGCATTTAAAATGAATTATAAATATTGCACTTAACTGTATACTATGTACATTTCTACTAAACAAAAATCTTACCATGAGAAACTAGTTAATACTGGTAATCAGTGACAGTCAGCTGAAAAGCTCATGAGAGCTTATTACACAGGCACATGTCTGAGCAGGAAGCAGGAAGAAATTGGTATGGATTCTCAATCGTTTTTCAGCTGTCATTATTGCCCCTGTGAGCAAGTTGGTTTGGGAGCTACGGTAGCTGACAATTCTAACTAGCTAACTTTGCCCATGTCATAAATGATTTTATAGTGTTATAATTTCTATTGAGCAGTTGAAAAGTAGTGGGCAACATTCATTCATTCACTTTCTATATCACTTATTCTGTACAGGGTTATGCGATGCTTGAAGCCTGTCCCAAGGTGACTTTGGGCATGAGGCGGGCTTCACCCTGGACAAGGTGCCAGTTCATCGCAGCTCACACGTGTGCATACACTCACAGACTTATTCACAGACTCTGGGAAATTTGGAAGTACCTGGAGGAAACCCACCAAGAACAAACTCCAGGCATGAATCTAACCCTCGACCCCGGATGTACAATGTCACAGTGCAAACCACTACACCACTGCGTGTGGGCAAGTCAGGGTAAAAGTCTAACTCCAGGCCACATAGAATTTTCTGCCCACTCTGGCAAAAATATATCTGTCCAATCATAGCTGGGTAACAGAATTTGATGACAGTTTGCTCTCTGTAAGTGAAATGTTATTGCCGTAAATAGTGCAGTAAATAGATATTTGCCTAAGGCAGAGTAGTGTAGACATCTGCTGATGCTTATCTTACACCAGATATAGGCTGTTAACAATGTTAGGTACAGAATAAGGCAATACAATTAACAAACAGTCTATCATAGTTTGAAAGTGATGAAGTAGTGATATGTGGTTGTAACTTTGGCTACTTAATAGCTGAAGCCATGATCATGATTGATTTTAACTTTATGCTCCAATAGACATAAATATACAGTGTTTGAAAAAAAATATCTGTTAAAATAACACTATAAACAGTATTTATAGATACGGTATATTCATATTGGTATATATTCATACTTTATAAGGAAGGCGACACTTCTGTATGTGCATGAGGATGTACTGATTTAGTACAGTTTTTGTCTAACAACTTTTGTCTCCAGGGTCCGGGTTCGATTCACGGTCAGGCTTAATTCCTGTCTCTGTGTGCAGGGAGTCTGCTTGTTCTCCCCACGCTTGGTGGGTTTCCTCCCACAGTCCGAAGACCTGAAGCTTAGGCAAATTGGTGTTCCCAAATTGCCTGTAACAGGTGTGTGCCCTGTAATGGATTGGCACCCTGTCCAGGGTGTACCCTGCCTTGTGTCCTTAAGCTTGTGATCCGGAATCAATCGCAGTTTGTCATCGTTAAGGTCGTCTTAATTGTATAAACGCATTTAAAGGGAAAAAAGGGTGATAATTGCTGAGGCAGCTTTTGGAATGAGAATTTCTCATGTACTTTGTCTTCCTTAGGTATGTGATATAAGAGCTTATAGCATAGCATACAATTTTGGCAAAAAAAAAAAAATACAACTATATGGCTGTATTATGACTTTTTGTCCTATATAATACAACTATATGGCTGTATTATGACTACTTTATCTTCATAAACGTATACAGTCCAGCATATCACATTTCTTAAAACTTGCTTGGGTTTAAATGCTTTCATGTATTCTTATGTTTGGTTATGCCATTTGCGATGTTTCATCACCTTCTCATATTCTACTCACCGCTACTCAAGTCTAGTCCAGCGCATCACAGTGACGAGTTCGATTTCTGTGACAGATTTAATTATTTATTTTTATTTCCCCTGATTTTCTCCTTAATTTAGTCGTGTCCAATTCCTCCCCGTCGCTAGGGGGCTCCCACATTAAGGCCACTACTACCACTCAGTCGGGAGGGCCGAAGACTATCACGTGTTTCCTCTGAACCACGTGACACCAGCCGACCGCATCTTTTCAAACTGCTCGCTCACGCACCATTGGGGGCGGCGTAACGCACTCGGAGGACAGCGCTATCTGCTCCTTATGCTTGCGTGAGCTCACAGAAGCCCCTGATTGCCTGTAGAGCCGTGATTAATGTCGGAGCACGAAGTACCTCTCATCCCTCCCCTCTGAGAGAGCTCGGCCAATCAGCTCTCTCTAGACCTCTGGCATCTCCGGATGATAGGGCGAGCGCTTTACCACTTTTTTTTTAACTTGCCAGTCAAAATGCACATTCCTGTTTAAATCAAGATTATAAAAGAGGGCATTTTGCACAATCCACACCGGCAAATAAAACAGTCCGAAACATGATACAGCTGACAAATTCTTACTTATTAAGGCACTTTCCCATATTGCCCAATTAGATCCCAACCCGGTACAAAGGGCTTCGGCAGGACGTTTGTCAGAGTTTGGTATGGTGCTTTTGCATTATGGGGGAAATCCTAGACTCTGCTCAAAATTTTGAAACGTGCTTTCTGATTAAAAACATTTGTAGCAGGTCTTAAGTTACTCAAAGGTTGACTGTAGCAGTTGGAAGGAGGTTCATACACTTCATAGGTGGTTTGTGCCACATTATAATGAATCGACGAGTCCGAAAAAATCTCGAATTCCTTGTTCAGTGATGTTGTGAACAACAAGGGGTGGAGCAAATCTGCTGAACACCCAACTCTGAGCACTAGATCTAAAAATCAGAGACAGATTCTATTTATTCAGTTGGATTTTTTTGGGCGTCGTCATTTTCATATTGATTCAGTAGCACTAACGTTTAATGTGTGATTTATTTCTTATAGCATTTAAAGTATTAAAACTACTAAAGATGTTTAATAAACAATAAAATAATGTGCAACTTGTGCTGCTGATTGTTCGTCACGTCTCATACGAAGCAATAAGCTTTTATATTCCTGCTAAGCTTCTGTTCCGCACTCAGTATTCTTGTAAATGTGGGTATTTGAGGAAGATGCAGTTTTAGTTTGGGAATGAGGGAAAGCCCCTGTATGGATCACTGCCTATACAGTATGGCCCAATTATGTGTGATTGCATTATAAGCAAATTGTTTAAAGGGTTTAAAAATTGAAAATCTGATCTTATCTATGACTCTGTGGGAGAATCCTGAGTGTTATATAAAATGTATCTCTCCAGCTCCAACTGCAGAAAACAATTTCACGCTTTTACTTTTATAAAATAAGAGTCACTTCTTCTGTGTGCCTTTTAATATGTAGGTGAGCTACAGAGCATTATTAGCTAAAACAAACATTATCAGTTATGCTCTCTCACTTATTCTGTATATCACGTGTCAAGGAAGGCCTGGAGCCTATCTCAGGGTGTGAGACTTGGTACACCCTACTGTGGACGGGGTGCCAGTCTATCACAAGGCACAAACACACCGTGCCACTCATTATCAGTTAATACTTTTTTTTATAAATAAAAAGTGCAAGGGGAAATTTGACAGAGGGGCAAATTTTCCTGACTGTTGTGTTAAATTAATTAGTTATTTTAATGATTATGTTTTTAACAGACTTGCATGGATATCTGTGAATTCTCTGTCAACAGCAAAAAAAAAGCTCAACCACTCAGTTGCGTTTTATAATCTCAGCGTGTGGCTGGTTTGGCTTGTGTCTTCCTACATCAGATAAGGCTCCGTGATTACAGTGAAGCAACTGAGAAATTCGGCTTGCCAGGTTCTGATGAGTGTGATTTTAATTACATGATCTGTGTTTTCCATCTGTTTTATTAAATAATCTGTGAATTTTGTTTACCTGCCTGTCAAAAATGAACTAGATCAATCTATATATACACACACACACACACACACACACACAATCAAGGGTGTGTAGGCAGCTTTGGTAAGTCTATAGTGACTGGACATTTTATTAGGTACACCTATGCAGTCATGCAGTTATCTATCAGCCATTCGTGTGGTGACAGTGCAGCACATAAATGAGCACAATGGTGCCACCAGATTATCCTTTTAATTTGCATGCTTGTGTTTATATTGCACAATTGGGAAGTTTTGGACAAACAAAATTGGATACAGAGCTCAATAGTTCAAAGCGTTCTAAAAAGTGTGGTGTCCCCAGAATGTTTCAATCTCCTATTGTGTGAAAACGAAGTGCATTTGTCTGGCTTGTGCTGTTTTTATGCATCATCCTGAGAGCGGCTCTTCTGCATAATCTCTTCCTATGGATTTGAGGAACAGTGAGTTCTTTGCAGAAAATCATAAGGGCCTTAATGTATACTGTGAGTGAGTGTGTGAGTGAGTGAGTGAGTGAGTCTCAGCTGAAAGTGGAATGAGATGAAATAACGTGTCAGTAAAGTTGTGGTGAACGTGTGTCTTTCTGTACGCTAGATCACAGTCCGGCTTCAATAAGATTTTTCAGAATCAGCTGCCTTTTCCTCTTCCATCATGACAAGATTTCTTTTCCTGTCTGCAAATATACACACAACTTGCAGTAATAGAAAAATGTCAGAGTAACTGTAGCAGGCCTATATGTAATGGCAATGCTTTGTTCATTTGTGTTTCAGGCTGAAAGTCTTAGAGTATTCATGGCAGGGTGGTGTGCATGCTGCTGGTGCTCTCTTGCTGTTGATGCAGATGTCTCTTTTAGTGTTGTTCTGCTTATTACAGCCTTGATTATGCTTTGGAACTAAACCATCAGTGGGGTTTAAGAAATGCAGGATGACCAAAAAAATCCAAAGAATTATTTGGTCATTATAGATCCATTCAATGCTACTGAGGGGACTTACACAGAAATAAAACACTGGAACAAATCTTCCAGAGCCGTTTCTACTCTCAGCTCAGCTAAACTGCAGAGGCAAGGCATATATTGACCCTAAGTGTTATCCTGCTCGTTGCAACCCAAAAGGATTGTTCAATAAGCAAATGATCAAAAATATACTCTAATGTGGCCAAAGGTTACTGGACACCAGAGTAGATAACTAGCGGGCTAGCTAGCTAGATAGATGGATCTATCTACATCCGTAGATGAATTGATCCTGAAGTAAATTCTACAGCACACCTGTAGCTCACCTGTATGTGGCTCTTACCTCAAATCTTTGCCAAAGCTGGAAGCACACAATTGAGACAGAGTATGAGATATCCTTGTATGATCTAGTATTAAAGGGATTTATTTTTTTCAGCTCTGTCTTAAATCAACATTGAGGTACATATACGTACATTACTATGTAAAAGTCTTGAACCACGCCTCATTTATTCATATTAAATTAAATGATATAGATTAAATAGAACAAATGAGGTTGCTGCTGAGGTTGTTTATATAACAACCTCATTTCCCCTTTTGTCTGTTCCAACCACCCAGCATTCAGCATCACCAGTATACTAATCACCAGCCTGATTATCTGTCATCACCTGAACCTGTTTCTTTCTTTCTCACTGGTTTGCCTTAAGTTAGATGGTTTTTATGCTTGCATCATCCGTAGGTCACTT
>JAOVVA010000017.1:7992309-8011607 GCA_028565275.1 Leiocassis micropogon | reverse complement strand
CACAACCGGCAACACAGAAAGATGTTCCCATAGCGTTTTCACGCAGCATCGAGTGTAGCTTTTGAAAGGGAACACTTAAATGTGCAGTGCAGTGGTTCTCCAGGACTATAATTGAGAACTTCTGGATTATGGTGTACACTATAGTGGCCAGTTCATGCTGTATGTGAAAATGATTCCTCATGCTCCCAGAACCACTCTTTCACAGTTTGAATTCTGGAATATGCCTGTTCCATCAAGGAAGATAAACATCCATAGATGTGATAACCTGGTCATTCAGTACATTCAGGTCATCAGCTGACTTCATTTTATTGCCACATACTGTAGCATTGGTGAGTCTAGACCAGACCTACATGAAGAAACCCCACATCATAACACTCCCTCCAGATGCTTGTACAGTGGGCTCTATACACTCATCGCTTCATGTGCTTCTCTTATTACCCTGATGCACCCATCCCTCTGGAAAGGGGTAAATCTGAACTCCTCTGACCACATGACCCTTTTTCCCTTGCTCCAACGTCCGATCTTTATGCTCCCTAAACCAGTGATAGACAGATCATAGTCCTGTGTCTATGTTTGTATTGACCATGTGGACTATTACCTAAGAACGTAAAAAAGATTGCAATATTCTGTTGGACCATGATTACTTTGCAAACTTTGTTAAACATTACAAGAAAGAAGCTTCACTATTAATTTCTGTTGGGGGGGGGGATTTTTTATATATTATTTTTCATATTATCTTTCAAACGTTTTTTTTTTTTCAAATGTTATGTATTTTTTTGTTGCTGCATTGTCTATTTAAGATGTGCAGCAAATTTGAGTGGTTATTTCCCAGGTAGAATGAAAAGTGCTGCTTTTTGGCATAATGCATCAATAGATGATAAATGTACTCGAGCAAGGTTTCAAAGAAGGCTTTCAGACTGCACTCCTAGCACAATGCAACCCATTTCTTACATTTGAAGCCAACTGAAATGTTTCGAAATGACGGGCTGCAAATGGACCCCGTCTAATTCTTCTGAGTCAGTGCTCACTCATCATGTGTGCGCTTCCAGAAGGTACCATGACTACTGCTGGGGGGAAAAAAATGACCCTAATTTCATACAATTTCAAGAACTTTCGATAGCTTCCCTTAGTGCTTATTAAGTAGTTTTATTTTATAATTCTTTTTGCTGGAAAAATAAAGAAAAATAAAAGTTGCTGGAGTGCTTAAATTCTAATAACTGAATGCAGCCGAGGAACGGATGTTCTTATAATCAATCTATATAATCCAATATATAGATTCAATATATAATTGATTTCATGATTGATGATGTTACTGTAAGATTTGTAAAAAATAATTTATTATATTTACAACAAATAAGTAATTACTGACTCAAAGCAGCTGATATTATGTTAAAATTGGGAACAAAATGTTTTACATCGTCAGATCTTTCTTTAGTGCTAAATTTCTTTATACATAAATAATGTATTATATTTAAGATTTACAAAAATAAAAATAGATGTTAAATACAATACCATTTCTACTAGCTGGGAAATCGTTTACAGGACCTATATATTGTGGTACATGTTATATGTGTCATAGAAAAAGATTAATTGAATTAGATGGATGGATGAAATTTGTTGATCTCAAACTGAAACTTTGTGCTATGAAAGAAAAGGACATGGAAGTGCTAGACAAAAGATATAACATTCAGCATACACTGCCTGGTCAAAAAACATCATTTCAGAAAGGTCAAATTATTGGCTTGCATCAAGCAAAGAAAATGGCTACTATCTAAGAACTGTCTAATGCATTATTAAAACTTGGAAGGATAGTGATGAACCGTTACTGTCAAGGGAAGAAATGTGGTTGGCAAAAACACATGAACGGAGATTGCTTCGTGAAATTACATAGAAAAAGCAACAGTAAAAACCTTAGCAGTGTTTACTAGTGGAGCGTTTCCTTAGACAAAATGTGATGAGAACTCACAGGATTGGATTTAAACAGCTGCATGTTCATAAGAAAGCCACTTTTGAGTAATCGAAAAAAAAAGTCTTAGGGAGCATAAGCATATTGGACATTGGCACAATGATAAAGGTCATGTGATCGGATGAGTCCGACTGACCCTGTTCCAGAGCAGTAGGTGCATTAGGGTAAGAAGAGAGGTGCATGAAGCGATGCACCCATCATGCATAGTGACCACCGTACAATCATCTGGAGGCTCTGGTGTTATGAACCGGGTTTTTTATTTAGTTGCTCAGCAACGCTATGTGGCAATAAAATGAAGTCAGCTGAATGTACTGAATGACCAGGTTATCACATCAGGGGTGTTTTACTTTACTGATGGCACAGGCCTATTCCAGGACTCAAAGTATGCCTGAATCATTTTCACACATGAACTGGACGCCACATTGCAGTCTGTAATCAAAGCTAATGAAATATTAAATTGTGCGACCTTTTTTGGCCAGGAAGTGTGTCTTAATAATTATTCTTCCACCGCTGCATGATTGCATGCCAGCTACAGTACAATAACTGTGTTTTAATCCTTTTTGTTGTTTTTGGTCATATCACCCAGCCCTAGATGCAACCATTGCTGCAAGTTGATACAGCTAATGGTTCAGCAAAGGTCCTTATTAGACCCTGATAAAAGCCTTAGTTTAAAAGTTGTAGTTCATGTGGGGGGGTTTATAAGTG
Organism: Leiocassis micropogon; assembly: GCA_028565275.1. Classification (NCBI taxonomy): domain Eukaryota; kingdom Metazoa; phylum Chordata; class Actinopteri; order Siluriformes; family Bagridae; genus Leiocassis; species Leiocassis micropogon. The sequence goes on along the minus strand of JAOVVA010000017.1, from coordinate 8,008,936 downwards.
GTATAATCCTTCTTCACAGCCATAGGGTGCACTAATCTTGTCCGATCTTACAGAAGCAAATTAACAAGCATTTGTGCTGATGACATGATGAGGCTCATGCTGTCCTCTCATCCTAAATGGTTTTCTTTTTCTGTGGAAGAAGACACATCTCATGCGCATACACACACACACACACACACACACACACACACAGACACACACTTCTTGGACATTTGTCAGTGGTTGGTTGGTCAGTAATCAAATATCTCTTTTCTGAAGAAGCGGTCAGTATAAACATGCTTTAAAAAGATAATAAGCATATGTTTTTTTGGGGGGGTTTTCTCCTTGTGTGTGTGTGTGTGTGTGTACTAGTGTTAGTGCCTAGACTAATGAGGTCAGGTATATACTGCACTAATTACAAAACCCTCCACCCCCGTACACACACACACACACACACACACATTAAACCTAGCATGTTCAAAGTCCTATCTTTAGTCAGTATGTGTCTGTAAATGCCCCCTTTTCAGACCATGCTCTTTTAAAAAGCTCTTATCCAGTTGGCATTTTACACGGGAGGGACATCACTTTAATTACACACACTGCTTTGTCTCACCACTTGCCTGCTCTATCCTCCATCTGTCTTGTCAATGAGGACTCGCATGAGTTTGTGTGTGTGCGCGCATGTTCTAAAGGGGGGTTTTAATATAGACTTAATATCAAAACTTACAAAAAGACAACATTCTTAGATGTTACTGTGATATTAGGAACATTTGGCTAGTCCATATAATAAAGAATAATTGAATAATTAAAAGAATTGAGTGAGGTGGAAAGGTGGGGTAGTCGTTATCACTGTTGCCTTGCACCTCCAGGTTCAAGGAGTTTGCATGTTCTCCAGTTTCCTCCCACAGTCCAAAGGCATGCAGTTTAGGTCAATTGGGGTTTCCAGATTGCATGTAGTGTGTGCATATGTTTGTGCCCTGTGATGGATTGACACGCTGGCCAGGGTGTACCCCACCTCGTGCCCTTGGATTACTTTTGGTAGGTTCCAGGCCCCCCGCGACCCTGAATACAGGATTAAGTGGTATAGACGATGAGCGAGGAAGTCAGAATAGCAGATCGCATGGTGTTTTTTTTCTCTCCTAACTGTATTCTGTTATTCTGCACAGTCAAAACTCCGAGATTGACTCGAATGACCAGCAAATATATTTTTTATTTCAGACCAACAGAGTAACAGTGAAAACTTCTCATTAGCCAATCTCGAAGCTTTGCACTGTTTTTCACACCGCAAAATAATTCACCTTGCATACAAACATTATAAGCCCCAAAAAAACATTTCCACATCATTTTCATGAAACATGTTTATTTTTTCCTTAAAGAAAAGATCTGGAAGTATGCTTACAGCAGAAAAAAAGATCAATTTGGTCTTTTATTTGTCTCGGCTGCTGCAGTGACAACTGGCTGTTTTTCCCCGACCATCACACATTTAGGAAATAATTTGAAATCTGGATTTGGGTCACTCCAGGAAAACTGCATCAAAACTGTGACATAAGGGTAAAATTTAAGAAATAGGATTTTTGAGGAACACTGCCACCCTTACACTGACATTACCATCAGACATAATGACATACGGGTCGAAAAGTTCCACTCAAAGATCAGATTTACTGTGGCAAGGACACACGAAATAACAATGACTTTATCAATAAAAAATAAGTATAAAATAACTCAAAAAATAAATATCAAGATCTTTTAACTTTTGTATTTCAGGATAACTTTTTTGTCTGTTTTTGATCCAATAAAAAGGATTCGAAGCACTGAAGGTGAGATTTACTTAGATACAGTACAGAGAGCATTGCTAGGAAGTAAAGATAAGGTCATATCAGTTGTTTTAACATTTTATGTTTATAATAATGTAGTTGCAATATACGTATATTATTTCAAAGAGTTCACTATACCTCACATCAAACATTGTCCCAAACATTGTCCAACTGTCATTAATCGCCTCTATATTTTGCATGGTTTTACGATCAAACAATGCATTGATGTGTAAAAGAAGAAAGGGAAAAAAAAGTGTGAGAGCATGTAAAACACTAAATACAGACACTAGCGGTTAAATAATAGCGGAGTGACACAATTTTGGATGCCTTGGCTTTGTCCGCCAGTACATTGGACATGAAATGAAACAATAATGCCAGGTGTTTCTTTTTTTCCCCATGATGCTCTGCCAGAACTATGGTGCATCCATTTTCAGCTGCTCATTTTCACCTGCTTTTTTTCCCCCTGCAATTTTGCCTTTTTTTCCCCCTTAAAAGTGATATGCAGCTCTAGAATATGCAGCCAGGCAGGAACACATGTCTAGCAATGGTAAGTCTGGATGGTGCTGGGAAGCCATGAGCAGAAATATCGCTTGATTTCCACAGGTTAGTAATGTCCAACGGCAACAATACAACTAAACGGTTTTCCAGAGACACCGTGAAACAAACTACATATATTTTGGGGCACAGGAATAGAGACGTTTGAAATGGATCTCGGGTGCTTGAGACCTCTAGTGGACAGGGGTGGTATTGCGAATTCTGTCTATTGTACTCTAACTTTTCAGACCTGAGGTACCTTAAAAAAAAAAGACATCCTAAATCTTAAGTGTTGTTTAAAAAACTTCTGAAATATGGTGGTTTTCGCAAAAATTTATAGAAATTTTAAGGATTACTAAAACCATAATTTGAAGCGGAGCTTGTTTTCAGTCATATTAACATATTTCTTTTGATGGTCCAGTAACATTATCTTATTTTATTTATCGTACACATTTAGTGAATGTCACCAGCATTATCATGACCATGTCACTGAAGACGTTGATGGACGTGATTGCCAAAACCCTCAATATGTGCAGCCTTTGGCATTGCGCTGTCACTCTGCCACTTCCTGGCAGCACACACTCCCTGCAGACCTTTCTCTTCTGAAAGAGTTGCTCAGTCATGCTCAGATGTGGCTCCATGTAGTACTGTTGGTGAAAGAGTACTTCTTGTTGTCATTGGGGTAACATTGGGGTTCCGGTGCCGGATCCTCCAGCAAGACTTGTTATCCATTCTTGTACTTTACTATAAATATATACTTTACTTTATTGCAGCAGTGGGAAAGAATGGGTGCATTGGAGCATCCGAAAGCCAAAGAAAAAAAAGAGCCCCCCTTGCTTAGCATTTTTGCTATTTGGGAAACAGCGTATGTTGTTCTTGAAAAGCGTCACCCTGAATAGAAGTTGTTCATGAAAATGGACAGATGAGATCATTGCGGGTGGCAGGTTGACATAGTGGACTTAGCACCTCCAGGGCGAAGGGTTTGATTCGGGTCTGTGTGCATGGAGTTTGCATGTACAACCAGGTAATCGTCCCACAATCCAAAAGCATGCAGAGTAGGCGTTCGTACATTGCCCATAGTACAGTATGTGAGCGAGTGACTGTGGGTGTGCGTGTGTATGCACTGTGATGGATTGGTCCCCTGTGTCTCTAGGAACAGGCTACAGGCTTCCAGCAACCATGCACAGTATAAGCAGGATAGGAAATGTAAGAATGAATGAATGAATAATTGAATGACATTATTGGGTCTGGCTGGTTCCATGATGACATGGAAAGCAGACCTTTCGCCTGTGTTCCCTTACTCCCTGTGCAGACATGGAAGTTTGGGACATTGCCAGCCAAGTTCATTGCCATGACCCAGACTTTGTTTGAGTTCCCACAGTTTATTAGCGTGGTGTACATAATGTGCTATTATTATTATTATTATTATTTCATCTATGCAACCATCAGTCAAGGGATTGTGGATGCCAATCTGCATGTTTTTGGTCTGTACGAGGAAACTAGAGAACCCAGAGAAAACCCACCAGCACAGGGAGAGGGACGTGGGAATTGAACCCAGGACCTGGAGGTGCAAGGCGACAGTGCTAATGCCCCCATTCTAATTATTGTTATTCTTCTCCTTATTATTATTATTATTATATCAGTGAAAACATGTCCATTGACATGGCTTTGAGGAAACTAGGCTAGAAAAGCCACTTTTTTGTCCGCCATAATTTCTCTTAGCTGACAGTTGGAAAATGCCCATGGTGATACACAGCCCAGTTTTCATTTCCCTTACCATAACAGGTGCTGCTTTGCTCCACAAATAGAATTGTCTGCATTACAAGTGAAAATATTGGAAAACATCTATAACGGTGTTGTATTGTCAGACAGGTCAATCTTTACTTCTGGCATGGCGCAATACTGGCTCTTACCTGGCAAACTTGCTGAAATTCTTCTCCTCCTCTATGCCTTTCACTCACTAAGTCTTGGCTAAGTCTTAGTTTTTGTCCAAGTAACTGCTGTTCCCTGCATCAGTGTCACTTCCCTGGTTTAGATCATCATCCACTGTCTGATAGGCAACTTTTAAGGAAACTTTTTTGCAGGCTAAGAGCTCTAAAAAATGAATAATGCATTTCTTTTCCCCCACATGAATCATTGGCGAATCATCAGTGATAGTTTATCGGTCAAGTGTTCTCTTAAACGATGGTATCATATAAACAGGGAGGGTGAGGGCTGCCACATGCTTCCTCTGAGAAACAAACTTTTTTTGCACAGGAATAAAGAACTGGTGCGCATGATTGGCTACTGAGGCTGCAACTGAGATGATAGTGAACTCCTTCCTGAGAGCTTCTCGCTTTAAATGGCTATATATAATGTTGTGAAGCGTCTGTATTTACTTCATAAACCCGCCTCTTGACTGTAGACCTTGACAATGACACGCCTACCTCCTCAAGAGTGCTCTTGACTTGGTTAGATGTTGTGAATGGGTTCTTCTTCACCATGGACAGAATTCTGCAGTCATCTACTGTAATTGTCTTCCAGGTTTATGCTGTTGCGGAGCTTGACCGTTAATTCCTTCTTTTTAAGAATGTTCAGAACTACTCACCTGTTTTTGCTCTCTCTCTATGATGGGTTTATTTTGTTTCTTTAACCTAATGATGGCCACCTTTTGTAGAGACACCTTTTTGGACCTCATGTTGAGAGTTTGTGTGAACAGCTAACACCTCCAGGCCTTTTATGTGCTTGATTAGTCATGGAGTAATGAGGGAACGGGTCACACCTGGCCATGACACTGGTTGTCAGCCATTTGTTTCATTAAAAAAATGTATACACACTTCATGAAAAGAAAAACTTGTTTAAATAATTCAATACAAAATTTATTGCTAAATTAATTACATATTGATATACAGGTATGTGATAATACTATGATAATATAATTAATATAATATACATCATACTATTTTTTTTATCTAACTCTGTATATGCTGTAGCCAGTCTTACAATCCTGTCCTCATCACTGAGTTTTTTTCCCCCGTCTAAACAAGCTTCACTGTCACTTCACTAATTAGACAAGATGAAAAAAATGTGCCTGAGAAAAGCCTGTGTTAACGTTTCCTGTTTTAGTGAGCTGTCTTCAGCTACATAATTCACATAACTGCCACAATCTGCCACAGAAGCAGAGTAAAACTCAGCAACAAACCTGGATCTTACTAACCTATAGGCATTTTATTTTACACATTGATTTGTTCTTCCTCTGTATATTTTACTACCATTAAAAATGGATAAGAAGAGGCTTCTGGAAAAGGACATTCATTCAGTGAAGCGTCGACAACCCCACGCAACATTAAAAGATTCTTCGTGTGTTAATTAAGTCCCGCAGGGGGTGTAATGGCAAGAAATTAAAGAAATTTCAGATCTGTCGTTTCACAAAGACACATTCTGGTTAGCCGATTTCATCTTCCTCTTCCTACCCCCCCCTCCTTTTGCACTTCCACCTCCTCCTCCTTCGTTCCTTGTCTGCCAGAACCAGGATGTCAAATGACTGCTTCAACTAGTCGACTGAAAGCCTTAAAAAAAAAAAAAAACCCTCAAATGATCTTTCATCATTTGAAGCGGACTATTCGCAGAGCGTCAGTTAAGCAGAGTTCAGTTGTGATTTTTTTTCCACAGGAAAAGTAAGGGTTGTTGGTTATAATGCAGGGATTTATTATTATTATTATAATAGTATGTTTCCCTGTTTGTGTGTGTGCACTAGCATTTAGTAACTGTCTGCGCTTCTAAAAAAAAAAAAAAAAAAAAAAAGGTCCAGACCAACAATACATTCTCGTCGATTCCACTCTGGTTCACACCCTGGCTCATGCCTCATTGCTCTCGTGAATAAATCTGCTTAACCTGACTTTAATGAGTCTGTATTCGAGAGCTGTTCTGTGGACCGAAACATGGATGATTCCTTAAGTGAGGCTTTTCTTTATGAAAAGTGACAGTTGCTGTGCTTTTTTGACATTCGCTATGTTTCTGCACTTGCGCAGTGAACCTGGTGAAATTACCAGTTATTATTTTTGCGTATATGGGGAACAGGTTTTAATAGGTTTACCGTAATTTGCGTCATGATGCGTGTTTTATTGTACTGAAGAATGGTGACTGATGGCATAAGGCGACTACTAGACTGGGCTAATACACATTCTTTTTTTTTGTATTCACAGTGAGGACTTTTTTGATACGAATTTGACAGTAGCACATGCGTCCTTCTCATTTAAATTCCTGAATTCTATCGCTTTAAGTCTTGAGCTGTTTCTTTATATTAAATGCAATTAAATTATGAAGATTAACTATAAAAGGCTGCAAAGTGGCTAAAGATACCATTTAAAAATTGGATGTTTATGCAACAACCTCAACAGCAACCTCATTTCCCCTCTCATCTATTCCACAACTCAGCATTCAGCATTACCGGTATTCTAATCACCGGCCTGATCATCTGTCATCCTCGGGCATCTGTTTCTCATTGGATCATGCCTTAAATTAGATGGTTTTTGTGCTTGAGTGATTCATAGGTCATTGATTGGCTTAGAAAACGAAAAGAATTGCTCTGAAACTGTTCAGGTACAGGAACTGAACTGAAAATGAAAGGCAAAACGTATTGTGTATTCCTCAAGACTACATTAAATAAATATGGTACAAATAAGCATGAGGGTGGCTCAAGACTTTTGCTCAGCACTGTATAAGCTGGAGATAGCTATTGACAAGATGCACTAATTTGTGCTAAAGATTTCCGTGCTGTAGAGAAATGAATCCAGCCAGAGACTTTAATCAGGACATCTGTGTGACTGTCTTTGATTAGTTGATGAGGTGAACTATATATTTTTTTAGCTCCATCCTGACATCCTAGCTCAGCTCCCATGGCACCTGGGGAAAGAAGTGTAACCAGATTCAGCAGCTATTTGGAGCATCTAAAAAATATTCATTTAGGCCAGAAGTCATTCAGTATTATCATGATGTGAGGTAATCTGTTATTTAGCTATAACATCAAGCTTTTCTTGAGAAGTGAAGTGCTCGTCGGGTGAACGTGCGCGAGTGTGCACGAGGCCCACGGCGGAATCTTGTGCTTGATCTTATCCGTTAACGCGAGTGTTACAGAGGTTGAACTAGTAAGAGTGCCGTTGTGGGGTTTTATAAGATACTGAAACTGTGTTCTTGTGTAAACGTGATTCATGACATTGTGATTTAGATGCCGTCAGATTAAGGGAAGGGAGTGTGAAAGGGACTATACACACATGTTGTGCATTAGGCCAAATCTGCTCCTACAGTATAGATTGTGTGTGCATGTGTGTGTGTGTGTGTGTGTGTGGTTGGCTGGTTAAAAAAAAAAAAAAAAATGAAACATGTACCCTCGCATTTAATCACATACGCACCTATATATAGTTCCCACTGCTCCAAGCTCGACTCTGAACAGAGGAAGAGGGAAAGATGAAAGCAGGAGAACAGAGATGATGAGCAGTTACTCCAGCGCTCGTCCGTGCCGACAGACGGATGACGACCTTTATCAGCAGAGAAGGAAGCAGAGCACTGATTACGATGATGAGAAGGAAAACACACACGTACACATACACCTACACACACACAAACACAGAAACACACATACACGCTGCCTTACATTGCTAATGGGTCAATCATCACAGTAGGGCATCTTCAAGGGTGGAGCCATGAGAGTTAAGTGTCAAACTCAATCCTACAGAGCCTGAGGGGTATGTGTGTGTATGTGTGTGTGTGTGTGTGTGTCCTGATTTCATCTACAGTACCCTGCTTCTCCTACCTAATTAGTTCTCTGCTCTTTCCTAGAAACATTAAAACAACATGGTAGTGCAGCTTTTGTTACTTACCTTTAAGACATCTACATCGATTATACAGAGTTCTTGTACTGGCTCACTTCTATACTTTGCATTATTTAAAAGTGAACTAATTATTATTATTTATTTTTTTTACATAAATTGTAAGATTTAGAATTTGGGAAAGTGCTTGATTGTCCCAGGGCTGGCCAAAATAAATCAATAAATAAAAGTATTTATATAACAGCTGCGAGAATAAGACGTCTATGTAAAAAGTTGTCCATATGAGCATACACGTTCTATCTGGGTGCGAAGTGAAAAGGAAAGGCGTTGGAGGTGAGAAGAAAAGGAGAAAAAGAAGAAAATTCATAGGAACTGAAGGACACCAAGACCAGAAACGCAGCATCAGCGGGCTGATAAAACGACTCCCGTTTATCTCTGTCTTTAAGACAGATACTCTGAGGAGAAAGAGAGACTGAGTAAGAAAGAGAGAGTGTGAATAAAGAATACAACCTTCATCCCTCTTTCACATGTGACCCGCATGCTAAGGTTGTGTGGGGGAATCTGGGACGTGTGGCGTCCCGATCTACGATCAACAGGCTTATTTGGAACGGCCTCATTGACTTTTCTGAGGTAAAAGCGACAGATTGTTCAGGGTGTGAAAGCTACTATACAGTATACTATTACAAAGGTAAACTGCTCAACATGTCATTCTGTCATGATTTAAAATGAGTGAAACACAAGGAAATAGATTTTTGTGCGAATGGTTAATGTCGGATTACTATTTTATGTGAATTAAGTAAATAAAAAAACTGGACTTTGGTTTAATTGTGTACTTTTTTCTTTGTGACATGAAAAGGCAACTGATATTACTAACTCAACAGGAACCCTAACATTGGATGAGCAGTTCAGTGTAGTTAGAGAGACGTTCGGTGGTTTTGAGAGTTAGAATGACTTTGATGTTGAGATAACTTTGAATGAACGGCCTAAACGAAACATAACAAATACAACCCCAGAACAACTGCAGTTTTGTTTTGACCTTAATTTAGAGCGTGTTTGCCAATTGACATCCATTCGCACAACGCCCCGAGAATTCCAATCGGAGGTTGGGACAGACACAACAGCTTCCCGAACACAGCACATGCATCACAGGTCACGCATCTCTTATTGTTGTAACTAGGGATGGGAATCTCCAGTCACCACCCAATACGATATTATCACGATACCGAGGTGCTGATTTGATTAATATTGCGATTCTGTAAGTATCACGGTTTAATTTTTATAAATATCCCAAGTCAATATTACATTTTATATTATTTTGTTAAAATTTTATGACCTTAGACCTTTAAACAAAGTTGTCATAACTCGTATGTTTCATATCTTAGCTGAATTGAGCATGAGTAATTAAATGTAGTCTACTCTTTATATTAGTTTTCTCACTTAAAAACCAAACATTTAAACAATGCAAACTAATTCCAAATACAAGAGTTTAGCATTTAACTTAAATGAAACAAAAAAAGCTAATTTTTTATTGCGCGGCACATATCGCTAATCATCCCATAATTATTATTTCTTTATAAAGAAACGGCAACATTTTACCGCCTCTTGAGCGCATGTTGAGCAATTGTAAGCACGCGGCCGTGCACAGAATATAATGCAGGCATACGTGGCTTTTAACATGCCTGTTTTGAGAGTAATTAGCGCACATGCCGTTTTGTGTATGCATTTGTAATAAGTGGATTTGAGATCTGAGGCTTTTAAATGCGGCCACCTTTTGATGATGTAATACCATAAAAATGCGTTTCTGTTACACAACTCAGACTCAGTTTATTCACTCGGCACAGAATTGTCCAGCTATGTCCAGCGTGCTCGGTCATGGTGGATCAATGGATCAAGCAGAAAAACGGTCAATTCCGGTCACTGGCTGATCAACCGGTGCATCAGTATTATAAATGTAATATGTAAATAAATAGCTGAATCGATTTTGTTCCCCAATTTTTATTTGCAACATTACCCGCTTCTATTTCTTTTGGAGTTATTACAGTGAGGTGCATCTTATAGTAGCTCCCAGATGACTGTACTGTAATAGGGGTTGGTTGTTATGTACTGTATATGCATTTACACCCATTGCCAACATAATGTTATGGGCATTCTTTTTTTTAAGTTATCCCTAAAACTTTCCAAAACAACCGAATACCAAAATATGTAACGTTGCCAAATTAACATACCTAACATTTGGCAATTAGATTTGTCTTAGAGGCGTTGAATACGATTTAAAATCTGACAGCCGAATGATTTGGGCTTTGTAGAAGAGAGTGAGCTGCGAGACTGATCTCTCCCTGCAGGTAGGATGTGGTGCATGTTCCGGGTACACACATAGCTCTTTTCATGATTTCTGGAGCTTAAAGTAGGTTGCCAGTGCCAGTACATGAAATCTGGTTAATTCATGATGGATGATGATTTCTTGTTCTGCCTCTGCACGAGATACGTACTGTATGTGCGAGCTTTGTTGTTTTTTATTGATAATCATGCAAAAAAGTGTCCTTTTTATAAAATATAATACATCATATAATAGCTGTCTGTGTCTATTAAAAGCTGCGTGAAAGCCAAGCCATTTTAGCTTTACATGTATAGAAATCAGTGAGCGCCATTTTCCTGATCGATGCTTTCCTTCGGCTTGATAGATAGACGTCAGCCTTTATTAGCCTGTTCGTCTTTAGCTTTTCATAAAGCGAGCCTTTCTATTATATATTCCCCTTGTCACCAAATGCTCTCAGTCTTTTCTATCCTGTCACACATCTATTAAACCTTTTGCTCTCACATGCTGTTTCTTTTCTGACGCTGAATTCTTCTCAGCCGTTTAACGTAGCTCTTTTAGCATTCTCTCTCTCTCTCTCTCTCTCTGTCTCTCAGTTTTATTGAACTTTTCCGCAGGCTGGTTGGATGCGCTGTCTGCTTGGCGGAGTCCACTAATATTCCTTAATGACGCCGCATCTGTCTCTGTCACCAGGCTGCTTTCACGGCCCGATAAACCGAGGCGCTTCTGCCTCACGCACCAGACCAGCAGAAAACAAACAAACAAACGAGTCTCTCTAAAGGAGAGCAGACAAAACAAAATCACAAGGTCAAATAATGCTCGAGACGGGTGCCTGGAACAATCTGGCCGGTAATGAAGTGCTTGGTAAATAGCCATCAGCGTGGCAAAATGACAGCGGAACACGCGGGCCGTGATTATTGCAACAGCAACAGTAGATAAATGTTGACTGATGGATTAAGACTTGGCAAACAAGACGTGCTGTTTGTCTCAGGGTTTAGATACTAGCTGTGTTTTTTTTTTTCCTTCTGGCCTTTCTGATTGGATCACTGCACCAGCAGAAGCAAGACCCATCTTTGGACAGCACGTTTTGACGCTGACACCTCACCGTGAAACATCCTCTGGCAATTCCGTTCTCCGTCGGTCTCTCTCGATCTGTCTCGCTGTCTCTTGATTTTTATTTTATCCAGCCTTTTCTTTCTCTTCGATCTCCTTTTTTTTTTCTCTCCCCCTCCCTATCTCTTTTGTCAATACTTACATCCTGTATGTGTGGGTGAGGATGAGGGAAAACTGTGTACATTTGTGTGTATATCTTTGTACAGCACCTCCAGTGTGCCAGTGAGAGCATATTGTCCTGGATTGGCTCTCTTTCATTCACTTTGGATCACTAAGGGGTGTTGGCGTGTGTTTGTGTATGTGTGTCTGTGTTTGTGTGTGTGTGTGTTTGCATGATGTGTTGGTCCTGGACCACAGATTTGTTGGCCGAGCACAGAGAGCAGACCTTTTACCTCCTGTTACTCTCATGCACTTCCTCCTACACATGTTCGCTCTGTCGATCAGTGAAATATCAGTTTCAGTGCTATCACAGGTTTATATATTTTTTATTTCTATTTTTAATTAAACTCAAGATTGAGCATGAAAACAGCTTCAAATATTTGTTGGTCTGAGTGAGGATCAAACGGGATGCAACAATGTGCGGATTCGATTGTATATCGCATATGAAAAAAAATGGAATATTGTGAAAGTTTTTTTCAAAAAATGCCAAAAGTGATGACATGGTGGCTTAGTGGTTAGTGGTTGATTCCCGGCCAGGATCAAGTCCCATCTCTGTGTGCATGGAGTTTGCATGTTCTCTCCGTGCTCGGTGGGTTTCCTCCGGGTACTCCGGTTTCCTCCTACAGTCCAAACACTTGCAGATTAGGCTCATTGGCATTTCCAAATTGCCCGTAGTGTGTGAATGAGAGTGTGTATGTGTGTATGTGCCTTGTGATGGTTGGCACCCCATCCAGGGTGTACCCTGCCTCGTGCCCTAAGTCTCCTGGGATAGGATCCAGGCCCCCCGTGACCCTAAATACAGGATAAAGCGGTATAAACTATGAGTGAGTGGGTGCGTGAGTGAATTCAAAAACTCTCCTATATTTTAGATTCATTACCGGTCAGGTAAACTATTTCAAGCTTTCTGTTTTAATTTTGAAGATTACACCTTATACTGTAGCATATAAAAAATAAAAAATCCAGTATCTTGGGCTGCATGCGTGTGCCTATGACCACATCACAGCTGTGCTGATATCCAGTGAGTGTGATAGATAGAGTGTGAGATACCTTGAGTGTAATATTGCTTTTATACCACAGTTTTACAAATGTAATTTATTATCAATTTATGTTTGTCTATTTACCTAGTTATTTTGCTCAGCCAGCACCATAACTGGCAGAACTACGCTGATTGAGCTGTTGGCCAACAGTTTGCGACCCAGTTTGTTTTCTTGGTTAAAATGCTTTTGAACACCAGCAACACTGATACATAGATACTGTACCGCCATAACTGCACCAAAACAGCAATCATCAAAGGCACCTACTGTAGTGTCCAACAAGTGGATTAACATGTAGATTAATTTAAAATTAATATCGGACTAAATGTAGATATCTGTGTAAACAGTCCAATTTTCTTTTCCAGAAGAAAACTTCTGACATATTCACATAGTGTCTGCAGCTTGTGTTAAGACTCTGTAGCACTGTGAACTGTTAGCGATACATGCCAGCCTCATTTCTGTCCCATCTATCGGTGTGAAATACATTTATAATGTTATGACCATGAGGAGTTTCCAGCAGTGGTCCTAAAGGTCTGGAGTTTACCACAATTTTGTGATTTTCCTGCTCTAACACACCTTCTGAACCTGGTAACTAGTATACTATGTGTGTTTTCAAGGCAATACCCTGTAATCTGGACCTCTGCTTGTATACCCTTGACCTATGGCATTTCTTCTCATGCCCTGTTGTTAGATGAGTCATTTCAATATGTGACCACTGCCTGCCATAACCGAGTCATTTTATTTGGAAAGGAAAAATACACAGTATCATCAGACATCCCCGTGCTAATGACTGACATGCTGCCTTTGGAATTGAGATTGAAAAGAATTTCTCTGTTGCATCTCTGCCAAGGTATGAATCTAATGCTCCAGAACACACATTTTTCCAGTGGTGGGTACAGTACACAAATTCTCTACGTTAGTAAAAGTAGAGATACAATAGATACAGAATGTGGCCCAGTCTGTGGAAACGCAGCTAAAATTATTTTTGGTCCCAAGCACTACAATAAAAGTCTCTTTAAACATCACGCACCATTGTTGTTGTGTAACGCAGCCCTACGCAGAAATGTAGTGAAGTAAAAAGTATAGATATTTGTTGTAGGATGTAGTAGTGTAAAAATAAACCTATTCAGTAATAAAACTACTCAAGTGAAGTACAAATAAGTGAAAACTGTACTACAGTGTAGTTATGAAATAAATGTACGTGCACTGTTGTTACCTTCCACCTCTGCATTTCTCTCACACTGTATGACTATTTGCTGATACCGTAGTATAATTTACTGGCTAAAACTGCACCTCCCTGTGAGTCAATTGCATATAGTGTACATTGTCCCAAATATGACAGCATTCTTGAATCAAATCTCTTTTTGTTACCTTAAAAACTTTATGCATCAAAAAAAGGAAAATGTAATTAAGAAATTAAGTTTGGGGGGAAAAAAACTGGAGGCTTGTATAGTAGCCAGTCATTTCTTTGGCTTACACACTTGTAGTATATACTTTGTGCATATTAAATCAATTCCATACATTTCTTGTCATTGCTTGTAATTGTAGCAGAACATCTCAGTCTAGGAGAACTATTTATTTTGCTTGTCCTATTTGAAATACCAGCATGATGCATTATCCAGTTATCTTCTATTGCCCTTGTTCACTAACACTGACATTCACATAGTTATTTATTTTTTCCCATGTCTTCGTGCTACACCAAAGCAAATGTCCCGCACAGCATTAAAGAACACAGCTACTTTATCTGTTGTACCTTTTATTTGTATTTACTTTAAACCTTTTTTGCTTTTTTACTGTCACCAAATTAGCTATCAGTGCTTTTCGCCCATTGCTGACGTTTACAAAGATGGATTTATGGGTAATGGAGTCCCTGGAGTAGTGGGGATAAGTGGGAGTCCTTTGGGGACAGCAGACTGTTGTTGTCGATCGAGTGCTTCGCTGAGTCAGACAGTACAAAGCAGGCCTCTCGCCTTTAATCAAATAAAATCACTAAAATGCCAAGTGACTGAGCCTTACATCCATCCTCCGTCTGCACCAGTTTCTCTCCATTGCAAATCCTTCATTATTTTTTGCAGTGGTACAGTAGATCTTTCCGTATAGAGCACATGGTATGAATCTATGAATATAAATGCTATTAAGGGTTATAAATGGTATAGAGATGAAGCATAAATAAAAATGGTATTGTTCATGTGTGAATCTTGACCTGCTAATGTGAGAGTGTAAAGCATCAGTTGAATGTATTGAAGATTCTTACATGTGAGAAGTACCGTCTTTTTTTTTTTGGTGGTAGTACAGTAGTAATTTATTGTAATAATAAGCAATCTGACCTTAATGACGGGTAGGAATTCACGACGACTATGTCCCGAAGAAGATAAAAAAACCAAACTGTTATATATTATAAAAGACCATTTCAGGGGGTAACAAGTAACAAACTTGTAAGCTACACCATCAGTAAGAGCGCTAGTGTGCTGCCCAATTGTCCTGCCATGTTGTTGGTACTGTAGCTGCAAACTGATTAGGCTAGAAAGTGGTTGCGAGTGTAATATTATTACATAAAGTGGGCTAGTGATTTAATAAGCAGATGAAGAAAATACTGTATGATCATGAAGGTCTTGTTTGTATCCTCTATATTAATTATCCGTGCTGGTCTCTTCTCACATCACATGTGAATTGTATTATGCAAATCTCATTACAACTATTGGGATTGTTTTCTTTTTTTTTTGGATTTTTTCCCCGATTTTCTTCCTAATTTAGTCGTGGCCAATTCCTCCCCGTCACTAGGGGGCTCCCACATTAAGGCTACTACTACCATTTAGCCGGGAGGGTCGAAGACTATCACGTGTTTCCTCTGAACCGCGTGACGCCAGCCGACCGCATTTTTTCGAACTTCTTGCTCATGCACCGTTATGGGTGGAGTAACACACTCGGAGGAAAGCGCTAGCACTAATACCTCCCCTCTGAGAGAGCTCGGCCAATCAGCTCTCTCTAGACCTCCGGCTGTGAGAGGAAAACAGCATCACCCGGCGTTCGAACCAGCGATCTCCGGATGATAGGGCGAGCGCTTTACCACTGCGCCACTCGGAGGCTTTGGGATTGTTTTCATCTGACCTGCATTTTTTTCTAGAAGTGTATGTACTGTATTTTGCAGTTTTATCAGTACGTGCACGTCCTTGCATGTTCATTATTTCTGAAAAGAGTCATTCATCCCTTATCAGTCTAGTTTAACAAGGTTCTACAAGACTGACATCTGGGGGAGTTTAGCAGGCGGTGGGAATTTGGCCAGGTAGCCTGCGCTGTACTTACGGTAACGCACTGAGGTGTGAATCATCACTGTGAGAACATACACACCAAATGAAAACGTGTTTGCCTGGTATCTATGAATTATGAACTAACAGGACAGAAAGGAAATCTGCTTGTTTTGCATGTTAATGTAATTTGAACTCTTCAGTTAATAGTCTATGAGTTTGACTAAGTTGGATCTCCTCTGCTTTTCATGCTTTTCTGCAGATCTACCTTGAGAAAAGAAGTCAGTTTGATGTAAAGAGGAACACGCCCAAGGACCTGGTGGACAGAGTGGCTAAGGACATCGCCAAGCTGCTGAACAGTAAACGCAAAGCGCTCGAGGTGAGAGGCTCACAGCTGGACTGTTCCACACTGCAGCGTACAGAAACCGCCGAACATTTTCATTTCTTCTTTTTTGTTAAGTTGTTTTATCAGGGGAGCATCTGGCTCGGAGTAAATAGTGCTTTCTGACTGAGCTGGCTTACGATTATATCTCAGACATAAATTTATATATATACACTACTGTTCAAAAGTTTGGGGTCACTTTCTAACTCCATGATGGTTCCTGATTTTTATTTCTTTCTACATTGT
>JAOVVA010000017.1:7966517-7984474 GCA_028565275.1 Leiocassis micropogon | reverse complement strand
CAAATTAACCTGCACTTTACCTTTGAAAAGAATCGTGACAGAGCAGTGTTTCTGTGTAGAGCAGAGAGAAAGAGTGTATGTGTGTGTATGTATGTGCAGGCAAAGAGCAGGCTAAGCCTTGAGCAGAGAGAGAAAATGGATTTTTACCCTCTCTAATGAGACTTGCTTTTGCTTTACACGCGCGCAGCACAAGAGAGAGAAAAACCGTTGGCTCAGTTGTGATCACGTGATGCTCGGCGTCAAAACAAGACGTGCATGCGTGATACAGTACATGATACTCGGTACTCGTAAACCAAGACTTGTTTGTTTTCCAAGTGAAAATTTATTTTTCAAAATCTTTGCTCGTCTTGCGGAACACTCGCAAACCGCGTTACTCGCGATCCGAGGTTCCACTGTAATAATAATAAGAAGAAATCAAATAAATAAAATTATTATTAAATATTGTTAAAATATGTCACATTTTTCATACTGTAGGTTGAGAGCAATAGTGCCTTGATGCTGAAACTTACCCCTTGTTGTGGAAGGAAAGGAATCCAAGGTAGCTGGTTTGTTTACAGGCAGAATTAAATTTTTGATAAAATTTTGAGTAAACATTTTGGCAAATTTGTTGGCCCTTATAGATTTATTGGAAACTCTAAACTGACAATGTAACTTAGCATCAGCACAAATGACTAAAGCCTCACGCGGACCCGTATCATACAGTATGCCTCAAAATATACAGTACTTAAAACTTGCGCATCTTGAACGTGCATGTGTGTTTGTTGACGTGGCATAGCTTCAGCCGCACACGTTCCTAGTAGTGAAAAGGAAGTTGTGTTGTGCAGTTGTTGTTGGAAATGGGACTCACGACTCACGTTCTGGTAGTCTGCGGTGTCATGATCAACCTTTGTTCCAGGATATGTTTAAGAATCTGCGTGATCGATACGTAGATCCACTGACTACAGCTCAGATCAGTTCTGAATCTTCGTTTTTAGTAAAGGTTCTGCAGCTAGCTGTGGAATTAAGTAACTTGTACTAGAAAAGAAATAATTCCTTCCTCAATGGTTTGTATAATATATATTTTTTTAATATAATGTGGGATTTATAAATTTTATTTATTATAATAAAAATATTCCAAGTTTTGACCTTAATTTGCACTAGATTAATAATTAATGGCAATAGATATTACATAATATTACTGTATTATGACATACAGACTGCTGTCTACTATGGGTAGAAATCATCAGAGACCAGAGAATCCGATGGTTTCCCGATACTTAGATTTCTGGTTTTCTGAGCAAATAATTGTAATAATTAGAGCATGCCACCTATGAGATTATAGAGGAATGATAAGATTATAAAGATAATGATAAGATCATCATCTACACATGTGCTAATAAATGTGCTCTCACAGCATGGCACACATGTACACCCAGCTGAAAATGATTCGCAGTGGTCGAAATGTCCCGGTGATAAGATATCCACCTCTTGTTAGTGAGCGGGAACTGAAAATGTGATTAATTGTGTGTTTATTTTCAGGGCAGGTAAGTGTGTCTGGATAAATTTAGCCATTCAGGAGAGCAAGGGACTTGTCCAATTAAACCAGGGCAGTGAGGCAGGGGAGGACTTGCTCGGGAACAGGGGAACCACACAGTCGCAGACTATAAAAAAGGAAGGAAGGAAGGAATTGTTTGTGTAAGTGTGTCTTTACTCATGGATACCTTATTATATTGTCCACAATCCTAACTAAGACATGAAGAGTAATTGCATTTTATCAGTGTAGTTGTAGAAAGTTAATTTGAATTTAAAATTATTGCTGTTGTTGAGCCATTTTAATTTGTTGATGGATTTTTTTTATTTCTTTATCTTTTTTGAATACCGTACGTCACACATACACCAGATGTGGTAACGTCACTCGAGTGAGGTAGGAGCGTATGTCTACCTGAGGTTAATATTAGGCTGGCAAAATATACTAGAAAGTAATACATCAAGTCCTATTTAAGCAAAGTGATATATATATATAGACATCTTTTGCTTTTGCTGCTTTTTTATTGTTTTTATATTTGAAATATTTTTATATTTCTGAATTTATAAAAAATGATAGCAAATTATAGTGTATTTATATCATATTCATATCTCTGTTTAGTCTTCAGCTAGTGCCTAATATCTATACCTCATGCCTAATGACCTACTGTATAATCTGCGACTAATATTTAGCCACACTCCAAAATGTAATGGAAAGTCTTTCCAGAAGACTGGAGGTTACTATAAAAGTAAAAGTGACAGGTTTAATCGCCGAGGGGGGCCGAGGGACATGTCCCCGGTAATGCATGTAAGAGCATTGGTCAGGGTAATATGAAAATCCTAGAGCAGTGGCAAAGAGGGTGCAATGGGCTATTAATCATCCATTTTATATTTACATTTTATTCGGGTCATGTGTACTATCCTGTACAACTTCTGTACACACATCTCTCTAGCCAGGGATGAATAGAATTGCTCAAATTTTTTCTTACAGTTCTGTATATAATACTGTTGATTCATTCAGGAGAAGCAGAATGTAGTGACAGAACACAGCAGGGAGGGACGTGCTGGCAGGGTCAGTGTAGCGGAGACTGAGGTGAATTAGAAACTACAGCATCAGTACCTCTACTTTTAAGGACGTAGACATCACAACCTCATTAACCTTTGGAATGTGTTCAGTCAATGCCAGTGATTTATATCAGGAGTAAGTAATAATATATTTTAGAATATTTCAGGGTGATGCTTTCACATCATTGTAAGTTATTAGTTGAACTTGTAATGTAAATTGTACAGTGTTAATGTCAAAAAAGAAAATTAAAGTAATAAATTAATGATAAATAAATAATGTTAGTGCAAACGTGAAACCTCCTGTATGTTTCTTCTTCTTTTTTATTTCTTTTTTTTTCTTTTCTCTTTCTTCAGATTGCCACTGTTTTACCCCTTGAGCAAGGCTCTTAACCCTTAGTTCTTAATGTTTTTTGGTTGTTAAGCCTCAAAGTGATCTATGAACATCTAAAAACATCTAACTTAAGGCATGAACCAGTGAGAAACTGGTGCAGGTGATGACAGATGATAAGGACGGTGATTAGTATACTGGTAATGCTGAGTGCTGAGTGGTTAGAACAGATGAGAGGGGAAATGAGGTTGCTGTATAAACAACCAACTCTTTAGACGCCTTTTTGTTCACGTTTCTTTAATTAAGTCTACATGTTTAAATTTTATTTAATATGAATGAATGTGGAAGACTTTTTGGACAGTACTGTAATACTCAGCCACTGAGGATGTACAGTAGGGCATCCTCAGTGCCAGTCCCATGCATAAGGAAATGTGTGGGTTGTAGCCGGAGGTACATTTGTAAAAAAAAATATTGTGCCAGAAACTTGAGGATTGAATGATTCGAGGTAGTGACAGAAGGGAAAAAGGGCACTTTTTTATCACCCTTAAAAGAGTTCAAAAAGAGTTAAAAGAGTTAAATTTTTTAACCAAGGTGTTTAGAAACATATAGTTTACAGTATATAGTATTTCAAAATGTGCTTAATTCATAGTAAACACCCAAAAAGTGTAAATATACACTGCTCATAAGCCCATTTAAAGATCTGTGGAAAAAAGGGTCAGCATCTTAGCTTATATATTTGGTGTCTACAATGTTACATCATTTTTCTCTTATTTTGTTTAAATGAATTCCAAACTGATAGCTTGTGTTGTCTGTGAAGATTCTCAGTCATCCAGGTCATCCAGGCTTTTCCCAAAGGTGCAGTTCAGTGGCAACTGGACTTGCTTTAAAAGTTTCTGAAGGCATTCCAGCTCTCACATGATATGCTTCGTCAGTTCTAACTAACCAGTCTGAAGTGGAAAGTATATAAACTCTGTAGAGTCGTTAAGTTGTTGACACTCTTAACGGTATCTGTGAGTTGTTGTTTCACCCATGTGTGTCATTAGGGTCACTTGAGTCGAGATATGAACGACTGTGAGATCCTCTTGGGAATCGTGAAAGAACTGCATTGTAAATGGGCTCCTCTGTTGAGTAATCCTAGCGTTGTATCTTGTAGCCAGCAGGTGTAATTGCTTTCAGGATGTAATGTTGTTCAAAGCCTTCCAGTTAGAAATGAATGTACTGCTTTTCTTTCTAGAGGTGGAAAGAATAGATGCTGGAAAACTTTAGCTGTAGATGTTTATGATTGCTTTAAAGCTGGGGTTGGACAGGGGTCCATTTGATTGTAGCATGGCAGCACTCACTCAGGTTACTGAAAGGAAGGTTGGAGGTTCAAGCCCCAGCACCACCAAGCTGCCACTGTTGAGGTTAGAGCAAGGCTCTTAAACTGCTCCACATCTGCTCCAGGGACTCTACTGTACAGTATATCTGCCGCTGGTAAGGACATATACTCACTCTGCCACTCATTGTCTATACCGTTCATCCTGTATTCAGTGTTGCAGGGGGACCCAGAGCCTATCCCAGGAGACTTAGGGCACCAGGTAGGGTACACCCTGGACAGGGTGCCAATCCATCGCAGGGCACACACACATCACACTCACATTCACAAACTATGGACAATTGGGGAACAGCAATTAGCCTAACCTACATGTCTTTGGACTGTGGGAGGAAACCAGAGTACCCGGGGGAACCCCACCAAGAGACGGGAATCGAACCTGGCCGAGTATCAAACCTGGACCCTGGAGGTGCAAGGCGACAGTGCTAACCACTACACCACCGTGTCGCCGTACGGACATATAATTGAATCTTAATATTGATGGAATTAAAATGCTACACACTGGGGAATAACACACAGATCTGAAACAGAAAGACATTGTTTAATTCTTAAGAGCGGAACAGCACTGCGATTGGTTTACACTTATCAAGCAACAAAAGTGGAATGTGATGAAGGCTCTGCTTTTCAGTGTGTATCCTTTTCACTAACAAATATCACTACTATCGCAGTCCAGTCTGTGTATGGTATTCCATGTCTTTTCAACTGGTGGGAAATGTAATTTTTTATATAAGAGGTGCTAGAAACCCTGTACAAACACAGATCAAAAACCACAGCAAAGTTTACTTTGTGTTTGTCTTGTGTTTTAAACAGCAAGCCCTGAAACTAGACTACAATGAAACGGGTCATGTAGCAAAATACTGAACAAAATACACCTAACACCTGTAACCATACAGTAACACATCAGAAGCAGTGGACATGGATGCATCTGTGTGTCTCATTTCATTTCATGGCTCCTACACATTAGGTGAAGTTAAACATGTACTGTAGCTGGAGGCTAAACATGACATCACAGCTGTCCTTGCCCTCACAGTTGCTAGCCCAATTTGCAGAACTTTCGATTAGCATGTTTCCCCCATGTTGGCCTGTTAATAGATCTGCAAGGTTTTTGTCCAACATCATTTTTGTAGCTTTAGACCCCAACTTTGTGGCTTCCTTAACCTCCAGTCAGGCCCTGGGAACCTGGGGAACATTTGTGTTTTGTTTCTGCGAGTTAAACGAGGTCATTTCTAAGCAAATAAACATAGCGAAGCGTCATAATTGAAATGATCACAATGTCTATGATCGCCCAACGCTAATAGGGTCATAAACAGTCGAGCGCTGCTTAATTTGGAGACTCATTTCACCCCACAAAGGGGAGCTGCGTTCTGCGGCATTGCAGCAAATCGAAGTAATGTCTATGGCTTTGTAGAGGCCGCGTGATCTCTTCTCTGCTAATTGGGTTGAAGCGTGCCAAAGCCTGGTGATTTAGAACAGTGTTTATGTAATGCAGTAGAAGCATGGCATGCAGAAGGATGAAGAAAGAGAGCAAGAGAGATGAAGATTGAGACATGGAAAATATGAAGGTAGACACAAGCTCATCATCATCATCATCATCATGATTTGTCTACTCTCTCACTCACTCATACACAAGCTGCTTTAAAATGTCTCGTTTTTTTTTTAAACCCGCCCTCACGTAGCACCTGTTTAGTGCTCAATACAGTTTACCCACCTGACCTCCATGTCCTTTTCATGTCTTACTTTTGTATGGATAACAAAAGCAACACATTTCTGCCTCCCCCTGCTCCAGTGCCTAAGAAAAAGGAGCAGACAAATCTAAGAAAGCAATTTAGTTTTCAATTTCCTGCAGGCCTGTGCTGAAGCAGTTATAGCATTCGCAGTTCCCAGAGGAGCAAGGCTGGGCGGAGGAGAATTAGGCCGCACTCTCCTTGGACTAAAATAGCACACGTCTCCGCGAGACTGTTCAAAAATCAGACAGAAAAAAAAAAATATTCTCATTTGCGAAATCAGCCGAGTTAAAGCCAGCCATTTCATAGCAGAGGTTTTTCTGCCAGTGAAGGTTACTAGTTACTGAGAATAATCGTTATTGATGTTTTAAAAGAATTAAACAGCATCCAAAAAAAAAAAAACCCTGGACACAAAATCCTTTGCAAATCTTGTCTTACTTAAGATGTAGTGGGCTCGTAAATGCCAGAATTTTTAAAATGCCAGCGCTTTCTTTCGTACTAGGGAGGAGAAAAAAAAACAAAAGTTTAAAAATCAAGTGGACTGAGCATGTCGGTCACACTGCTTTGAACACACACACACACACACACACACACACACAAAGCATATTTTTCCATCTTCCACTTGTGCATAATTTCTATCAAAAAACAGTAATACAGGGCTCCTAGAAGGCGCAACAGAAAAGTGTTGTTGTCTATGTTTAAGAGAACGCGTTGGCAGCTGTCATATGAAAAGAGAGAACTGTGGGAAAAGGTTAAGACCAAATTAGTAAAAATAAATAAATAAATAAAAAAACACAAGAAAAAATCCTGATTAGTACTGTGTATTGTCATCTAGGTCTTTAAATAGCAATTATACAACAGTTAGTTCGACCGAGTAATCTGATTGGAAGAGAGCCATTCCACAGTTGGTGAGAATAGACGATAACTTCACTGGGATGTTTAACGATATGTATCATTCCGCGTCATTCTTGTCATAGCAATACTGAGTAGAGAGCATCTGCCTGCCAAAACTCATTCAAAACATTCAAAATCGGTCATTTATGCCTAAAGCGAACTAGATAACTAGCTTCTAATAAGGCTGAATACCAAATCCAACTGTAATCTGTGATCAAGGGGAAAAGTTACTATACACCCTAGATAGCACACTAGCTTTTCATTTAATACCATTTGAGATTTAACTCCTGAACCTGGAAGTTAATGGAGCTGATATTTTAAAGCGGAATTAGAGGAAAGAGAAACTGTGAAGAGAAACTTTTTTAACGGATTTACAGGACCGTCCACCACCTCCATGTCTATTCACCTCACCTTTTGGCTACATAGTACTAGTAAGAATTTATAACTACTTTCATCCCTGTTAATCACATTATCTTTCGGTTGCTAATTGATGGTCGCCAGCTCTGCCAGGTGTAGAACCGTTGTATAAAACCAGAATCACCTCAAGGTCATGCTGTTGTGCTGGATATCATTACAGCTGTGCTAATCTCCAGCACAACAGACCTCCCTCTTGTGTGATATTGCTTAATTAATGTTGTCAGTATACTACTACTTCCACTAATAATAATATAAACAAGCAACACAATGACGTAGTGGTTAGCACTGTGGTCTCGCACCTCTAGGGTCAATGGTTTGATTTGGCCCTCAGGTCTGTGTGCGTGGAGTTTGCATGTTCTCCCCGTGCTTGGCGTGCTTGCTCTGGGTACGCCGGTTTCCTCCCACAGTCTACAGACACAGTCTCGCAGTCTCAGATTGCCCAAAGTGTGTGTGTGTGTGTGTGTGTGTGTGTGTGTGTGTGTGTCTCAGTTAAAAGGTCTATGGTTGAGTTCAAGAGAAACATTTGCCGTTTGATGTTCAAAAGTTTGGACGTGTGTGCAACAACATTCCGTAGACATTCGAGACAAAGAACACCTTGCAGCGGGCCTTTCTTCTTCTGTGCGCGCTGGGACATAAAACCCTGCCGTGAGAAAAAGGTTGAAAACGTTTTGCATCTTTTCAACATTTTTTTTTGATCGACCTCATTAACACAGCCCTCACATCTGTTCAGACTGACACAATTCAAAACAAGCCGTACAAACTGTTTACATGAATGTTGTTTCATTGGACGTCCCTAAAGTGTTAACGTTTGAATATTAATTAATATTTACTGCTGTATTCGGGTTCAGCTGTTTATTCTAAGTTCATTACTTCAGTGGTGCAAAAATAAATAAATAATTGGCCATACAGTATCAGTTTCTTAGTACAAACATTCAGGCATCAGTCGCTCCTTATCTCTCACATTTCCCCCTAATGCATACACTCTTCATCCTTCCTGCTTTTACTTCAGTGCTTCTATATTACTCGAACTGATACTCTTTCTTGTTTTCTCTCCCTCTCTCTCTCTCTTTTACACAAACACACTCTTAGTCCACGTCATTCAGATCTATGAACATCCATTAGCAGCCATCTGTTACCACCTGCAGCAAAAGCCATTACACCTCTCTCCACCTCCAGTGTGAACCTCTCTCTCTCTCTCTCTCTCTCTCCTTCTCTCTTGCTCTTTCTCCCTTTTGCTTCCATCTCTGCCTTGCCTCCTACCCACACCCTAATCACATACACCGCACACACCCAGCTGCACATTATGCTCATTCTCCTGTTAAAGGCACCAGGCAGATAAACATGCCGATGAACCCTCAGGCCAAAGGCAGCACACATCTCAACACACCAGCTCGGAAATCTTTCAGTCTGTTTTCACCAACTAGCCCCTGGTGTCATCTCTCTCAATTAAATCTGGCTACGGCTTTGAAAATCATTTCAGATTGCAGATAATAAGGAACGCTCACATTTGATGTCATCTTCCCCCTTTTTCATTATTTATTTATTTCACATTTTTGTTTATTATAAAGTCCTGTATGTCACATCAGGGTAAATCACAGCACAGTCTCATTATCTGACATAACTCAAACATAATGAAGCTGGACATATTGTCCATACATTGTACCTGACTTGTTTAATGTACATGTTGGAATGGTACATTATAAAGTCACTAACGTGTCTTTTTTCTTTGCATTTGACCTGGTTAATACTTGTACCAGTTTAATTACATTCAGATACTCTCGGAAAGTTAAGGATTAAGTCACAGTGAGGGGACTGGAGAAGCAGGAGTCCGGCTTTGGACGGAGCCAATTATATACAGTTTCAGTAAATTGGTGATAGGATCATGGACCCCCAAGGCTTACACATGCCTGTGCGGAACAAAGGGAAGATTGTCCGGTCCCACAGAAACGCAGTGCAGCACAAATTGGTGAAAAAAGTCAAAGCTAGCCACGATAGAAAGGTATCAAAACACCCAGTGCATCACAGCCTGGCACACACAGTGTCCAGCAGGTAAAGATCCCAAGGCTGCCGACTATGCTTGTAAACTTCCCAGATCCCAGTCTGATTAAGCACCCATAGGACACCTCAGACAAAAAAGTCAGACCCACTGAGGCCCTACTCGGCAACCCACAGCACCCATTGGATCCTCTGCCAACATGGCCGATTGGTGCACAGTGAACCAGATTATCTCGTAGTTATTTCATTGAGAGTGAATAAGGAAAAGAAATGAACGATACAATAGCAGGCCAACGTTTGTTTAACACTGTTTGAGAATCAAGAGTATCTCAGACTAATGAGAACCCCATATTCCGCACACACAGACTGAAACTACAAGACATATAAGAGCGAGAGCCCTTTTGTCCACTCAGAAGTGGCTCCATAAATAGCTCGTGAACATCAGACTTGTGAGTGAACTGATTGTCGAACATCCAGCTCATCAGGAAAATGACTCTCAAGATTTTTTTTCACACCATCAGCATCTCCATTTCCAGTTTGTATGCATAGCCATTCTGTGAGTTTTTATCTTTTGAATAAGCCTTAGGTTTTTTTTTCCCTACTTCTTCTTCTTTTCCGACGCTTTTCGGTGTACACTTTTTTGCGCCTTTTCAGAGGCAGCCTAGCCGTATCCAGCACAATCCCTCATTAAGTTGACTGTTTGGGACAATGCATGTGTGTCTAAGGAAGGACGTGCCAGGCTTTCAGGCTCTTGCTGTTAATAGCTGCGCGGCACTCTTGACAAGGACCGAAATGGCTCCTGCGCACAAACCGCTTGTTCACGTAGCATCTGCTCCTCTCCTTCTCTTATTCCTATGGAAGAGGAAGACAAGGGTAGGAAATTGACTGGAAATTACTTTTTTTCCTTCCCCAACCACTAAAGACAAGACATATAAAAAGATGCATTATGATGTGCATCCCTCTGTTCTGTATATTTGGGAGAGAGTGAGAGACGTTGATAGATATACTTTTCTTAAATTATTTGAAATGTTGTTTTTTTTTGGACATGTTCTGTTTATGGATGTAGTTAGAAATGATTTACTACTTTTGTCATCTTGTTGTTTTGCTTGCCTGCAGGCTACAATTGAAGGAGGTTATTTTGTGCAAACGGGGCTTTTAAGAGCATGCTCCTCTGCAATCTGACAGGAATTGTTGTCAGCACCTCGTACGACCTTGGGTAATAATAACGAGTGTATGCAGCGTGTGAACGAAAAGCAACAACAAAGAATCACACAGGGGTGTGTGTAATGGCAAGAGACTTTCAAGGCATGGTCTTCATGAAAGAAATTTGTGAGTATGCATGCGAAATATCATGGGCCACTCAAAGCAGACCGTCCTTGCTGCATTGACCAAGCATCCTAGGAATGACCCAAGAGATATCTGCTCTTTTTTTTTTTTTCCTTTAGAGTTTTTTGTCATTTTATACTCTGAATCCAACAGGTGGAGATATTGGGCTGTAACTTTTCTCAGACAGGCCTTTATCACGCACGCGTGCGTGCTCGTTCACACACTGACTTCCATGTCGGGGAAGTATTTGAAGAGCAAACATCTTCACCACAGGGTAGGTCACGGGCAAACAGGCTCTTTGATTTGCGTTTGAGCCGTTGAATTAAAGTGGCTATGTGACAGGAATGTGCGGAACACACAGAAAATCACAGCTCTGACCGAGTGCTACCCAAACTCCACACAACTGCCTACAGACAAAAAGGGGAAAGAATGGACTCTGAAGATGAAAACGGTATTCTTTCTCCCTTTCTTCTTCTCTTCTTGTTCTTCTTTTAAACAAGCTGGGATCAGTGTTAGGCTGGAAAGCAAGCTGTCACAACTACAATGAGTGCATAGGAGCCATCATCTCTCTATTATGCATGTGACAGCTTGCTTCTCAGGCTTAAATGTACATTTCGTGAAGGGAAGAAAAAAACAAGGTGTTAAGTCCACTGTTTAAACTGTTATAAAGATGACAGAAGGGATGAAGTGAAGGTTCCGTTCTTTACAAGCAGCACTCAAGAAGAGCCAGGTTTGAAGACTGCTTTGGAAAATGGAAAGTAGCACTTTCCGTAGTGGTTATAGGGCTACATAACACCCGTATTAGACATTAGTGGTGGGTCGTTCATGAACGATTCGTTCTTTTTGAACATGTCTTTAACATGACATGACATGAATAACGAATAGTCTCGGAGAGTGATTCGTTCAATTTCTACTGGGCGCACAAAACCTCCGTAGGTTATGTACAGGAAACAGAAATGAGTAGTTACCTTTGAGTCTTTTGGTCCAAATCATTCATTCTTTTGTCACGTGACTCCCATTGATGCTATGCAGTGCAATAGATTCAAAAGAATGAACGACTCAGACCAGGAGATATGAGAGGTGTTAAACTCATTCTGTTTATCATAATATTCAATTTAGTTGTATAGCGCTTTTTGTCCTTAATTTTGTCAGCTAATATGTCCTTAGCTGCATTGTAATATTTTTATTACTGGTACTATAGCCAAAATTTGTGTATGTACACGTGTTGGGGGTCTGTTTATTGAAAATGTAACATTTTATTTTATTTCTGATCAAAAGAACGAAATGAACTAAATGATTCAAAAGATTTGTTTATTTTGATGAACGAGATTCAAATAACCGAGTCACTAAAATGATTCAAACTTTCCATCACTACTAGACATTCACAAGGTAAACACGTGGGCTTATTTCAGTAGACTAAAGAACACAGGTCGGCTTTTGTTAAATTATTGTTATAGGACGTTTTGTGCTGACTTAAAGACATCATTGGATTTTGTAGCTCAGTGGCAAGTCTTACAATCAAGTCAAATAATATTAATAATGTGATTATGACTTCCAGGCATTGTTGGCTCAGTGGTAGTCTCGGTCCCAGCCAGGGAATCCTTACTGATGGCCCCAAGTCTGGATAAAAATGAGAGGGTTATGTCAGGAGGGCATTTGATGTAAAACCTGTGCCAAAATAAAAAACCGTGCAGCTTGGATGATCCGCTGTGGTAGCTCCTAATAAGAGCAGGAAAGAGAAGAACACTGTGATTACAACTTCCCAAGTTATGTTACATCAGAAAAGCGTAATGAAATTGACATTTCTAAAAGGCATTCTTTAGAGCGTTCATGAATTACTTGAAGACGGAATTCAAACACTCATGACATGATGAGATTTGGTTCTGTATTTTAACATGTTCCCCTTCGAAACAGGCCACACGAATTAAAACTTTAGTTTAGTTTAGTAAATGAAAAAGTATGAGCTTTTTTTTCAAACATGCAAGATTTTTCATCACCCTTTAACTAGGACAATGTCAAAGATGAGCAGATGATGTGTTTTCAAGTTATGTTATCCCTGTTTGAGCCATCAAGTCATTAGTGGTGATTAGTGGGAGGCTTCTGACGCATCATTTGAAATATCACTTTACTTGACAAAAAATTTATATCCATTACTCATGGAGAAGTGTGAAAAGGCCAGATCATGCATGTGGTTCTCAGTCAGTCTGAGGTTTTGACACATTGTGGCATTGAACAGTCACAGACTAGTAAAACACTCCTCTGTCACATAACCACTAACTCACACACCCACTTCAAAGTGGATAATCTTCAACCATTTTACTTTGTAGCAAGGTTTTGCTGCTAACAAGCCACTGCTGTGAGTAAGAACCACCCCTGGGCAAGACATACAGTATATACAGTACTGTACTAGAGAGCCTTCCACTTAATACACAGGAGGCTAGAATGGTACAAGTCATGGAAAGTGTTTTTTTACAGAAGTGACAAGCTAACTCTGGGTTACTGATCACACGGTTGAGAATTCAAGCCTCGCTATTTCCAAACTGACAGTGATGGTCTTAAGCGAGTGTCTTCACTCTTTCTGCTAGAAGATGCTGCATCATGCGTTTGAAACCCAACTGCCTAACAAGCTGGGATATGTGAAGGAAACAATTCCACTTTGCTGTAATATATAAAGGCTTTCTTTTTATCTTCTATTCGAAGGGAATATTTTTTGCCTAGTAGCTAGACTGTATTATTGGTGTGGATAACATTCTGGTACACAAAGCTCTGAAACACCAGTTTTGATTTGATAATAAAAAGGTCATAGTTGCAGCATGCATTGTACATATAGCACTGTGTATATTGCTGCTGCTTTTTGAAAGAGAAATGTGAAATTCTCTCTCTCTCTCTCTCTCTCTCTCAGTTTACTGAATGTACACATGCTGTCCAAAACCGTCTCAGCTTCTGATTTCAAACACCTGCTACATGATTAAGCATTTCCTGGATGAAACAAAAAAAACAAGCAATTATTTATTATAGTCAGTGGGTGGCAAAATTACCACTCTGGTGATGTAACATAACGCCATGCAGATGTCTAGTGAAGTAGAAAGTACAGATATTTGTGGTATGATGTTGTTTAGAAATATAAAAAACGTAAAGTTAAGTACAGATACATGAAATATTTACCTAAGTACAGTACCTTTCACCTCCGACCAGGCCTTCATTTCCTCAAATGTGACCTCATATAAGAAGATCCCTGCTGCCGGCCTCTGTTTTCTGCGGGGCGTGGCTTGACAGAAGCTTATCTAAACCAGTATAAAAATGTATCTTGTAAAGACAAAACTGCAATAAGGAGGTCTAATCTCATGAAGTTCCGTACTACAGCAAATTATTCAAAATAATGAGTCTGCCAAAAAAGTTTTTTATTTGAAAATATATTCGATGCAAATTCTGATTTACCAATTTTGTTTTCTGATTTTGAAAATCCTGAACCTTAGCCAACATTAGCGAGCTCCCTGACAGACAAGTGTCTTTTTCAGACATATTCATGGTGTGTCTCTGTGCAGACAGTTTGTCTGGCATTCACTTCCTCTTATCTCCGTAACTGGCCATTCTCCTGTTCACACCTCCACCAATGGCACTACTTGTCCTTTGGGATGCTGCCACGGAAATATCACTACCACTCTCCCTTGCTTTTTTCACTTTTCGTCGGTTTTTATTCCAGCATTTGTTTTGCCTTTGGACTCACTTTGACCCTGCTGCTCAGATGTATAGCCTGTGCTGTCTAAAATACATTATTCAAATAGTGGACGAGACATCAAAATATACTATTTACATTGTCCATAAGAATACATGCTGCAGGCTATGTTTGGAAGCTATGAATTGTTCCAGAATGGAAGTCATGCTGTCTGATTGCAGTTGCAAAACATCTCATTTGGAGCTTTGGGTTGTTCTGGACGAGTCACAAGTCATGTCTATAGCAGAGGTCAGATCACAGGTTAAACAAGTTTGATCCATAAACATGATTCAAACGGACAGGTGAGAATCTAGACATTTTAAGACTAGAAGATGGGGTCAGCTTGAAAAAAAAATAGGAACTATTGTCTGAACTCCAGTGGAGCACCCTGGAGAACCCACTGATGAACGCTGGGTTGCTTTATCACCGCCTCACAGATTAGACAGAAGAGTATGCTCGATATACGTAGGCATATATTGTAGAACATAAAGACACAGGTGATAAAGCAGGGACTAAGGACAATCAAAGGAAATCTTCATCTTAAGTCATGTGGTTGTTGAGTGTCACATGTTCTCCCTATGTGATGTTAGGTCTTTCTTGGTTCTCAGGTTTTCTCCCACTTCCTATAAACTTACATGTAGAGGAATTGGCTTTAACATTGATTCAGTGTGTATAGTGTTCTGCCATGGACTGGCATCGCATTACTATGTCCAGAAATTCTGCAGTTGCCTCTAGATCCAGCGTGAACTGACCAGGATAAAGTGCTTACTGAAAATCAATGAATAATGTATAAATGAATATGGCTGTTTCAGTGCCCTGGCTTTTCAAAGGTGGAAAGCGCTTACTCCATGAGCTTTAACCTACCTACCTCGCTTAGACTGTATTCGAAATAGTGCTGATTCATCTGCGCTGATTTTGTATTATACATACTGCATGTATACTGTATACAATACTGTGCAAAAGTCTTGATCCGCTTTTTATAGTTTGTGGTCTGTCAGGTGAAGCGAATAACACTTTCTTTATATTGACACATGTCAGGGGTGGGATATACCAGTCAGCAAGTGAACAGTCAGTTCTTGAAGTTAAAGTGCAACTTATAGGATTTAAAGGATCAGCTGCTAACACCTTGGTTCCAGATACCACAGCACACCTTCAGAGGTCTTGTGGAGGTCAATGCCTTAATGGTTCAGTGTTCTGGATGACACAAGAGGGACCTACACAATATTAGACAGGTGATTTTATAGTGATGGCTGTTCATGCTTTATTTCTGAGCTTACTGTTTCTCCAAAGAAGTCCAATTAAGTTTGCCTTCTTTGCTCCTGTTTAGACCACCCTTTGGCCTTCACTACTTAAATTGCTGTGTGTTTCAGAATAACAACACGTAATAAATGAATAAAGGTCAATGGAAATTCTGGCGTTCCACTAGAATCTGAAGACATCATTGCCATGTTTAAGATCCTAGACATTCTGTAATACATTATATCAAAGGCTGTTGATTTGGTATCTAAGTTTCCTTTGTACACTAAGAAACTGTTTAGTGCATTATGCAGGAAAACGTTACTGCTTAGCCTCCCTACTCCATTCCATCATACATGAGCTCACAGTCCGAGCACATTTCCACGTCCTGCTCGCAGTTTTGACAGCTTGTCATTTCGAGATGGCATCACACAGCGTGAAGACCCGGCCTCCTTATTGATTGGCAGTTGTTTTTCTTTCTTTGTGATGGGAGTGTGTGACGATGCGAGTGGGTCTGCATGTGTGGCAGGTGTCTTGGAACACATTGCAGGTGTGAATTGGAAAGCTTTCCTCGCATCTGACTGTCATATTGCAGGTGTGTGTGCATGTGTGTTTTGCCACACTCTCCCGCAGGCCTAACAAATGGGGAAAACGGTGAAGCGGCCTCTGACGGGCTAGTGGTTATGCCCGTGTAATGGCAGAAAAGCCTGAAGGAGAATTGCCAACTTTGACTTTGGGAAAATAACCTTCGAGAGGGCGACGCATGCGCTGCCCGTCTCTCGCTCCTTCCCTCCCTCACATTCTCCTCCTCCTCCCCCTCTTGAGATCTCTTGCTTCAGTAATCCAAGTGACTCGAGATAAAAGGCTGTGGCGTCGGCTCCACTGTCTTCACACCTTTAATACAAATTAATCCCCCATATTGATTACAAACGTACAAGCTTATGTGCGGCTTATCAAAGTAAGCTTGCACCTGAGGTAAACCATTCCACCTTCTCTGCACACGCCTCTTACTTCGCAGGGCACTACATTTCCCAGCATGCACTTTTTCTTTTTTAATTGCATTTTTGTTAAATACTGGATTAAACAGCCTTTTTTGCGATTAGCTGCTTTTGATTAATTATAAACCCTTGATGCAGGGCTGGTTCCTAACCTCCCAGTGAGCTTATTGAAGTTATGTAATATGATAAATGTTGTTTGATATTCTGTGTGTTTCAGTGCATCCGCAAGGCTGCCTGTGTGTCTGGGTTTATGTAACCTCTCACCCCATTCTGTCCTGGTTTGTCCTATCTTCTGACCTTGTGCTCTGCTTCCTGTCAGTCTGCTTGTCTTTAGTGTGTCCTCACTGAAATGATTACAGGTGTAAGATCTGTGTTAAAAGAATCCCCCAGTCGAATGGAAGGGTTAGAATGACAAAGAGGCTTTGTTTATCACTCATATGATCTCAAAGAGATACAGATACGGTCACAGACTCACTATTCCTATTCTCTCATTCATTATTTGCTAACAGAACACTAGAATAACACATTTTCTTAATAAAGATTTCATTTAATAAAGTTTTTAATCCAAAAACGGACATCAAAAAGGAAACAAAAAAAACAGCACTGATACAAATCCCGCCAGGTCGTGCTTTTCACCCTAGGTTTCATTTTGCTCTTTTCATCCTCACTAAATGTAATCTGTTTGGCTTTATTAATGTTCTACAGGTCCAGCTGTGCTCACATCTCTGACCTTGTCTGTAAATATCAGCTGTGGCACAGCCGGACCACTGAGGCTCTCTTTCTCTCCAGAACATAAAGGCTTAAAAAAATGGCGTGTCTAATGTAGGTCAACCTGTGACCATAGAGAAGGTCAAAACTAGCACACTAGCAGGTTCTAACTAGTTCTTGTCTCATGGATGTTGTACAGCATGAAATCTTATTGTAAATCCTACTGTAAAACTTTTTGCATGATGCACCCTTCATTACTAAATTAAACAGTGTAATGATAGGAAAGATCATGTGATCTAAGCAGAGTAACTTATTTACTGTTATACAAAATGCACCAACACCAACAAAGAATATATTATTTTCTCATTACAGCACAGTCCATCCTGTGTTATTGCTCAGTTAGATCTGACCGTTGCTAATTAGCTCAACTTCTAGTAATAACATGAAATTGGCCAATTACACTTTCTTGTTACAGCTCATAGACAGAACTAGCTAGTTTGGATCCCTTTATAAAAGGGAAACACTCCTAGGATTCAGGATAGGAAAAAAAATTATGATACTGCTTTTTCCTTTATTTTTAGAGATCTCGCGCTCTTATGTTCTATACCGCTTTATCCTGTATTCAGGGTCGCGGGGACCTGGAGCCTATCCCAGGAGGCTTAGGGCACGAGGCAGG
>JAOVVA010000017.1:7914646-7937042 GCA_028565275.1 Leiocassis micropogon | reverse complement strand
AAACTGCATTTTGTGTTCAATTATGTTATCTTTGACTAATAGTTAACGGTTTTTGATGAGCAGAAACATTTAAGTGTAACAAACATGCAAGAAAATAAGAAATCAGGAAGGGGGCAAATAGTTTTTCACACCACTGTATATTACACTCTACAGTTACCGTTTTACCCGTATCCGTGGACCGGACAGTCCGTTGACCTTATTGCTGTATGTTATGTGGCATATTTACAGCCAATCTTGATTCCTACTTCTGCCTTCCACAGTCTAGCACAATGCCTCCGCTCTAGTCCAGATGGGCGTTACAGTTCATCTTTTTCCATACTTAGTTGTGTATATTGGTAATATATCACTGATCTGTGTGTATTTCGTGTGTACGGAGGTACTTGTGCTTGTTTCTCTTTGTCTCTTTCCATCACGTGTCCTTGGCCAACACTGGCCTCCTAAAACTAAAGTGATTTACAGCGACTTTGCAACGGAAATGATTACGTTCGCAAATAACATGTTTCTCGCTCGCCAGCGCTGATTGTTGATTGGCCACTCTTAGGTCAGGTCTGAAGAGGGGGCGGCTGGACAAGCTCTCCCTTAAAGAGCCGCAAAGGAAAGAAGAACGGATAGAGAGATGAAGAAAGAGAAATGATCAGAGTTATACATCTTTTAATACAATCTGGACAGAGTTGTGAAGTAAATAATTAAACAGATACAGAGAGGGACAGGCAGAAAGTAATGGGTAAGTGAAAACGCTAGAGCGACTGGAAACCCAAAGGACAAAGAGAAATATGGAAGGAAAGCACTGGATACTAAGATAGCGGGGTATTAGAACTTTTTTCTGCCTAATTAAGTCTCTACCAGCATGCATTACAGGGGTTGGAGTTTGCTCTGCCTCCCGCCCTGAAAGTACGGCCAATTTCGCTCTGATGAACTCCCGGGTAAAGAACTCATCATCCACCGCCAAATTTTAGTTGCAAATACATTGTTTATACACAGGATGTTATGAGATACCTTTTTTCTCTGTAGAACCGCCTGCTACACTAATGCACTTATCCCAGCATTCACTAGAGCTTGAACACCATCAAGGTAGAACGTTTTCTCAGCCATGATTGGACTGCCTGTTTTACGTCTGAATTGCAAGGAAAGGAAGCTGGGGTGAGAGCGCAGGGTCAGCCAGGGTCAAGCTCTATTCCCTATACACTGATGGTATGGAGGATGTGGCAGTAACTCCTAGTTACTGAGTTCCTGTAATGTGCAAGTGGTGTTGGTGAATAATTGTTTGTACAGTTCCTACAGATAGATGAGTCTCTTCCACAAGTTAGTGACAAATTGTCAATGATCAGGTGTTCCACTCGCTAAACATTCATAGAAAGGCTGGGATCGTCAATCACAGATGTACAGCCTTTTTTAAAATGTTTGCAATATTAAATTGTTTTACTGTGGAGTCTCCTCAACTCTTGTGCTTGAAGTCTTCTGTCAGTGTCAATCAGCTTTATGCCATTGTGCTTCTTATAATTTATTATTATTATTAATACAAGCTAAAATCTGATTTGTTTCCAATCTGTATTCTTATAAGCTTTTTTTAATCTACAAGATTAGTCTGAACATGCATAAGGCAGTGAGACGTATGTGTGTGTGTGTGTGTGTGTGTGTGTGTGTTCCTTGATTGCGCTAGAACACACGCAGCGAATGCTGCTCCTCACCTTGGAATTTGCGCTGCCTATTTTAGCCTTTTAATCTAGTCATGTAGCAGCTTATCTGCATTCAAATGAACATCTGCATGTCGCTCAAGTGCTCTGTAATCGTTTCAAGGCTCTGGTATTAGGAATGCCTGCTGATGAGCAAGCCGCACCCTCGGGCTCCCATCATGCCGTCTGTTCCGGAGGGTCGGGAATCCATGAAGAGACAGGCTTTACTACAGGTTGCTTTTTTAGTAGACTTTAAGTCAGCTCTGTAGCACACAGGATGTCGATGCTGTAAATTTCATTTATGATCTATTAGAAATATATTTGGTAGGTTTTTTCCCCCATTTTAATTAAATTGATCAGGCATTTCTGTGACTTTTAACTTGTTTCTGTTTTGTCACAGTCAAAACAGGTGTTTTGACAGTCAATTATTTTCTTTAAAGAAATAAAAGAATAATCTTTCCTCCAGTAGGAATAATGAGAAATTTCATGTATTGCTAACATCGACTTGTTGTTGTTGTTGTTGTTAAGAATTGCTTCATCAGACTAACAGCTGCTTTTATAAACCAACAGTTATCTGAGGTTTTAGAACGCTTTTGTTGTGTATTACTTCCTGTTCACTATTATAAATATGAGGGCTGTACCGAATGTAATGCCAATTTGGGCATAATTTTTTTATTTAATTTTTTTATTAATCGCCATAAGTTAGTTAAGCCTTTATTTGTCACATATACATTAATGCACAGTGAAATTTTTTCTTCGCATATCCCAGTATAACTGGGGTCAGAGCGGAAGCCATGATACAAAGCGCCCCTGGAGCAGACAGGGTTAAGGGCCTTGCTCAAGGGCCCAACAATGGCAACCTGGCAGAGCTGGGACTCGAACCACCAACCCTCCGATCAGTAACGCAGAGCCTTAACCCACTGAGCCACCACTGCCCCAAGTTGATCAAATTGCACATGTTGGTTAAGTAACACTTGCTCTATACAAAGCTACTACTCAACACGAACCATGTCTCAATAACAAACCATGCATTTGCACCATCATTGAACCCTATTCTCAAATCCTCTTCGAAAATCCCCTCTGTTGCAGTTGATGGTCTCTCACTGCGCTACAAAATGTTCATGTAGATGACACCACTGTCTGACTGCCTGACAAGGGCAGTTTGCGCAGATGGATGAAGAAGTTTAAAAAAGGGGAAACCAGCAAGACCCACACAGTGAAGGAATTACTCTAATGTGTGCAATTTAAGTGACGTGTCAGTTAGGAAAAAAGTTATGTTCACTTTTGCATTCCTTTCTGTATTGCCTTCTAATAATATATTAAAGAAAATAAACCAGATCATTTGCAGGTTTAACTATGATTATATATACTGTATATATTTTTAGGAAAATCATGTTTTTTCTTCCTGCAATACAGCTCATGGTGCAATGACCTATTTATTCATCTTCTATAGTGCTTATCCTGTGTACAGGGTTGCAGGGGCTGGAGACTATTCCAGGAGATTTAGGGTGCACCCTGGACTGGGTGCCAATCCATCACAGCGCGCACACACTATGGGCAATTTGGAGAGACTAATTAGCATGTCTTTGGACTGTGAGAGGAAACTGGAGTACACACAAGCACAGGGAGAACATGCGATCTCCACACACACAGACCTGAGGTGGGAATCGAACCCCTTAACCCTGAAGGGCGAGGTCACAGTGCTAATTACTACGGCACCATGCCGCCCTGACCTATTTATTTAAAATGCTGTTAAACCAACTTGTAGAAAATGATTGTGAGATTTATTATTTGCTAGGTATATATAGTCATGCTGTATAAAGGCGGGGCAGCTCAGTGTGTAAAGGCTCTGGATTACTGTTCAGAAGGTCATCAGGTCGGTCCCTGGCTTCACCAGGCTGTTGGGCCCTTGTTGGGCCCCATGTGTAAATGTTTAAGTAGAATCTAGCGAAAGCCATTGGAATAGCTGAGAAATGAAAGACAAGACGGATTCTTTACCAACATTTCAATGGTAATGCATTTGGAAAGGGTGATGTATGAAAAAAAAAAACATGGGTCAGATCAGATCTAGATGCTAGTCAGTTATAGAGGACTACATGGTTGAGTTCAGCAATGCTCACAAGTCCTCATTAATGGAGGTCGGGCTAAACAAGAAATGAAACCTCATCCCAGAAGGAAGGTCGTGTATATTTGAGACATGACGTGCAGGTACATGTGATACTGAGTGCTCACCCCTGCAAAGATTATCGACATGTCTTTTTTCATATATTTTTGTGTTCTTCTGAGGGGCAAAAAATTGCTGCACTTTAGTGCAAGGCTTCCAGTGGGTATTACAAATGATTCATATCTGTCCGACAACATGATCTAACAAGGAAAGATAAGTTCCTGTTTGATTCCAGAGTGGTTTGTCTCTTTAAGCTTGCTTGATTAAAGTGTTCCTGTATTTTCCGTGTAGGGAACTGGTCAGCTGATTTTCATAAATCAGGATAGTGTTTTAAAGGATGGACAGTAGATCATTGTATTTGCCTTGGTTCCTTCCTCTTCACCTCAGTGATCAGCTTCAATCTCTTTACTCTAACCATGTAATACTTAACTCGATAAAGCAGCATGTCTCTCCCTGCATGTCCAACCTTAGGAGCACTAGGACAACAGGCATGTTTCTGTTCTATAACCCCGTTACCCAGCATGCTCACCTCCTCTCCTGTCTAGCCCAGTATGCTCACCTCTCCTTATTTCAGAGGGGCTTACGGCTTTTTCCTAGATCCCTTTCCTAGATCAACCGGGAATTTTATCTTCATGGTAATCTCTGCTGCTGACCGTTGTGTGACTCGCAGCCCCGCAAGCAGCTGCAGCCCTAGTTTCAGCACCATCACTTTTCAAGACACAAAGCACAATGTGAAAGCTTTAATAAATGACGCTTTATGGCAATTCTCTGCTGGTCACTATTCAGTTCTTCTTAAAAGACAAAAGACTGCAGACGCCACATCTAGTTTTTCTAAATACTCTAGCAGTACAAAGATTATTAAAATAGTGCAATTACGCAAGGCTCACCTAGTGAATCTTTCAGCTTGGAGTGTAATTTTGCACATAACTTTAAATGAGCTTGTCAGACTTTTTAGCAATTTGTGTTAAACGATTTGCATTTAGCCCGAAAGTACCATTCTGTCTAAAAGATGGACGCGGTTTGTCTCAGGTTGATCGTGAACCCTGCTATAAGTGGACGATGGATCAAGGACAGTGGAGTGTAGGGGCTGAGTAGAAGCCATGTGTCTCTGTTATCTCTTCTTTTTTTGTTTCATTCAGTCCCACTCTCTGGCCAGTCTATGGCCTAATGAAGAGCAGCAAATGAAATGTGTGATTGTGTTTGATAGGAAGTCGGTTTCCATTAGAGGGCCATTGTACACTCTGTGATGGAGATCTCTGGAGTCCGAGTGCCTGGAGAATGTCTCAAAAATGGAGTGCTGAACCAAATCGGCGCCGAACGGATGAATAAAATTATTCATTCGATGATTAAAATACATATATGATGCCTACAATTTTGGGAAAATTCATTGGATTCAATTCCTGTTTCCATTGTGGATCTCACATAAAACAAAAACATGCTGTGCCGTTACTATACGTTTAATGACGTTTCACGCATCGTTTTACAGCAGAACAAGCTTGTAAAGCTGAATATTATGCTTGAGTGTTTCGCAATAATAGAATTTGTTTTTATGTGCTCACAAAATGTCACCGAGCTATGTTTGATATCTAGACTTAAGCTTGGAGCTTGAAGCTGCATGTGTTCCATAGTGTGACCTTTAAGAGCAAATAACTTCTGCCAAATGCTGAACATGTGAGCCCATAAATGCAGCAAAAAAAAGTAATGTTAAACTAACACACACACTTCTTTCATTCTATCCTTGGGAAGACCATTGACATGCATACTAATATGGCAATCCCTACACCTAAATCTAATTTAACCTCTGTAATTAATGTGTAAACTTTTGCCATACATACAGTACATTCAGATCCTGAATTATTTGGAGAGGGATACAATTCTGTACACCACCATAAAACATAGCAATAAATACAGTATATGATATACTGTAAGTGTACATTTTCAGTTTAAGTTAAAGAGTTAAACTAAATTATTGCATTGACTGTATTGGACTTATAGGCATTCATGCAAAGTCCTTCCATTTCTTTCAGGCTCACCGGTAATTGGACAGTTGACTGATAGCAATTTCATGGGCAGGTGTGACCTGCTTCCTCATTACACTCACTCATTATCTATACCACTTATCCTGTTGAGGATGGTGGCAAGCTTGGAGCCTATCCCAGGGTATTCAGGGCACAAGGCAGGGTACACCCTGGGCGGGGTGCAAATCCATTGCAGAGCACAAGCATGCACACACTTACTCACTCAATATAGCCAACACCATTTAGCCCTAATCTGCATGTCTTTGGACTATGGGAGGAAACCCACCAAGTATGGGGAAAACATGCAAACTCCATGTACACAGACCGAGGTGGAATCGAACCCTTAAGCCTGAACATGCGATGGCACAATGCTAACCACTACGCAACCGCGTCACCCCAAATCAACCATTTGGGACATTCTTAAAAAGGCATCCAATGGTGAGACCAAAAAGGTCTGAAGACTACAACTAAAGTGGATGATTGCAGAATTCTTTCCTTGGTG
Source organism: Leiocassis micropogon (assembly GCA_028565275.1). Lineage (NCBI taxonomy): Eukaryota > Metazoa > Chordata > Actinopteri > Siluriformes > Bagridae > Leiocassis > Leiocassis micropogon. Next base: position 7,930,685 of record JAOVVA010000017.1, on the reverse strand, counting down.
ACGAAAACCCCCTTCATACTGTAGTATAACACTCATGAGGAGGAAGGTGTATCATTGTCAAAGTATACAATCAAGAGATGCCTTCATGAATGTAAATACATAAGGTTTACCTCAAGGTGCAAATAACTGGTACAACTCAAGAATAGAAGGTCCAGATTAGACTTTGCTAGGAAGCATATAAAAAACAAGCCTTCTCATTTTTGGAACAATATTCTCACACCAATACTAACTTGTATCACAATAATGAGAAAAAGAAGGAAAAGCAGGACTCATGATGCAAAGTATATCACATTACCTATAAAACATTGTGGATACATGGGCATGTAATGTATGACTAGTGGTTCTCTTCCAACCCTGATTATTGATTGTGTGATTATTGATAGCAGAATAAATTCTCAACACTTTCTGTTCAGGTTTAGTCAAATGCTGCAAAACTTATAGGATGATGGATAACAGTACAGACGGATAATGACCTAAAACAGGCTACCGTGAAAGCAATCCAGGAGTTTCGTAAGGCAAGCAAATGGAATGTTCTCAAATGCCCAATTCAGTTACCTGATGTCAGTTCGGTTGAGCATGCTTTTCACTTCCTGAAGTAAAACCTAAAAACAGAAAGACAAGTACAGATATGTATTTAGCAGCAAAAGACAAATATGTATTTAAAGGGCTGGCAAAGCCGCTCAAGGGAAGAAACTCAGCATTTGGTGATGTTTATGGATTTCAGACCTCAGGCAGTTATTGATAACTAAGCAAAAGTTTTAAAAGTAAACCGTACATTTATAATTATGGTAGTTGCTCTAATTACTTTTGAGACTAAAGAAATGGAAGGACTTTGTAAATATACATGTATGGCTTTAATTTCGTGACAGTTAATGCAATATTTTTGTTAAGCTGAATTTCTACACTTCATTCAGACCTTGATTGCTTCATTTTAAATCCATGTGGTCTGGTACAGAGGCAAATGTATTAAAATTGTGTCCTGCTGCATATGGGCCACACTATGGCTCACTTACAACATCACAAAAAAACCTGAACTAGAACAGGACCAACTGGGACAGCTAGTTTAACTCAATTCTTTTGTTGAGAATATACAGACAGATCAGATCAGGACACATGGGGAGTGTGTGTCATGTAATTATAAATTAATTAATGTGTGTCTGGCTGAGATATGGATGCAAAGTCAAAGCTGTCTCCATAGATTACTCCGAGACCATTTGCCATTTAAATGTCAAAATGTCCTGAATCAAAAAAGGACAGCTGGGTGGATGGACCCAAGGCATCACAACAAATTAGTGTGAGGATAGCATGAGGATACTGTATGCATACAGTATCTTTATATGAGAAGTATAAAACATTTCTTTCAAGTGATAATGAGACAAAACATATCAGTCTAGTACTGCATATGAGGTCACAAAATTGAGCGAACATCATACATCATCCAGGGTGAGTGTTGGGGGTCAGAGCGTCTGTAAAAGTGAGTGAGAGGTCAGGGTGCCTTCGTGTGAGGGTAGTCAGTGTGTATGTGAGTAGATGTGGTCAGGTCATATATAAGAGTAAGTGGGAGTGGACAGCATGTCTGAGAGTGGGTGAGAGTGGTTAGGGGGTCTGTAAGAGTGAGTGTCTGTGGTCAAGGTGTCTATAAGAGTGAGTGTCTGTGTTCAAAGTGTCTGTAAGAGTGAGTCAGTGGGAGTGGTCAGGGTGTCAGAGAGTGAGTGGGAGAGGTCTGGGTGTCTGAGAGAGTAAGTAGGAGTGGTCTGGGTGTCTGAGAGAGTGAGTGTGAGTGGTCTGGGTGTCTGAGAGAGTGAGTGGGAGTGGTCTGGGTGTCTGAGAGAGTTAGTGGGAGTGGTCTGGGTGTCTGAGAGAGTGAGTGGGAGTGGTCAGTGTGTTTGAGAGAGTGAGTGGTCTGGGTGTCTGAGAGAGTGAGTGAGAGTGGTCCGTGTGTTTGAGAGAGTGAGTGGTCTGGGTGTCTGAGAGAGTGAGTGGGAGTGGTCTGGGTGTCTGAGAGAGTGAGTGGGAGTGGTCTGGGTGTCTGAGAGAGTGAGTGGGAGTGGTCAGGTTGTTTTAAAGATTGAGTGGGTGTGGTCTAAGTGTCTGAGAGAGTGAGTGGGAGTGGTCAGGTAGTTTGAAAGTGTAAGTGGGAGTGGTCTGAGTGTCTGAGAGAGGTGAGTGGGAGTGGTCCGGGTGTCTGAGAGAGTGAGTGGGACTGGTCCGGGTGTCTGAGACAGTGAGTGGGAGTGGTCCGGGTGTTTGAGAGAGTGAGTGGGAGTGGTCTGAGTGTCTGAGAGAGTGAGTGAGAGTGGTCATGGTGTCTGAGTGGAAGTGGTCTGGGTGTCTGAGAGAGTGAGTGAGGGTTGGCTGGGTGTCTGAGAGAGTGACTCGAGGTGGTCAGGGTGTCTGAGAGAGTGAGTGGGAGTGGTCATGGTGTCACAGTTCCAAAATAGACACATAGAAAAGCAGATATACTGTATGCTACATTGTAATGCAGTGATGTTGTAGTGTGTTGACTGTGTAATCTCGTATGAGAGCTCAGGATAAGCACGATGACTTGCTGTGTCTAAGACCATAGTCAGCACAACGTTTTTACCCAGAGGACCAAAGTCAGAACACACACACACACATACACACACACTGCAGGCCAGTGCCCTCTCAAGCAGCATTCTGCTGCCAGACAAGTGCTATTAATAGCAAACTCTCTCATGCTCTCCCAACTAACTCTCAATCGCTTTTTATCTCACACACAAAACATCTTGCAGCTTGTGTTTATTTCATGTTTCAATACCATTCTTGTCAGGCTTTTTCCTCTCTGTCTCTCTTAGTGACTGTCTACATCTATTTTCCTGAGACTTTCTTGTTGTCTTTATCTCTCTCTCTCTCTCTCCCTCCATCCATTTACTGTAGGTAATGAGATGAAAAAAAATTGTGAAACGGGATATAGACTGTGCCTTTCTGTATCTAGGCACGCTCCATGTGTGTTTGTGTGTGCGCGCGGTTAAGTCGATAGACGATAGATTCGTGAGAGTTGCAGATTGCTGAGTGTTCATTCAGCCATTACGATAATCTCAGTGTCGTCTGTCATCGCAGCAACTGGGACTTGCTGTGTTAGCCTTGGCAGCTCGAAGAGGAGCTGGAGCCTGGCCAAAGTGAAAGGAGAAAGAGGGAGACGGGGTGAGAAAGATATAGAGATAGAAAGAGAGAGAGAGGGAGGGAGAGATAGGGAGAATGAGAGAGAGTGGGGTTCAGACATAATAAACGAAATGACACTCAGATTCCACACTTAGGCATCCTGCGCTCCATTGCCCTTGAGAGCTTGTCGTATTTGTTCTTCGGGGACATGAAGAAGACATGAGTGGAGAAGAGAGAAAGAGAGAGAAGGCAAGAGGAGAAGAAATACAGGCTGCCTGCAGAGATCCGACAGCAGGGAGTCTCAGTGTGTGACTGTAGTGGCATTAGATGAGATGGATATGCTGCTCTCAACCTCTGTTTAAACTTCATTACACAATACACATTCCTTGTCTCAGTAGAGTTAAGTAGCATGGCAGTCACAGGCTATATTTAGAGATCAGATTCCAAACACAGGATCTGATGCCAAAATGACACTTTGGAATCAGGGACGTCAAAAAAAAAAAGAAAAAGAAATTCAGTTCACTTTTGAACAAGCTTGGACATTTTGTACTAATTACTGCAGAAATAATGTCAAGGACATTTCAGAGGCTGGACAGAATGTTGGCTGGAGTTTACTGGAGCAGTCCATAATCTTTCTCACTCTCTTTTATTTTAAGGTGAAGTCAACATCTGGAAAATGGGCGTGGTTTCATTTTCAGGCCATTGACACTGTGGTTTTACTCACACGTATTAGTAATGCGAGAGAGTATTATCAGAAAGATGGAAACCTAATCACAGCGCCAAACTGAAACCATGTAGGTGAGATAGCGGTGTTAGTAGTTAACAGATTACAGTATGGCCCAAACTTCACTCAGTGATGATGGTAGAATAATTATAAAGGTCTTGACTAAAACAACATGCATGAGGAATCAAAAAGAGTTTTCATTTTCTGCAGTGGAAAAGTACCCTAACTAGTTATTTTTATCAGAAAGTAACACTCTAATGTAACTGATTACTTTTTAAAGACAGTAATTTTGTAATGTAATTAGTTACTTTAAAATGCAACGTCCCCCAAAACTGATTATCAAAAAAAAAAAAAAAAAAGATTGATTTATCTGTTTCTGTTAGGAGAAGCTAATTGGCATTATTTAATATTGTGTAAAATAAACAACAAAACTGTCATCCATGATGCAATTGCAGTAATATCAGAAAGCTTTTACATTTCGTCTTTAACCTCAAGCAGTTTGCAGAGCCTTCTGTCTATGATCTGACCTCTAATCTGTTTAACATTAATGAATGTCTTATAATTACACCATCTGACAAACATCATAAAAGACAGATTGACATTTTTGTCTCCTAAGTGTGGCCTAAGGACAAGGTTATTATTTCATTATAGTGATTTTCCAACAGCAAGCATGGGAAGTGTGTGTGTGTGTGTGGAAAACAGACATTTGTACAACAACAATAATAATCATCATAATCATCATCATAATACAAGTGGCGTTCAAGTGAAACCAGGAATCTCCTGCTACACTAATGCACTTATCCCAGAGATATACTAGAGCTTGGATACCATCAAGGTAGAAAGTTTTCTCAGTAGACTAGAGCTATGATCATACTGCCTGCTTAATGTCTGAAATGCTGGCCTCCCAAGAACTTCTTTATTATCCCAAACAGGTGGAAGCAGCTTGAAGCGAGATCAGGACTGTTTCAGGGGATTTATAAAAATGTACAGTATAAATCAAGCATATTTCATGAGTTACATATATTATTCGTTATATGTTTGAATAAAAAAAAACTTCAATGAGATTTGAGAAAGAACACTGATCAAAATTAGAGAACACTTTTAGATACCTCCCGGTTATTGATGTTAATCTGGCACCTGGTGTTAATTTCATCAGTTATCTGACTAATTAGCCTAATTTTCAAGTTTTCACTGACTTTGCAAGATAGTGAGCTGTTCTAAAGTGACTGAAATCCCCCGGCAGCAGGTGGTACAGATGAAGGCCAAAGGGATGACCCTTTCAGCCAGAGCAAGAGAAGTTGGTCGTTCTAAACAGTATATTTCTAGAATATATACTGTAATACTGCATCTTTCCATTCATCCATCTGTCTAGGAACCTCTGTAGTCCAACTAGGGACCGTGGAGGCCTCAACAAAAATTCATTCAAATGTTGATCAATGCAGATTACATTATTTCTGAAAAATTCAAATGTTCATTTATAAATTGTTTTCTAATTTGGATCTCCACTGTATGTCCTCTCTTCTTTTTTTGTCTCCAGGCGAGCGCAATAGAATACTACGATGCCAAGTCTGAGTCCGATTACGTAAGTGGCATTTCTATTTTGTGTTTGCTTAATTTTTTATGCTAATCATTATTATGTGAAATAAGTAAAGACACAGAATGTAAAGAAACTGCAGTCAGAACTCTTATATTAAAGCCATGTTTTTCTCTTATATATTGGAAACTCCAATACTGCAACACATCTCTAATGGGTTTAATAACAGTCTGACACTTTCTGTGGTGCTATGATTGTGCTATAAAAAGACAAAAAGCAAAGAAAAAACAACTCAACCAACAGTATAAGCGGCAAGACCTTGCCAGATTATATGGGCTAATACTCAGACGATGACAATTTCTGTTAGCAAGGAGGCGTAAAGTCCCAGGCTAGGCGGACAGAAACTCGTGCCATGAAGCTTTCGGTTACTGGCAGATGAGAACAGAGAAAGCATGAACCTGGGTTGTTGGTTGGAACAAACCTACTTATCTCAGTTACCACAAGCTAGCTTGCTTATCGTTATCTTAGCTAAAATGCTAAGGTGGCTAATCTTAATTCATACTGTACCCTAACATTTTTTTTGGTATTTTTGAACATTGTCCCATGTCAACTCCTGCAATTCTTGTGATAAGTTAAACAACAATGACCCCACTGGTCAAGTGATGCAGAGCATAACTGATGAGTTACATAAAAATTCACCCCTTATACCCGTGTCATGAATGGGAAATCTAGCTACGAAGACCAAAGCTATTTATTTTATTTAAAAAAAATAAAGGTATAATAAACATTAAATTATGTAGTTAAGTAAGACATTTTAACATATGCTGCTTTGACGTTCAAGAAACTGCACATTTTTGGTGTTGAACTGAAGCTTGGCATGAATTCACAAAGATGCCATGCATGTTTTAGCTTTACAAATTCATGAATTAAGAAGTACCTTGGAAATAACTTTTATTATCCAGTCTGTTAGTCATTTGAGGGTGACCTCTGTCGGTGAGGAGGTGAAAGGTCATGAGCTGGCATGATGCTGTACTCATGCAGTTACTTAGTGATGGCGTTTCTTTTCTGTACATGAAAGGTCACGGCCCCTTTTTCTCCCAATACAGCCAGTGCTGATTGATTTATCATTGGCAAGAAAGGCACTGATTTCAGAACTCAGCCAACCACAAAATGCAGGACATGACTGAAGGTGAGAGAGAAAGTGTTAAAGGCAGGCAAAGGGGAGTGACAGAGGAATCATAAATCAAACAGCGATTTTTTTTTTCCATACAGAGCAGGCCTGTGATTAATGGCTGGCTACTTTAGGGGCTGTCAGCGTCCCTAATTGGAGCACATCACTCATCATTAAGGAGGCCAAGGGGACACCCCCCCGACACACCCTTTTGACCCATGTCTTGTCCCCTACTGGCCTGAGAAACATAGGACTGTAGGGCACAAAGTTAATTTTCTCACAGAAATGTGCACTACACACACTCATGCACATGCACACACCTGCTTTGGCTTACTTTAAGGGAATCTCTTAAATTTCAGGGGAAAATATACAAGCAGGCTAGCATTGATGCATTTCTACCTTCTAAAAGCACTCACACATCTTCCAGCCAGACACTTTCTTTAATGAGCTTTATTAAAGAATCTTTTTGTTCAAGGAACCAATAATGTTTTTAAGTCCCTGCTTTTTTTCCCTAGTGTCGAATAATAAATAGCTTGATGGTTTCAAAAAATAGAAAAAAGAAAGCATAAAAGCATTTACACTTTTTACCCTGATCAAGAAATTCACACATTATGAATATAAAAATCGAAAAGCATTCCCAACAGTATGGATCATACTTCAATATTTACTGAGGCAAAGCTCCTTGTATTCAGAGATGGGTTACAAGTGCGTGTACCGCAATCAGAAGGACCCTGCCCAGACGTATAGAATTGTTGTGTGTGGAGTAGAAGACCTGAAAAAAGGGGCATGCAAGATATGGAATAAGGGTATGGAAATTACCCATGGTCGTTTCATCATGCTTTTAAATAAATATTTCGATTTCCCGAATAAAATAACACCAAAGACTTGATTTATTTGATATCTTCTGTAAATAAGAAATTGCCAAGGTTTGAAGAATAAGCTGAATAAACACTGCTACATTTCTTACTTGAAATAATATTTTTACATAATTTTTATTCACAAAAAGTTGGTCCTTATGATTTTGAGTTTCCAATGAAGATTTTTTTTTTAACCATATTCAGAAAATAGTAGTGTTGTAATTAAGCAACTGCACAGCTGGGATTCAGTCGTAGGCACATAGGGGCAGGCTGTGCTATATCTAGCACTATAATACGACCTTGAGTGTGATATTACTTTGATATTCAACAGTTCCTCAAACAGCATTTATTATCAAAAGATTATGACTGTTATTTTGCTCCGCTAATGGGACAGGAGGAGCTGGCGACTGAATATTAGCGACTGAGATTTAGTAATTAAAAGGGGTGTAAGTAATTTTAAATTCTTACCAGTACTACGTAATCAAAAGATGAGAATAAACTATGGAGGTGGTGGACAGTCCTTTAAATATCGTAAGTTCTCTTTATATTTCCGTCTAGTCCACGTTGAAACTTTAGCTCGGTTAAGTTCAGGTTCCTGGTTGAATCCCAAGTAGCATCAAATGGAAAGCTAATACACTAGGGTGTACAAACATTGTCTCACACATACCAAGTACAGTAGTGTTCTTGAAGAGGGTTTAAAAAGGGATTTGAAATTCAACCTTGTGTTTGCCACTAGTTACCTTTGAAGCCATAAATAAAAGAACATGGATGGTTCGTTTGTAATTGCACAGATGCAATTCGGAACGACTTAGAAGCAATTACTTATGTTTTTTTTTAAGCCCTAACTTTATCAGATGTGTTCTATTATTAAAAGTGCTTGTTTGACTGGTTTTTGGCAGGTAGTTGCTCTCTCCTCAGTATGGTGGTACTTTCACCCATGCTGGTGACAGACAGGTGTTATAGAACACCCGGGATACAGAGTGATACATATACAGTAGTTAAACGTCCCAGTAGTGTTACCGTCCGTTATCACCACTCGTATAATACCTGTTGTCCAATCAAAATGCTCGGTCTGAACTTACTGTTGTATAATAAATCTTTGTCATATTCATGTGTTTGCCCTCAAATATGATTCCACATTTTTTTATATATTCATAAATCCTAAAATATAATTTTCATTGTGACCTGCCATCAGACAGAGATGCTGAGCTGACATTGAGTAAAAAAAAAAAAAAAAGAGATAAAATCCAGGGTCTGATTTATGTATAATTGAAACACTTAGCTTAGCTAATAGCTAATAGCTTTTTTTTTTATGAATCTATTTTATTGGAGAAATGCATGTCCTTTTTTTGAAGTTTAACAACCCAACTATCGAGTAGAATGAGAACTACTAGTAAATTCTAGTCGAGGACACACAAATACTTAAAACAAAAAAATTAAGAGTTTTGCTGGTCACTGGTTGTAATTTCAACAAAAACAAGGTTCCCTACTTATTCCCAGTATGAGGTCCACTCTATTTCTTTTCATTCCTTTGTTTCTGTAATGATTTTTCAGTCTGTCCTTCCCTCTAACCACAGTTCTAGTAGTCTGTTCACTCTTTCAGCTGTCTGTATAAAGCCTGTACTTTCCATCCCTCCAGTCCTTTTGTTCCATAATAAGCTGGTCTAATGAGAATGAATGGACAGATGTTGGATTTTCCCAAAAGCATCTTAAGGTATTCTGAGATTGATGCCTCACATGTTGCTTCGAGCCTGGAGATGTGCTTGAGTTATATGTTGGCTTTCTTTGCCATTGTAATGCTGGATGATTGCTGTTTTTTTTTATATGTGACAGACACAATCACACAGCTGGAAAATATGATGTGCAGTGATGAAGGAATTTAATAGGGTAGCATAGGAGTGTTTCATGGTGCCGTTATTAAGTTTCCGGTAATCAAAACAAGGCTGAATGCCTCCTCTTTTCATATTCATAAACCAACCTGCATGTGCCAGAGAGTTCATGCAGACCAAATGTAGCCTTGGGTACCTTTACACTGAGCTAAGAATAATGGATCTGGTCTGGACCTATTAACTAATAACATAATTATTATATCTACATAGAATCTACACTTCTGATAAATGTGTAAAAACACCCAAAGGTCAGATGGGGAAACTGTGGCCATAAAAGGATGCACATGGTCAGTGACAGTAGTCAGATAAGCTGTGGCATCCAAATTATGCTTAATTGGTATGAAGTGGCCAAGAAATTGCTTTTTTTGATGTGAGAAATTATTTCTCACATCATTACACCACCAGCTTGGACTGTTGACTCAACTGCTTGAACTTGAATAGGTGTGAGGAAAGTGCATTTGCCTTATTATTACCAATGACCTATTACCTGAAAGGTTTTTACAGGGGTCTCTAAAGGTTCCTGGTCCGATTGGCTCTCAGCAGGAAAAAAATATACTGTAAGAGTCAGTCCAAGAAACAATGTCTAATTAGCTTTAGCAGATATGGTGGAAGCCAGATGAAACTCAAAACAGTGGGCTGATGTGTGGGGTTGATGAAAAAGGAAATGCAGCTCCGGGGTCAATCAGTGCTAAAGCAGAGAGACTTCCTGCAATCCATTCCCACAAATAACTGAAAAGTCGAAGATATGAAACTCTCAATGATCCTGCTCACCACATTAGTGTATGAATGAATCCTCCTGCCTGAGTTGGCCTGCCTCTACATTGACATTTCTTAGACGAGGTTATTCAGTTAGAATCTAGTTTATTCAGGTAAGTTTATTAAAGAATCTTAACAAGCCAGTGATAAGCCTGTTCAGTGACTAAATCTGATTTTAGACTCGTTCTATAAGCCGCGGCAGGAGCCGCTTACGGCCGAAACCGGCAGCCGATGAGCTAAAGTCCAACCATTATTTTTTAAGCAGCTGAATGTGACCCTTGAGGTAGTGTGGGGAAAAAAAAGACTTTTACTGCTGGTCTAGCCTTTCCAAAGGTAACTAAGAACATTTCTCTCTAAAAAGGTCTAATAAAAAGTTTAGTTTACTTTAAGATTTTGAAATCATTAATGCAAAATTGTCAGATCATTCTGCCACCCAAAGGTGCTTTATCACATCATTATCAGATGGGGAAATTGTGGCCATAAAAGGATGCACATGGGCAGTGACAATACTCAGATAAGCTGTGGCATCCAAATTATGCTTAATTGGTATAAAGAGGCCAAGAAATTGCTAAGAAATTATTTCCCTCATCATTACACCACCAGCTTGGACTGTTGACACAACTGCTCACACAAGCCTAGCCGTTCTGAAATACTCAAACCAGCCAGTCTGGCACCGAAACCAGTGCCACAGACAAAGTTACTAAGATGTCATGTTTGATGTGAAGATTAACTAAAGCCCTTGACCTGTATCTGTGTTATTTTATGCACTGCATCACTGCCACAGGATTAGCTGTTTGAATAATTGCATGAATTAGCATGTGTACAGAGCCAAATTAGCATGTCTTCCTAAAAGAGTGAATAGCAAATGGCAAACTGGTTTTTAAAAAAAGGTGAATGACAAAATGTGCACTTTCTTGAATGACCTCTAGGAGTAGACCCCCATGTTAAACTTAACAAAAGAAATAAACACTTGCAGCCTGATACAAAAGCTATATTTCCCATTTATGCCACATGCCAAAAATCTATGCCCAAATGGTCTGCGTGAGAGCTGCATTGCAGGTGTCAAAACTGCTAGATGTCTGCAATCATTGTAGTCTAACTTATCTTATAGCTTATAGCTAAGCTAAGGCTAAACTAGCTAGCTTGTGGTAACTGAGGTAAGTAGGCAGGTTCCAATCAACAGTCAGGCACTGTTTGCTCCGCCCATTTGCTCATTTATGGATTAACCGGGATTTAGGCAGAGTCAGCTTCTTTCAAAATGGCCAGAGGTCGAACAGTTAAGTTTCAAAATTGCTCTTTAGCAAACCTGTGGGTGATGTCACAGGGTTTGTCCGGGTCTTATACAGTCTAGTGTGAATACATAGAAATAAGTGGAGTGTTAACAAGAGGGTGCTGGCAGTTAAAGGGCAAATAAACATAACCGAAGTTATGCCCAGTCACTTCGGTGCGGGTGTAAATGTGTTACATCCGTTTTGTGTCAGCAAAAAAAGGATGCCACACTTTGTGATTTGCACGAAAGAAGAGCAGCATGCAGCGATTCATCTTTTTGTAGTCTTAGGGTGTACCAGAAAGTTTCTCAAAAAGAATCATTACTGGTGACAAGACATGAATTCATCACTACGAGTCTGAGAGTAAAACAGCAGAGTATGGAACGGAAACATCCTCACACTGTCGTCACTCCTGCAAAAACTTCATTTTGATCTTGCTTCGTCGGACTTTCACCTGTTTGGTCCCCTGAAAGCCTAGGAGGGCGAATATTCACTTCTGATCAAGAAATAAAGACAGCGGTGCATTCGTGGCTGGCAGCTCAGCCTAATACAAACTTGTTGACAGATGGACAAAGGATTTTGAAAAGCAAGTAGATTATGTTAAAAAATTCTATATTTGTCTGTTCAGAGTGCAGATCATTTTTGACTCGCCCTCGTATTTGACTTGTCTTTCTTTGTGGAGAAAATCTAAAAAAAATTTTTTTTAATATATCAACGATTTAGAATTTAAGATTAACATTCTTTTTCTTTCATTCCTTCCTCAAAGAAATGCAAGGATTTCATTTTGTTTTCATTTTCTGCCCCTTAGAGGTAAATGTGTAAATATACTGTTTATGATGGCAGACAAACATACAGATGCAGAACTACTTTATAAACAAGGACTCATTCACACCTCGTTCACACATTGCTGAGGCAATTCTGGAGACTAAATGCTGGGATTAGCACTTGTATGACTTCAAGCCCAACTGCAAAACACAAATTCTGCAACACCTCGTAAATGTTTCCCCAAATAAACTGAATTGGCCTTTGGAGATTACCTCGGCAATACAGCAAGTCAAACATTTAGTACAAAATACCTTTTTCTTCTTAAAACAAACTGAGGTAGACATGTGTACAGTACAGTATGTCTTAAACCAGCAGGAGAACATATAATTGGTCCTTATTACTTCAAAATCAGAAGATATAATTATGGAAAGTGAAGGTGCTGGCCTGTGTGTTTGCGGTACCACATGGTATTGAAACTAGTATCTGCTTCATTAATTACCTTACAGTACAGTATATAGTAGTGGGAACATGTTATGCTATGAATTTCCATTATCATTTGTCCTAAGCTAACAGCATCTGTTGTTCATCCTATATGATTGTGGGAAAATTCAAACATCTTTTTTTTCTTGTACTAAAAACCCAGTCTAGAGAGAGCTCTTTGGACTTTACTGCTACTGAATTCGGCATACAGTACAAGCCTAGTTACAAGTGCCCAATTAAGAGACTTACTCTGTTCTATGCATGTTTGAATCTTTTCCTGTTGCTGTATAAAATTCCACAGCAGATATCTTTATAAATCCAGATGGTAAGATGACTTCACCTGTAATTGATGAGTTTGTCACTGGCCCAAGAGCACAATGTTATTTATGCTAAACCACCAACATCTGCTTTCTGGAGGCCATTCCATCAGAATAAGTGACGGAGAAATAACTAATGGCTCGGCAACATCAAGCCAACAACAGGAACAGCCTGGGCTTTTAATCGCTTTTATTAATACCAAACCTTTAAACTAATGAATGGTAAGATTCAGAGCTTCATCTGAACACAGATACAGTACATCCGATGATTTGAGCTTGTTCAGATGCATTCATACTAGACGTTAGAAATAATTTTGTGTACACCGCTGAGCCAAAAAATTACATATTTATTTATTTATTTATTTATAATATTATATAAATTATAATATATATATAATATATATTATAAATTTTATATTTATTTATTTATTTTTATTCTGACCTAATAAAGCCTTGGCTGGATTTCTAGTTTTAAGTATAATAAAGTTAATTATGAGAACTCAAAGAAATGTGGATTAAAATCATAAAATCGTTCTATTAATAACCTTACTGTAGATGTATGTTTAAAATAATTTTTTTTTTAAAGTAAAATCAAAATGAGAGTATCATATGTATTGTCAAGGTTAAGAAAGAAGAAACCAAAGTGTATATGAAGGAAAGCAAAAACTAATGGAGCACATTATTAAAGCTGGCGATAAATACACAGATTCAGTTCATTGAATATTTCAGGAATCTTTTTCGGGCAGAAGAATACCACATCGCGATATTGTGTGAGATTTAATAAATAAATACAATAGTGAGAATAATACGTTTTATTAGATGAATATTGTCCCAGAACCTACTCTATGCGGCCACTGCAGAGGGACTTTTTAAACGAACTGTAATATACATTAAATATGCATTATACTGTATATCAGAATGGTCTCAACAATTCTATCATTTTTTTTTATTGCATTCTCTTATCTGGGAATCTTTTAAAAACTTTTTAAGAAGATAATGACCTGGCTACTTTAGACAAGATATTAAATGTGTTGTTGGTGTCTTATATCTACTGTACAATTATTTATTGAAAAATTGTCTAAAATGCAGTAGGGTCCAGATATCTGTAGACACTACACACAAAAAAGAATTCTTGCCTTGTGCAGTTTTAGTTACAGTACTGATATAATGTTTGTTTTATCCAAATAAATTAAGTTTGTATATGTACTTATTTCTACTTAAATAGTTTAACCTAAACATAATTTTTTCATTATTATGTATTTTTGTTCAACTTACATATTTTGCTTGAGTACCGTTAATTTAAATCATTGATACGTGATACATTTTCAGATTTAATACAACAGTTTTCAATAAGAATTACATTATTAACAAAAGCTTGAGTGAAAACAGAATTTCTAAAATATTTACAAGAATTTTAAACTTTATTAGCATTTGGTACGTCCCCTTTTCTGCTTTAATGACAGCATGCACTTGAGCTGGCATGGACCCCATAGGTTTGTGCAAAACCTTATGATCTGTTTAAGACCAAATCCATCAGTTTCATCTAAACACGAGTCATTCTATAATGTGGGTTACATTTCACATACAGTAAGTAAAAAAGTACAAAAACAATGTTCTTTCTCAGTAAGATAACTAGTGGTCTGGATTAGTAAATTCCTTCATTGTAACATATCTGCTAATTGCAAATCTTAAACAGTAACAGTTTTTTTTCTGACTAATTATGTACACTACTGGGTAACATACAGTAGTTGAGACTTAATGAGCATTTCCAGATAAAATATTTAAAAAAGGGAAAGAACACGTTAAAATGAAAGCCACAAAGAAGAATGAGATTATTTCATCTGGGTCACTTTGGGACAAATCATTTAACACTGAGTTACAGGACAGAGTTCTGTTAGTAAATTAGTTGACAGAACTTTTGTGACCGTTAATAAATTAATATATTTTAAAGAAGAAAATCTATTTTAAAAATATTATTTGTTTCAGTATTTAGACTTTTAAAATACATTTAAAAATAGTTGTTGTTAACTATAACAACAGTTGCAAATTACATTTTTCAAGCTAAATGAAGCATAGGACACAGATGATGTTTGTGTGATATTATAGCATGCTTTTCCTTAATAGGTAAAATATGCTATTTTTGAAAAAAATATTTTAAATAAATATACTTATCGTCCACAGACATGGAATGTTCTACAAGTCATAGAGTGGCTCACATGCTTTAGTAGATGAAAGGCATATGGGAAATCTGACCTTTTTTAAAAAAGCAATTATTGATATCACACTTTTTCTTACATATAAATAGGGGCATAGAAAGAGTGCCACATCTTAAATATTATTTTAGAGATATTAAACATCCTTTCTTTTAAATAATTCCAAATTTGTACAGTAAATGCTTCTGTTCATTTTTAATTTAAATAAAGCTAAATTAATAAATTCTTTTTTTCAGTGTGGTCTCAGTTTTTGGACTGCATGTACCCTGAACAGCCATAACATTGATGCCAGGTGAATTGAATAACATTATTAATTATGTACCAGTATAAAACTGTTGGTGACAGGCTCATGGGCCTTTGCCTTACACCCCAGTATGCTGCAGATGTCCCGTGTAGCCACGCCCCAGGGGGCCAGAGGGGAACGCCCCAGGGGCCCAGCCGCCTTGACACAGGGGAACCTAATACCATGCGAATGTTTTGAACGTTTTGGCTGATCAGTGTATATTCTAATTCCCTTTTCTTCTGCTGAAAATGTGTACTTAACTGTTAAGATTAAAATGCACAAATCTTGTCTAATACTTGGAGACACTATAGAGGTGATATAATCGACACAATTGGATGATTCTCTTTGACTTTGAGAATTTTGTTTCTGGGTCATAGTGACTTTTAAACCTTCACTGAGGGAAGAGTGTGTCTCGGGTTACTTTCCTGTAACCCTGTTCCCTGAAAAAGCGGGAACGAGATGCTGCATGAAAACGCTATGGGAACATCTTTCTGTGTTACCGGTTGTGAAACATGTGTGTATCAAGCACGCCAAATCTTGGCATATATAACCTCGGTCAGGTGACGTCATCTGATGAAGCGGACCTGCAGGTTATAAATAGGAGTGAACCGGAAACATTCCTCAGATCAATTTTGTCTGAAAGGACGTCCGGTCACGCA
>JAOVVA010000017.1:7895277-7914546 GCA_028565275.1 Leiocassis micropogon | reverse complement strand
ACGTCACCTGACCGAGGTTATATATGCCAAGATTTGGCGTGTTTGATACACACATGCTTCACAACCGGCAACACAAAGATTCCCCATAGCGTTTTCATGCAGCATCGAGTGTAGCTTTTGAAAGGGAACTTCATAACCCCCGGGAATTATATAGTACGTTCTAAACTCTGTGTTAAAAGTACATGGAGACCCAGGAATGATGAGGTTCTACCTGGCAGTTTTATTAAACCATAATATTTTAACCATCATTAAGAGCAAATGAAATTAAAACATGAAAACTTAGTGGATGGCTTGATGAGCTGAGTATAAAAACCATCTGGAAGCAAGATTTTTAGCCCTCCAGTACAGCTTATAGAAACCTTGCTGAGGTGAAATTATGTGCATTACGAAGGCATGGTGCCTTAGTTTCAGTTTTTAACACGATATATTTACCTTGGTTTAGTTAGAGGAAATAGCTGCGTAATACTACACACACATACTGTATAGACAAAAGTAAACATCCCATTCCACAACCATGAGCATTATGAATTTTCTCCCTTTTGCTGTTATATCATGGATATCTGGAAAGGCAGCGCACTAGACATTCGAGTTTACTGTAGCTGTGAAGATTTGTTCTTTATTCAGCAACAAGAGCATTAGTGAGGTCAAGGGCTGATCTGTGTATATAAAATCTGGTCAGTGGAGGAAAAGGTACACAAATCTTGTACTCAAGTAAGAATAGAGATATCCTACAGTAAGTAAAATATTCCTTAAGTTAAATTAGATGTCCTCCCTTTACCTTGAGTAAAAGTCCAAAAGTATGTACAAGTAATGGAAGTCATTTACCATTCCATAATCGATCATCGGTTAATGATCAGTTTAAACACAGTACAGTGCTTCTTATACTTGTGTTTGCTGGAAATCAATCTCTCCCCATTTACTATCACTACACTGTCATGTACTGTCAGGTGTTGGACTGTGGGCTGAGGTGTGGCAAGGCATAGGCGCAGAGGGGGATGATGGCGAGCCAAGTCTTTAACAAACAAAAACAAACATGAACAAAGGAAGTTGGCTGTACTTGGGAGCATACTATAAACAAAAATAATCAATTAATACACAGACAAGGAATTACACAACCTAATATACAGTACAGACATGGGATATAAACCGGACGAGACAAGACACACTAAACAGACTAGAGGACTAAACACAGGGGACTATACATACAAGGGGATAAACATACACAAGACCGGCTTGGCTAGGCCTACTAGCGGTTATGCACATTAGCTGCTAAGCTAGCTAATAGCTAAACAGACTAATTGCTAAACAGGCTAGTAGCCAGAGACCCAAGGGGCAAACAGACTAGGTACACAGCAGACTATGTATGAAACAAGCTAAGAACTATAAAGGTTAGTGGCTAAACAGGTTAGTACCTAAACAGACTATGATCTAAACCAGACCCGGGCATTTTAAACGGTTTAAATGGTGTTTAAGGAGTACAACGTGAGTCGGCATTACGAGACGAAGCATGCGGAAAAATACAGACATTTGACTGAGGCTCAAAGAGTGCAGCTATCCGAAGATTTGCTAGCGAATTTTCGGTAATGAAGTTTACCAAATCCAGGTACAGATCCTCTTACTGATGACCATCTGTCAGATGTCCTTCACATCTCCACCTCAAACATTCAACCTGACTTTGATGCACTTGTTAAAGCTCAACAGAGGCTAGATTTCTCACTGAACAAGAGAAAAAAAAAAAAAAAACTGAAACATGTTTACTTTGATTTTTTTTCTGCACTGTTTGGCAAAAATGTTGAGTTAAGTTACATTATTATTGGCATACAAAGACATTGTGTTATCTTAATAAAAAGTTAAAAACAGAAAGCATTGTGGTGTTAATGTTACTGAAAAAGAGTTACAAATGTTGCACACTTATTGTACCATTGTTTTGCATAATTTCACTGAATAAATTCAGTTTTTTGTAAAACAACCTCATTCTCTCATTATCCAACAATATCACTCTTACCAGCTTCTGTAAACAATGCCATTTTACTTATTTCAACGTAGAAATTAATAACCAGAGTAGATTTCAAACCTTTGGCCCAGGCCTCTACAATATTTTCTGCTTCTCATTTGGCCCCTGGGGAAAAATAATTGCCCACCCCTGATCTAAACAGACGAGGAGACTAGACAGACTCGAAGACTAAACAGACTAAGATGTAAGCAGGTTAGTAGTGCACTGGTTAGTATTTATACAAACTAAGAACTACACATGCAAAGGAGGTTACTCACACATGAGGGTAAACACAAAAGGCTAATTCCTCTAGAGGCTAATCCTGCTAGGAGACACAGAGACATACTAAATTAAGACTAATGTAAACTTAAAGCTCCAGAAACCAAAAGGCCAACTATAATTAAACAAACTGAAACAGAACATAACCAGACAAAACAAAACCCACTTAACAGAACTCACATTAATGCTCAACCCAGTTTCCCAGAACAACCAGCTATTTATAACGTGACTAATGAGCTACCTCGTTCAGGTGAGCACCTGCATCACCTGACCGAGGTGCCTTCTGGGAAACTGAGTCTACCAACAAAACTACAACACAAACACAGTGCCCTCTAGTGGGCAACCCTCACATACACCCAGAGTACATTACATTACACACACACACACACACACACATTTTAGTAGTCCATACCGCTTTACGGGATAAAGCGGTATGGACGATGAGATGACGTTTAAGTGTGATAAATATGAAATAATTAAGGAAGGGGCATATACTTTTTTTACTGCACTCTACATCAACTAGCATTGCTAGCATAAGCATCTGTTACAAAATCGATTACCAATTTTCTTAATTGATCAAAGGAAATCAAATGATCTTCGACTAGAATCAATAATCGTCCCATCACTGGTAGTTACTTTCACATTTACTTAAGTATCACAAGTACTGAACTTTCTTACAGCTTACAGTAGCATTTAAGTCACTTACTGCAAGTCATACAGTATTTAAGTCTTTTAAAAGTGGCTCTCTTTCTCTCCCTAAAACCTTAGATCCAACTCAGAGTGCTCAGTGAGTCAGTCATGATAGGAGAAACACTGTCTCCTTTCTCCGCAATAATCTCTTGTACAGATTTAAAGTGTGTTTAGGGTCAAGGATAAACAAACATTAAAAGTTATCTCCTAACCTATGCAGTGTGTACATACTGGTAATGCTAATATCATATTGCCTGAGAACAGTTTCTAACGCTAATAGCGAGTCTGTTAAGGGCTAAGAGTATAAAAAACGTTCTGCAAAGCCTCGTCCCAAACCCTCTATCCGCACACACATCTTTTAGTGGGAACAGGGAGAGCGCATAATCGATGCTTGTGATTAAGGTACACTCCTGAAAGATAAAGACGCAGGACTGAAAGAGTCTTCAAAATGTCATTCTTGGCCCCTGCAACCTTTAATTAAACCTGGAAAACGAGGAGATAAAATTAACAAATTGGGTAATGAATCGAGCAAAACAGGTGGTGTATGGCTGGAGAAAATGAACCTTCAGATCAATCTTCCCTGTGTGGATTTTTAGCTCCTAATTAGAAGCTGCCTTGGTTAATTATGATTGGGCTCTACAATAAGGGATGGGTTGGGGTGGGGTGGCGAATGCTCTCGACGGGATGACTGCCAGGCTGAAAAATAAACAAATGGAGGACGCTGATGCGGTCTTCTCGAGAGCAGAGGACATTTTTAAGCCAATCAGCTTCATTGTTTCCAAAACAGCCACAAATGGCAAAATCTGTCCTGCGTCAGAAATTGACACCAGTTTTTCAGTTCGTGTTCATTGCAGTGAAATGGTTATACATTGGTTAAAACTTATTCAGACAACATTTGGGTTTAAATCAGGGTAAACATCTGAGTGATGGACAGCGTCAAGGCTTTTGCCTCAGTCAGGAGTGATGCGCTGCAGATCGAGGCAGTTTGAATGTGGCTCAGCGATATTGATTGGTGGGATTTACAGCTGAGCGAGCAGAAAAGGCTGAGTTGATAGTGCGGCTAAGTGGATTCAGCCTGCTGAAACAGTAAAGCGCAGACGTTCTGTCTGAGTAACTGCTAAGTGCAGGTGAAAATCCTGCCTTCTGTTTGCTCGAAAGTCATATTTCTGTGAAAGCGCAAAATTCATTGGGCGCATTACTTATAGGCCGAGAATCTGAGCTAATGTCAAATATTAATATATAATCACTAGATAAGTTCTTTATAATCTGTGTAATTGGATTCGAATTGGGAAAGTATACGTTTACTGATATAATCTTTTCTGGTGTGTGTGTGTTTATCACATTGACATTCAAGAAGGAATCAACGGAACCCTCACTCTGTTCATCTGAACAGCGGTTTGTAATTACATTTTAATAGACAATTAAAGACAGGCCATAAATCAATTCTCGCACTGGGCAGGAGGTTTGAATTTGATTTTCGGGGGGAAAAACAAACAGTTTTTACTGTGTCGAATGCAATTAACCCATGCCTCTCAATCACTGTGCAGGGCATCTCTCTCAGCCTTAGAGTGTGAGCAAGTGTTGTACACACTTGTGAAAAGGACGGATTAGGGTTAGCAGGCCATTTATTAACGAGATTAGTTTCGTCGATTATTTAGGAGAATATTCAGCACTCTGCTTTTCCACCGATGAAGTCTGCATTCTGTCAAAGGAAAACATAATAGAGCGTCTATTAATTTTTACTACTTATATGCAGCCGTATTGACTCACAAGTGATGTATGTTTTTTTAGAGAGAAATGGTGTGTGTGAGAGTGAGAGTGAGTTATTGCATGCTTACCAGGTTCTTTTGTGTTCATCTAAAAAACTGGGGAGAAATAGCTGAATGTATAAACCATTTCAGGGGAAGTGTATGAATATAGATGCTTTTCAGGCATTAAAGTTATCAAGAACGAGTGCAAAATATCACATTAATGCCAAAACCTTTTTTTCTATCCCCATACAGCTTGTATGCCACATCCTGATCTATTCTGCATTTAATATGTTTTTACTTCCTTTAATACATAATAAACACAGCACTTGAGAGAGAGGGAATCAGAACAGAACACTACACACCTCACCTTTTTTATATTATGCACGGTATGACCAAAAGTATGTGGACACCCGACTTACACACCCATACACGAGTTCTCTCCAATCCACCAAACTGAGACATAATTAGAAGGACGCAATTGTCTATATTGTCTTTGAACGCAGTGCCTTAAAGAATTCTACTTTAAGGTCTCAAACCTGTTCCAGCATGACAATGCCCCTGTGCACAAAGCAAGCTCCGTAATGGCGGTTTTGGGGGAAAAAAAAAACTTCTATATCCTACAAAGAGTCCTGACCTCATCCCCTTTTATACATTTGAAATGAACTGGAACACTGACTGTGAACGAGGCTTTCCAGCCCAAAATCAATGCCTGATCTCACTAATGCTCTTGTGGCTGAATGAGCACTAATCCCCACAGCCACACTTCAAAATCTAGTAGAATGCCTTCCCAGAAGAGAGCAGGATATTATAAAGGCAAAGAAGGAATTCAATTCATATTAATACCTATGGTTTTGAAATAGGCTGATGAGGAAGCACATATACATGCGATGGTCAGGTGCCATGTAGGGTATAAGTATGTACCCATGATGCCAGATGCACAATACTAATGTTCTAAACATCTTCAGGTTGTACTGTATGTCTTCTCAGCGAATTATACTAAATGACATGTTGTAAGCTACCATAATTTTCAATCAAGTGTAAAAATCCTACATTGGAATCAAATACATTGTATATGACATAACAGGAGCTTTAGTTTGTTTCATGTCTTGCCGTGCATATGTACAAGTGCCAACCATTTTACCACCAGACAACGCTGCTTGGAGTAATCACTCAAAAATAATCTTCTTTTTCTTTTTTAATTAAAATATCAGCTATGACAAGTCATTGTATTAATCTGAAATGATTGACAGGCACACAGTTGGTTCAGATTCTCAAAACCCCACCTTCTTTTCTTATCCGGCATTAGTAATAACTTGGCTCAGTTTTCATGCTTGTAACATGCACCTTCGCTTTCTGAAGTACCGAAGAAAGTTGTGAGTTCATATATTTGAGAAAAGCATACTTGAATAAGGTTAGCTAAACCAACCATACTGTACACTGACAGGTTTTCTAAGTTTGGTTCTATAAAAAAACTATAGATAAAATTATGCATAAAATGGTACTTTTTGGTTTGAAGAGGAAAGAAATGCCATGTTGATGTAGTAATTCATGCTATAAGAGCATGCATAATGAACATACTTTTCAGAAGTCGGGCATTTCTATATTGTAAATACATTTATGATTGATCTTAGGAAATATTTGAATATTTTGAGATACTGAGTTATTGAATTTCGTGGAAAAAAGGCTTAAAATATTTTCCTTTACGTGTAATAAATATAGAATATGAGTTAAATTTTTAAAATTACATTAAGTAAATTACGGGGGGGGGGGGGGGATATTCCACAATATTAAAATATCCATTTTTTTTTCATACACAATGGATTTCTAAAGAGAGAGTTCTGAGGATGTACTGCAGCAAGACGACGTGTTATTCCTCTTCAGAGTCTGTGTGCGCAGCAGGACACAAGGCCCAGGTTGTTTATAATGCCGTATGCTGAGGGCATTTGTTAAACGATTTGCTATTGAAATCCAATTATTTGGTCAGTTTTTGTGCTGCCTCGACATTCTCTGTTACCGAAGTTGCTTCAGAAGCAGGCCATGCAGATTTGCAACTGAAAATGAATTAAAATGCTAATTACTGGTATCTGTGGCAGCTTAAAGGAGCGGAGCAGGGCTCTGTTGTTGCAATGATTTTGCGGTTTGTTATTGACTGGGATAATGGTGTCCTGGAGTTCAGTGTGAAAGCGATAGCCATTTCACACACTAATTGACTTTGGGCGGTTATCGCCCACTTTGATGTCCTGTTACACCGTGTTACGGGTTTGAAAGGAGAGGGAACCCGAAGAGGCCTTCAAAAGAAGGCGCGCCTGATTGGAGAGGTTATCGGGACATTCACCCGTTATTGATGTTTGTGTAAAATTTGGTGTCTGTGTGTGTTTCAGTCTGAAGATAGCGACGAAGGTAGCCAGTTGGATGTCCTGAAGTCCATTTCGCTGGAGTTCGTGGACGACCCCAATTTCAAAAACAAAGTCAATTACTCCTACACTGCTGTCCAGATCCCAACTGACATCTACAAAGGCTGTGAGTGCTGACACACACACACACACACACACACACACACACACACACATATCACTAAGTAGTATTTACATATTAATATTACTAAATATCCAAGTATCCAAATATTATCACCTTGTGTTTGATTCAGCCATAACATTAACACATTAACACTGATTATTAATTATGTACCAGTAAGCTGGTGACATGATCAGTGGCACCCACGGCTCACCCATGTCCGCGGAAACCAAAAGCGAGCCTGTTCGGTGAGATCCCACAGAAAAAATGTCAATGCTGGAAACGATGGAATGCCGCGCACAGGGCCCGGCAGCCGAACAGCCCATGGCCTCTGAGCCCGCCCCTAAATTCTTTAGATCCCAGTCTGATTAAGCACCCACTGGATATATCAGACAAACAAGTCCAACCCATAAAACTCCCACACTACATCTACTGCCAACATCCTGGTGTCAGACACGGTGCAGAGCCATGTCCTGAGGGGCCACAGCCACCCCAATGGCACAAGGGGAACCCAAAAGGCAGTTATAATTTTAATGGTTTTAAAGTTATGGCTGATCAGTGTATTTCTTCTGTTTGATCCAATCTGGATTATGTGCCAGATTTTACTTTCAACCCTGAGACTCCATAAGCAATGGGTTTCTGCGAAATACAAGGAGACTTAAAACTTTGCATGAATATGCATTGGTATTCATTCAGGCTGTAGGTGCCGGGAGTAGCTAATCAATACAGTAGGTACATCTGAGTGAGTACACTGCTGCCAGAAGCAGGGGGCTGAGCCTCATGGGAATTATAGCTCCACCACCGTAGGTGAAGAGGTGAAGAAAGGAAACATTACTGCACGGGAACAATAGAGTGTGTCTGAGGAAAGAGGATTAATAATGACCAGGAAAATGGGGAGGGCAAGACCTTTTTAAGCTCTGTGATTATGAAGGGCGTAAAGAATGTCACTTTCATGTAGGTCAGTCTTCTCTTAAAGGGCCAGATCTCAGTTAGCAGTTCAGAGTTTCAGAGGTTAGCCTAAAAAAAAAATAAAAAAAATTAAGCAGTCTGATGAAATGGTCCGTTAAAGATCTTTTATTACGACCGGGGGTCTAGAGCACTGAAGGTGTTTAGAGATGCTATCATCATTGCTTGTGTTTTTATTTCATACTAAGCTTATGCAGGAAGCTCATGGTACTGACGAACAAACGCATAGAGCTCTCTTCACTATATAGTGATATTGAATTCCAACGGTATTTCATGGCTAATAGTCAACTTATTACACGGAATTAATTTCGGTTATCTCAGTTAAATCACACAGCCATGCTCGGTTAACAAGAGTATTAAAACTTTCAGGTCCATTTAGTGCTCCTTTTGTGTAAAATTGAAGACTGGACAATATGATCAGTAGACAAGACTGAAAAAGAAACGGCTAAGTGCCGAAACTCTCGCCAGCCAGAGAGCTTTTTACTGCTGTTGTCATGTCTGAGGTCAGCGTAGGCAGCTGACAAGTGCCACTTTCTTACCACTTAATGCCAGTATAAGCTCATGAGTGTCTCTGAGAGACCCCTGTCATGTTGTAATGCAGGTTACTAGGGGCATTAGAATGCTGCACTAAGAAGAACGTTAAGAAGGGGCATTACTCTCTTTATATCACTTTGTTTTACAAGCCGTACCATGGATACAGAGTCTAATAGAGTTTTTTTCTTCTTCTTGTTTCACTCTTTTTACTAGAGGCTAAAAAGTGAAAATTCCGCCTGTGTTCAGCTTTGAATTCATTCATGATGTCACACACCACAATAGCGGTTAATGGCTCATATGAAATTAGACACACAAGGCTTTATGAATTAGCATTTTTTTTGGAAGGTTTTTTTTTTTTTTTTTCATCTAGGCTGCAAGGTTGGAATGTTCTTTTATGGTGGCAGTTGTGTACAGTGTTGCGTACAATCAGAAAAACTAGTTGTGCTGTTTTGTCTCAGTCCTAATGTTCAGGAAGTTCACCCCTTCCCATTTCCCATCACTCTGCTCATTAGCAGCTAAACAGTCAGGATACTCAACACACCGGAACCGAGCAGTGCCATGACTTATCTTATAACAGAATGCACCGATTTGAGATGTTAATTATCAATGGTAACTCGATTAATTGCCAGTAAAACGGATTAAAAATATATTAAGATAAGGTTTGTTTTGCATGTAGTGGTAACCTCAACAACCCATCTGTAATCTAACACAGCGGTTTTGGAGCGCCACTGGCCCTGCACATTAGTGGGTGCGGGTGTGGTAGAGCAGAGAAACACTAAAGCATGCAGGGGATTCGTCCTCCAGGATTAAGATCAAGAACCACTGATCTAATGTGAGTTTAGCTATCCTTACTAGCCAGGCTCTTTACTTGATGCTTGATAAAAACTTATTTGAATAGACGAGTCTCCACGGTTACTTTCATGAACACTGGTTTGAATCGGCCTGTTTACAATCCACGTCCCCTTCCGCCGTCTTTATGGTGATGCAGCGCTATGTAACAAAACTGATCGCTGTTGTGTGGTCGATAAACCGAGCGTTCAACATCATGAGCTGTCTTACGTTTACAAGCGTTTCGTGAGCACAGCCAATGTGTACACAGATGGGCGGGGCGGGGCTATTAACAGACAGGCTTGCGTGTTTGTGTGTGAGAGAGAGATAGAGGTGCTGAGTAATCAATGTTCAATTAAATAAGATTTTGCCCATTAATATAATTAAAAATAGAAATTTAATATATGGTGTTCTCTGTTGATTGAATACATCAGCATGTGGGATACTGGATTGTGCATCTTGCACTGTTTAAACAAACCTTAAACTGAGGGGAAAGTGTGGATCTATACACTGGATTATAATTAATTATTGAGGAGTAATGAATTACTGATTATTAATGTGTTTATCTGTTGGTTAAGAAACACATGCAAATTTTGCAGTGGCGATTAAATAATTCATTTGTTCATACTGATTAAAATGTCCAATAAATAAGCTTCTATTCCACATCTTTAATGGAACATCAGTGTACTGCTAGAAAAAGTTACAGGGTACTGGAAAACCAAAAAATATTACAAAGATGATGGGGAGCTACAAACATATTTAGATGTTGCCAGAAAAAAAACCCAGGAATTGTTTTTTATTTCCCCATCCAAATGCCTTTTTTTTTTTTTTTTTTGCAAAACTTTACAGCCTGTTCCCTCGCCATGATCTCTCAAAACCATTCAGGGGTTTATCCATGCGTATCAAGAGCTAGAAAAAGGAGGACTGGGACGGAGACACGGTGAGCTGCACCCACAATATTAGCAGCTTGGAGTAAAATTTGCGACTGGTCTATTTTGCAGGGAGAAATGGGCCGACGGTCCCACGTCCTGTTCAGACCGGCCTGCCAGGCCTCCGTGGCCGTTTATTGAGATTGAGAACGTTCCCCGACTCGGCCATAATGAACCGTTTTATGAGTCATTATGCTGGCAATGAATTCCGCTGCCAAAGACTGCAAACTTTCTAATTAGTGCAGGTCAAACAGCCAAACAGTTTTTAGTCTAATTATACCCGCTTATTATTAAGTGGCAATGAAGGAGAAGGCAGGAAGGATGCGAGGTGGAGCACGATGTCTGGATGGAACGAGTGGGAGGAGCCTTTACACATATACAAGGGTATAAAATGTAAAGTAAGCGTCAGAGCCTTTTTAAATTTTGCCTACACGTTATATATATATATATATTTAAAGCATAGTAGAACGGGATTATATTATAATATACAGTGTATTCTGACATAACATTTTAAAAGATTTTTTTTTTCATGCAGGATCACCATCTTTAATCTGCATTTAAACTGAGTTAAATTATTTTTTACATTTTTCAAAATTAGCAGGACTGTCAATAAAAAAAAAAAATAATAATAATAATACATATAAACAATAATGATTACGTAATTGTTTCCTTCACCTTTGCACATGACATCATCCATCCAGTTACTCCTGGGAAATCTGTAACACACCCACTTACTGCACACGTAATTGCTCAGACTACACACAGAAATTAGAACTTTTAGTAAATCAGGGCTTTAATGTTTTCCCAAGCAATGTTATCATTTCTCTTAATGCACCACTGCACCGCAAATATGAAAAAGGGTTTCCTAATCTCAGGTCGCTGATTGGAATTTGGGATTTAACAAAACTGGCTTGATGGCTTGAATTGATCATGAAATATGATTTTCAAATAGTTTACTCTTCCTTTTAAAGCAATTTAACCAAATATGCTTGTTGGCTTAAATTCATCATGATTTTAATATGATGTGGTACCTAAAAACCTTTAGCTAGGAAGATTATGTTAGCCATCCAGCTGACTTTTCATCAGTTAATATTAGTGAGGAAAAAAAGAAAACGTTAATAATTTGTTTATGCGCTGCCTGTCCAAAAAAACAGTTTCAAAATATCGTTCTGTCTGAAGCAAAGAAAACAACTAAGGAGATTTGAATTGACTGACACCGGGTTAAGAACTGTCCAACACATTATTAAAACCTGGAAGGATAGTGCTGAAGGTTAGTGATCCCCCGTAATGGAATAAACGTGGTCAGATAAAAGTATGAAAAGAGATCACTTTAACACTTTGTGAAATTGCATGTCATGTCTAGGCTCAGCAACGTTATGTTAATATACTGAATGACCAGGTTATCATATCTATGGAGTTTTTCTTCGGGAATATTCCGAGACTCAAATTGGGAAAGAGTGGTTCTGGGAGCACGAGGAATCATTTTCACACATGAACTGGCCACAACATTGTGTGCTGTAAGCAAAGCTAAAGGTGGTCAGAGGAAATATCAGAGAATGTGACTTTTTCTTTGGATTTTTCTTTTGGATTTTTTGCTAGGTTGTGCCAGTGATAAACAGAACTGTCCCATTAGCTCCATCTGTTGATCTAGTTTAGTAGATCGCTACTAATGCGCTAATGTTACATACAGGAAATATAGTACATGTATACAGTAACTATGTAATAATGTCATAATATTAATATGAAATCAGTCTAAGGGTAATTTTTTTCTTGCAGTAGTCTTTTGGATTTTTGCCAACATCACATAACCCTGGTAGTGGGGGAAGATGGCATCGGGACGACCGGAGGACATGGGGCCATTTCCACCTTTATTATTTGTGAATAGAGTGTATATAGCATGAAGGGGAAAAGGAGTAGATATTAATCACTTTAAACAATGATTTTTGTCATTAAATCAGTTTTCTGTAAAGCTCAGTGTTAGTACTGAAATAGCTCGACAAATACGCTAATGTCAAATTTATGCTTGCATTCTACAGCTTATGCTTATTTTTCCCTTCATATCCCTTCTGTAAATCTAAAAATCTCTGCCGTAAGGGCTCCCTATCGTGGATGGAAATTGTGACTATTAAAGGAAAATAGAACGCCTAAATGCGTGTGGATGAAAGCAAAGGGGGGCCGCTTCGGCGTGGTTGAACTAAGGGATTACCCACCTTCTCGAGGATGAGGCTGCCCTCCTTTTCTGGGTTTTCCCTTTTTTTAGCTTTTTTTCCAGAGCATGCGAAAACCCACTGGAAACGCCTTTTGTGTTCTGTTTTGAGGACGGTTGTTGATTTTAGACTGCCTTTAAAGAAAAGTTAATTGATGTGTGTGTGTGTGTGTGTGTGTGTGTGTGTGTGTGTGTGTGTGTGTGTGTGTGAGAGAGAGAGTTAAAAACGAGTGACAGTTTAAAAAAGAGTGACCCCAGCAATAGACTATTTTCAAAAATAAAAATGATAACTATTCGTTATTTCTGTCTAAGTCGTGTGTCACTTCATGAATCTCATGAATATTATAAAGCCTCTACTAATGAAAATAACGTGATGAAATATTCAGTCTAAGAAAGGACACGTGAGCATTTTCTTTAGTCTTTAATGTCAGCGAAGAGAAAGAGAACGAACAGTGGGGTTTCACATATGTTTTTAGTGAGGGAGGATGGAGGGTTTGCATTTAATCCCTCATCCTCCCACTTCTTTTGCTTTGTCTCAGTTCCACCCCAAATGCACTGAAGTAGCACTATCACTCTCGCCCACGCTAATTAAAAACGCCCTCCTCCACTCGCCCGCCAAGCTCACAAATTCTATTACAATTGTTTACGGCTTATTGTGCCATTTTTTTAATTAAAAATCTTTCTTCCTCTTCTTCGCCATCTATTCCTTCTGTTTCTTCTTCTTCTGCATTCACGCCTAGTTCTTTTCTATCTTCTTCTTCTTCTTCTTCTTCTCATTGCTGCTTTATCATTCTGCACCGCCGGTCTTGTTGGGGGTTCAGCCTTTTGCTTCTGTTTCTCCTCCTTCCTTTTCTCCACCTTCACCTTTATCACCCGCATGCTTTTCTTTGTCGTTTTGTTTCCTTTCCTTGTACAATTTTCCTTCAGTTCACGAAATCATTCGTTGTGATTTAAAGTGTTGCGTCAGCACCGGTCCCCACGCGTTCCATCAGAATACAACCAGATCACATGACCCTGTCACATCCTGTCACGCTCCTGTATATCGCACACTCCAGTTCTGCATTCACCCCCTTGATTAATGTCTCCATTGATATTCCTTTGTCTTTGACTCATGTTGCGTCTTTGACACAACGGTTTCCTACGTTTCCTCCTGCACAAGAGGAATAAATTGTCAGAGTGCCGCGTCTGTCTCCACCACTGTGACAGTAAGCTGATGGAGTTCACACCTGCATTGTTTGTTAATTTCCTGTAATACAGTGTATAATCCATGTGTGCAGGCTTTACTTTCCCAGGCGTAATATAGAAGTTTTACGCCAGATGCCCTTCCTGACGCAAATCTCCCATTTTTATCTGGCCTTGGGACCGGCACTGGATGCAGAGTCAAACCAAATCAAACTTCGGAAGTAGTTTCACTTCAATTTTCCGTTTCTCTTCAGCTTTCCTCTTGTTCTTCATACAGCGATATTATACATACTGTACATGTTCATGATTATGAACTCAGGGGCAATTTTTGGCTAGCGACGATTATTGCTATCAGTCCATTTGTGCACCTGTTTGTCAATGTGTTTTTTTCACGATTTGAGTACCATTTGGCATGATATTTCAAAAACAAGTTTATGAGTGTTTGTAGGAGTTACGAGTATATTGAATTATCAGTGCAACCAGCAGATGTGAACGGATTAGATTTGGCCTTGATTCAAACAGCATCAAGGTCACAGCAAGGTCAAAAAATTTGAAAGCAAGAAATTGTTTTTCTTCACAGTTTCCATCCTGTTCAACATATAAATATACTATATACACATCTGTGCAAGTGGTTTTTGTAATAGCAGTGATTTTTTTCGACTGTATCTGTGCGCCAGTCTGAGAACCTCATTAGTGCAGTATCTCAAGGAGAGGTTATTGAATTATTGTAGGATTTATAAGGAATCATCAGTGCAACCAGCAGATGAACTGATTAGATTTAAAAGTTTATCCAAACAGTATCAAGGTCACAGCAAAGTCAGATGTCTAAAATAGTTTGATCGGAGCTTCCTTTATGCTATGCTACTGTAGTATAATTTAAGGATATTTCTGGCTTACAAATGAGTTCCACTTATTTAATTCCACTCATGTCTGCTATTGGAGAGCCGGGAAAATACCTCTACAGGTACACATGCTTACGTCTGCATGAGAGTAAAAATCGTTTCCTGCTTCAACTCTGATCCCAGTCCCAATGTACAATTCCAGTTTAATATTCCACACCACAGTCAGTGCATTTCTACCAGTGGTTCAGACATCAATAGGAAGGTTTCCTGCTCAATCAGTCCACATGTGTGAGAACTGACAGTCTCTCCTGGGATCCTTGGTCTCCCTTTGGAAGGCGACTAATGAGCAGTGTGCATTAAGAAAGAATCGAACCATCGCTCTTCCGAGCGTCTGCTGCGCGTCTAGATAATAACGCACTCTCCATCATCAGAACTGAATGGTCTGTTTCGACAGATCATCATCACTTCTCCACCTCACGTGCTTCTGTGCATGATGCTTCGGTCTGGATGGCATGAGGCTCTGTAATGTGTGTGCCATTTTATACCTAACAGTGTGTGTTTTTTTTTGTGTGTTTGTGTGTGTATTAATGAACATTTATAGATTATGTGGTCAAAATTGGCCATTTAAACTTCCAGTGTTGAAGAATGGTGATTTCTAAGCAGTGTACTGTGGTGTAACATAGATTGTGTTAATAATAAACTATAAATAATACAACACAATCGTGGTATAATCATGAAAAGAAACACATTATGCTGAAATGCTATTTTAAGGGTTGAGGGTTCTCCCTGTGCTTGGAGGGTTTGCTCTGGGTGCTCTGGTTTCCTCTCACATTCCAAAGACAAGCAGATTACACTAACTGGCATTTCCAAATTGCCCATTGTGTGTGCCCATTGTAAGATGGACTGGCACCCTAGCGTAATGAGTCCCCTGGGATAGGCTCCAGGCCTCTCGTCACCCTGTAAAGCAATAAATGTTATAGAGAATGAGTGAGTCAGTGGAAATTGTGACTTACAGTATGTTCTAGCCTCTCGACGTCCCTCACCAGCCTCAATTTTTTCACCAAAAACACTTGCATTATACTGTAATCAGATGCTTCACTCTGTGCTATCAAGTTATTTTAAGATATATACTTTTTGTCTCTGTTTAATTATGATACATCATGTATTTGGGCACACAGTATTCCAATATTAACCTCGACTCAAAAGAAACAGCCTGAGTCAGTGCCTTGTCTATCGCTAAGTAGCGAACGTGGCATTCGGGTTCATGTTCTCCACAAAGCATCCATCGTCTCAAAATGCTGCTCCTCATCAGACCCCTGGAGAGCAGCCATGCTGTCCTTCAGTGAGTAATAAGAGCGGAGCAGAACCACTGCCAGCACTTTCTGGTCCATAAATCGCCCATATAACCTGTTCCTCTCTGCGACAAGCCCTGTTCCATAATGGCCTAAACGTTTAGCACAAACGGCGCTCCTAAATGCATCAAAGGGAGTGTGTCTGATGGATTAGCTTTTAAAGCCATCACAGGTCCCGCTCTCTCTCTCTCTCTCTCTCTCTCTCTCTCTCTCTCTGTCTGAGGGATGAGCCTGAGGCCCATTCTTCAGGGGAGGGTTGGTTTCTTTTTATCATCTGTCTGGTGAAAGTCGTGACACGTCCTCAGCGAATAAATCACAGCAGTTTGGTCCCTCTTTTCTTATCTACACAGCCCTCATATTTCTGAGTAGATGACCTGCCAGAGCCCTGCATTTGAGTGTGTGTGTGTGTGTTGTCCACTGACAGTAGAGGAGGTATTGTATCTGCATAACCACATGTGTTCAGTACAAACACAACCGTCATAGTATCCTTGACTCAAAGACACACACACAGTGTGTGTGAGAGAGAGAGGTCAGATGCTCCTCTGTGTTTGTGTTTCACTTTTTACTTATGGAAAAGCTGCGTAACCGCCTATTCTAACTTTAATTAGCTCCAGTCTGCATTTTGCTATCGTAATCAAGATAACTGAAACCAGCATTAAGCTCTACTCATATTTATAAAGCATTAATTAACCTGCAGCAAACTGAGAATCCAGCTCCTCACTAATTCCTCACTATAAACCGCATCCAGA
The DNA here is from genome assembly GCA_028565275.1 of Leiocassis micropogon. Classification (NCBI taxonomy): domain Eukaryota; kingdom Metazoa; phylum Chordata; class Actinopteri; order Siluriformes; family Bagridae; genus Leiocassis; species Leiocassis micropogon. The sequence goes on along the minus strand of JAOVVA010000017.1, from coordinate 7,897,731 downwards.
TTGTGGTCTGCCTTCCATGTGTCAGCTTGAGTACTCTCAAACACATTAATAAGCAAAGTCATTTCCTTTTCAGACCAAATCGAGGCATGTGAATGAAGTCCAAGTTTGAAACGCAGTCAGATATTACCAGGAAGCTGTTATGCAAAGTTTACTTTTTTAGTAATTTTAGGACATTTACAGTAGATGTGTCACCATATTCCTGCATTTTTGTCCTTTTTTATATTTGTATTGGCCACTTAATTTTTTTTCCCCCTAATGTGACCTCATATGAGAAGATCCCCCTCTATCAGTTTGTTTCTCAACTCTGCTGTTCGGCGTGGCTCAGCAGTAGCTCATTTAGTGTGAGTTTGGTTCAATTCCCTTCTTGGGTCTGAGTGCATGGAGTTTGCATGTTCTCGCCATGCTAGGTGGCTTTCCCCTGGGTACTCTGGTTTCCTCCCACAATCCGAAAAATTGCAGACTAGGCTAATTGGTGTTCTCTAACTGCCTCCATAGTGTGTGAATAAGCATGTGAGTGTGTGTGTATGTATGTGTGTGCCCTGTGATGGATTGGCACACCGTCCAGAGTGTCCCCCGCCTCGTGCCCCAAGTCTACTGGAAGAGGGGAAAATAGGTTGCTGCTGAGGTTCTGACATAGACACGCAGAAATGAGTGGGGCTCGAGACGTTTGCACAGAACTCTATCACTGATGTTTTTCCTTTATATTTCTTAGTCATCCCGGGACCTATTATTGTGCCTCCACAGAAATAATAATAATAATAATAATATAGGGTCTAATGTACCATTGTAGTGCATTATACAGTATACTCACTAAAACCTTATATTACATTTTTTAGTGCAAGATATTTGTACTGCTTTCTCTAGGTTCATTCTGACAGCTCATCCTAGCCCTGACTGAAACCTACACAGCAAGTTGATAATGATAATGTGTGTTTAAAGGCAGAAAGCCTGACACGAGGGGGTCATTTGTCTGCAGATGTCTTCGGGGTGAGGTTTATCTAACCCTGACTGCCTCAACAATTAAATCAGAGCAGAAACAGCTCCAGAGCTGACCGTTCTTCCCTCGTCTCGTCTCTCTCCCCCTTAATCAGCAACTCATTACTAAACTGATTGCACTCAGTGGTGTGTGTGCATGTGTGTGCGTGTGTGTGAGAAAGAGAAAGCTCAGACACTGTTGAAAGATGTGGCCAATGAAAGGGGAAGACAATATTAACATATACAGAGAGAGAGAGAAAGACAGACATGTTCGTGTGTGCCATATAGGTCAGTGATCAAAAGCTGTACAGAAGAATGAAGCTGGCCCGAGCAGACAGTGGCATGGCCGTAGCTATGAAGAAGCTTAACGCAGCGAGACATACAGGCACAGAATGGATAAGAGGAGGAGAGACAGCAGGAGCAGGCAAGACACTGCAGCAAGTAGAACACTGCAGACAGACTTGAAGAATTGAACAGAGACATAGCTCAAAATGTTTAAGCCAGATAAAAAGAGTTTAAATACAAAATTTGTAAAAAGAGGGCCTCCTGAAACGGCATGCCCTTAATCTTACAATAATGCAGCTCGGACACTGCAGTGCATCAGCTATCACAGACACACACTAACTCTTCCTCTTGTTATATGGTGTTTTTTTTGTTTTGTTTTGTTTGTTTTGTCGTTTATTTCTTGGGTATATTTGTTAGGGATTCCCGTCTTGTGAGTGTATGGTGTTCTGAGATAGTGTTGTTGTGGGTGTATTCCCGCCTGGTGCTCAGTGTTCCTCAGTTAGACTCCAGATCCACCACAGTCCTGATCAGGGTAAAGCATCAAGCAAAGGAAACAACTAAGGAGATTTTATTAAAAAATTTAATTACTGTAGATGGGTTAAGAACCCAACACATTATCAAATCCTGGAAGGATAGCGCTGAACCATCAACTGTGTGGAAGAAATGTGGTCGGAATAAATTCATCAATAAAGATCATTTGAACACTTCCAGTCCAGATAGACCATATTCCAGAGTGATGGGTGTGTCAGGGTAGGAAGATAAATGCATGAAGCTATGTACAGTAGAAGCCTCAGGAGGCATTGTTATGATCTGGGGTTGCTTCAGTCGGTCAGCAATGTCATGTGGCAATAAAAAGAAGTCAGCTGATGACCTGAATGTACTGAATGACCAGGTTATCACATCTGTGTGATCTTTCCTGATGGTTCAGACATATTCCAAAACTCTGTTATGCGTTATAATCAAAGCAAAAGGTGATTGAAAAAGAGTGTGCAATTTTTTTGTCCAGGCAGTGTATCTTGGGATTACATCATGCAGTATGCTTACCCTTTACATTAGGGCAGTAGCTATCGAATATTTTAGTAATCGAGTATTCTACCAAAAAATTTAATCGATTAACCGAGTAATCGGATAAAATGTAATTTTGCTTAATTAAACAGCAATGTAAAATATATAAGAGAAACAAAGATTAATTGG
>JAOVVA010000017.1:7877455-7895194 GCA_028565275.1 Leiocassis micropogon | reverse complement strand
TAAACATTTTTGTATTACATGACAAACCCCTGCAAAATAAATGTGCCACAAAATAAACATTATATGAGAATTTGTATAACGTGTCTTAATTTTCGTGTATTAATTTGTCACGTGCCAAGGGTTAATTCTAGTAATAATATATTGATAATAATAATATATTTGATAATAATAATATAAATGTTTGATTGTGATGTCCTAATATTATTTGAAAATAAATTTTAAAACACTAAGTTGTGCAACTTAACTTTCAGAACTAAAAGTTTCAAAATCTACATCTTAGGCATAACATAAGCTTTTACTGACAATTTCTGTCGTTTTCTCCTGCTGGTTTCTTCTTCTCTTGGCTCGCTGATATTTTTATCGCTCCTTTCCATTTTGCGGCCCGCAACAGAACGCTTCATCAAATCAATACACAGCTAACTGTTTGCGTCTCCTTCCGCTTTATTGGGTGACGTAAGCGCTTCTTCTTCGTCGGTGTTTAGTATCGGCTTGTACCCGGAAGCACGTTGTGTTACGCCAAACAAATAATTGTGCAAAAACATAACGCAAGCTTTTAAAATTAATTAAAAGAAGCTTTTTTTTTTGTAATCGAATTACTCGAGTTTCAGCGCTACTTTACATCATCTAGCACTATTTACAAATGTTGATTAAGACACCCGGCCCATTTTCTTTCTAATTTAGTCATGGCCAATTGTTCTCTATTAAACAACAGGGTGAAGGCTCTCACTTGCTTCCTCTGAGGCAGGTTCATGCATTGTCAGGTGACAGTGTAACACATTTGGAAAAATGCTATCTGCCCCCTTCTGCGTGTATGATACCCATGGCTGACTAGTGTCAATCATGGGGAAACCCCACCCCTTCATTCCTCAGAGCCAGTTTTGGACTTCTGGACATTGATGTCTATGGCATCTCGGGGGGATTTACACTCACAGTCTCCTGATATTTTAAGAGTTCCAGGTCCAGATACCACCTTGCTCAAAGTCACATCTGACATTAGACCGGTGTTCGTGGATCCTCTGGGAATATTTGCCGTTCCTTTGCTTCAATTTTTATGGCCCTGCTAAGCCAAGCATCTGGTTTGGTCCATTATCAGAAATCAGAAATATCTGCTTTTTAAATGATTTGGAGCTAGACTGGAGGAGAAGGTTAACAGAGGTGAAATGGCTTATCAGGCAAATTCTTTTTCACCTGTAACCTACTGAATACACCACTTTAATTCAGTAATAGTAACTGATTGAGGTGTTATTGATCCAGATTTTATTTTCACATCTTTGAACAATTTCTAAGGATCAGTCATTTCAATGCCTGTAAAGTGGCTCAAGGTGTATTGATGTCCTTTTGCTTTAGAAATGATTCATTTTTTAGTAGATTTATTAGGACCTTAATTTGTGGAGTGCACCGGCATCACCAATGGTGGAGAATCAAGGCTGGGCTGATTTCTTTTTCGTTTTCTAGACCATAGATTTGTGCAGTTTATCAGTGACAGCAGTGTCAGGTGATTACACGGAGTAAAACACCCCCCTAGATTTCATCTCTATTTGGGCTGATATGGTTCAGCCTGCCTCGCTGACACATCTGTACCAAATCATCAGTGGTGATTGAGAAGGAGTACGTGAAGTACAGTTGTGAGTGCAATGAGCACGGAGTAGGTGGATTATTTACTCTACTTCCCCTGAGTAAATAGATTGAGCACATATTCTCCCATTAAAATGCAAATCGCACAAAAAGGATTGAGGAAAGACCTGTTTGTTTATTGATCTGAAGAAAACAGCAGGACTACAAATGCATCTTCCTTCAAGTGTATGTAAAACGATAGAGAGTAAAAAATTATTCGCACTCTGGCGAATGTATAGAATTTATTTGATTTCATTTTTGGACAAATACATAATTCTTTGACATAATCTCCTTGCTTTTTAATAAATTTTGTCCATCGGGCAACAAACCACAAAGCTGAGCTGTGAGCCACGAATGCACCGCTGTCTTCATTTCTTCATCAGAAGTGAATCTTCGTCCTTGTAGGGCTGCTTTCAGGGGACCAAACAAGTGAAGGTTTGAGCAAGATCAGGACTATAGGGATGATGCCTTAACACCTTAGAATGAAGTTTTTGCAGTGTCGACAGTGTGGGCAGAAGTATGTGGACATGCATCGAGATGCAAGATCACAAAGCCCTTGGATAGCAGTCCCCTGTGTTTAATCCAAAGCTTAGGCTTCAGCTCTTCAATAAGCATCTCACTGTAACGAGCACTGTTGATTGTTGGATCTTTTTCCTGATAATGTTCCAGTACTGGCCCTTGAGAATCCCAGAAAACTGTAAGTGAACTTTTTCTTGGTCGGCGATTGAGGATGTTTTTGTTCCACACTTTGCTGTTTACTCTTAGGCTTGTAGAGATAAATCCTTGTCACCAGTAATGATTCTTTTTAAGGAACTTTCACCTTCCTTAGAGTATCGATACAAATTTTGTTTGCAGAGAATCAAACGTTTCGGTTTATGCTCTTCCGTGAGTTGTTTCGGGACCAGGTACACCCTCAGACCACAAAAAAACAATCACTGCACGCTGCCCTTCTTTTGTGCAAATCGCAAGTGGGGCATCCATTTTTGCTCGAACCACTGTTACAAATGAACTGATGTAATACGTTCACACCTGCACAGCAGTCACTGGGGGGAGACAATAGCCTTGAACGGAAAGAGAACAGAAGTTTTATTCTAAACTTAAAGTGCGGATTATTTTTGACTCACCCTCGTAGTTTGCCCCACATCATTTTTATTATACCACTGATGGAATCTAATGATAAAATGCATTGCTTCACCAGTATCGTTTCATTTTGTAATCAGTTTAAACTCACAAACTTAATATAATAACCAGACGACTACAATTATTATTATTATTATTATTATTATTATTATACCCGATTTTGCATTGAAATGTCTTAAAATAAAAATGACTTAATGTCCCTTTTTTTTTCTCTGTCTCTCCATCTCTCTCTCTCCCTCTCCCTCCCAGCTCCCACTATCCTGAACGAGCTGAACTGGACGCAGGCACTGGAGCGTGTGTTTATCGATAACAGCAGAGAGGACCCCTCACTGCGCTGGCAGGTCTTCGGAAGCGCCACTGGGGTCACCAGATACTACCCAGGTGAGTCCTAATAGCTTTCCAATTAGAACCGGTGTAGATATTACTACATAACTGTTGACATACTGTATGTATATAACAAGCCAGGCAATATTTTTGTAGACTCCATATAACTGTGTGCTCAGTGCTGCTGAGTAAGTGTCTCTGGCAGCCTAGATGTGAGAGGAAGTAATCCTCTCATAGTGTTTTTGTGAAAGGATTAGTCAATCATTATGGTGCTTGAATATGTGTCTTCTTAATCTTTAATTCGCCAAAATCCACATTACTTCCCTTTAACCAGCTTAGTTTACATAAATGACCCATATGGAACGTTAGAATGAAAATTCTGGGGGGTTTGATTTTGAGTTTATTTAATCAGTTTGAATCAACTTTAAAGTTAATAATATTTTATTGACACGCTTAACGTAATTGCAGGTTTATCTTAATTTCTGATAACACTTATCATTATACATCATCTTGTTCCTCTCGTCGTCTTTTCTCTGTCCGTCAGCTACACCATGGAGAGCCCCCAACAAGATCGACCTGTACGATGTACGGAGACGGCCATGGTGAGTGCAGCTTGTCAAGCCCCTTCTCTCTGCCCCCGGAAAAAGCTATTTTATTCCCCCATCTCATTGTTTCCAGTGAGTGGAACCTGGTGGTGTCCTGCTAAGAGGCAAGCAGGCATGCAGTGCTCAAATTACAGCCCTAATTCGAACCTCGCATGCTTGCTTACCCTTAACAGCCGAGCCTGTAGTTTACGGGTTTCTCTCAGGCTTGGTTCAACAATGTTCAAACGGGTCAGATCTGTTGGAATCTGCTTCCCCTAGCTTTTTTAATGCCGGACAAATCCTACACATCAGAACAGGTACACACTTTGTTTATAAAATCAATAGAACTTTTTTTTTTTTTTCTTTTTGCACAGGATGTTGTTCCATTACAATATTGAGCAGAGAGTGTCAGGAAGGCTCAGTGGCAGGCTTCTCACTTTCCCAGCCAATGCCCCAAACCCAGCCAATTGACGCAGAGCATCCGGATTTAAAAAAATATATATATCAGGGTTGTGTCAGGAAGGGCATCCGGGGTAAAACCGGTGCCAAGGTAAAAGTGTGGATCAGCTGGCCTGCTGTGGCAACCCCTCTTAATAGGAGCAGCTGAAGGAGCAATAACAGTATCAGGAAGTATTAGCCAAGCACATACTGTATCTGACGGCTTCGTAGTAAAGCAAGAAGTTTTAAAAAAGTGCTTACACTGAAAAAGCTAGCTGACCCGCTAAGTTAGTTGTAGGAAGAGTACTGGCTCTTGAGTCAGCTGAGACCGTGTCTCCTGGTCAGGAGGGGGTGGGAGAGTGCAAGCGATGCGCTAACAAGGCTCCTGTGTGACAGGGTAATTAAGTTCTTGCTCAACGAGACTGTCCACTGAGCATTCACGCAGGAAAAAGGAATCCCCAAATACCTGTACAAAGCTGTTAACACTACCTGAGGACAGGCAAAGAAAACTTGCGTCACTAGTTCATTCACGAGCCTGTCGGAGCTAACGAGATGATTTTGTTGGTGCTGGAGTTGCATAGAAGGGATAAAGCTTGAGTATGTGTTTAACTTGTGCATACTGCTTGGATAACAATAATCCGTTTTCAAGTTTAACTTAAAGAGAATCTATCGTACATGACACTTTTGTATTGTTTTTTTTGCGTAATATTATATACTTTTTAGTAGAAACTATAAGCAAACTGTTAGTGGTATAAGCACAATGCCGCAGGCTATGCACTGTATATACGGCGCTCCAAATGTTCATACCCGGATTCATTTATCTTCTATACCACTTATCCTGTGTACAAGGTGGGGGCTGGGGGGGGGGGGTGCAAATCCATCATAGGGTACACACACACACAGAAATACAACAGGCAATTTGGGAACACCAGTTGGCCTAATCTGCATGTCTTTGGACTGTGGGATGAAACCGGAGTACCTGGCGGAAACCCACAACCACAAGAAGAACATGCAAACTCCACGCACACAGACCCAAGATGAGAATCAAACCCTCGACCCTGGTGATGTGAGGCCACAATGCTAACCACTACGCCTCCCGTGCCTCAAACCTGGAAGTATATTATAGAACACTAAATGGGGCGTGACCTAAACTCAAATGATTTTTAAATTAATAAATTTTTGTGTGTGTTGTCTGTGTTTATTATGTGTAGCCTAAACCACGTTGAGGTCACACACCTGCGTCACTGAGATCTAATAAGCACCTGTATATTGTTTCTGGTTTGTCGCATTCGCGTCATGTTTACATAGTTTGTGTTCCTTTTTGTGTTGTTCCTGGGCACTGATTAAATTAAATCTGCACTTACATCTGCTTTCAGCACCACGCAGTTACTGAGGATGACTAAATGAATGCAGAAAGCCACGTGTTCGTGTTAATGCACTTTGTGGGCTGTGTATGTTTCAAGAGATTTACATCTTCATACGAAAATTAAAAACTCCACCCTGAGTGACTTTTTGTGTGCATCCCCTGATGTAGTGTTAACAAGATGCCTTGTGAACCTTTTCAGCAGAGAATACTAGTAGCAATTTGTGTGACTCATATTTATACCTACAGAATATGTGTATTAATTTAGAACAGCTTTATCCATTCATTGCAAAAATATGTCAGACATCCATTGCTTCAGGCATGAGAACAGGTGATGATGTCATTTAAAAAGGTTCCCTTTAGTGTGACCCCCTGTGTGTGGCGTTGCACTGTGTACCTGGGTGTGTGCCTGAGCAGTGATCTGTGTCTGAGCTCGTGTTATCCCTTCAAAATTTCCCCTGCCCTTTCAGAGCCCTTTTTAACACTGTCGCTTGGCAACCCATGCCCAGCTGTGCTGATAGACAGGGTCCTGACAGGGTGACAGTCAGGACGCGTCAGGTCAAGTTTGTGTGATTATGGGCCAGCACACTGTCTCTGTGTCTTACATTCTCCGCATGAATTCACCTGATCCATGGGTGCAACTTATGGGTATAGCCTACAACCTGGAAGTGAGGGATCATGATAAGCCAAGGACATGTACAAAAAAGAAACTGTGTACTAACATGTGTAGACACTCCTGTATCCTGTGTTGTCACCAGTTTTTGGAACTGCTTGCACATTATTACAGGAACTCTCCTGGAAGTTATTGCCACATCTGGGTATACAATACAGTACAAGACATCTCTTTCACTTGGAACTAATGTAATAGTGTAAAAAGGTTTAAAGACCATAATCCAAGTGCCACTTTCTGAGTAATAGTTACTATAAGGTACATATGCAGAAGAATGCCTGAAGAAAGCACATTTAAACACATTTTAGTACGCACAAGCCAAAGCATTAAAGCAAAACATTTTTGACCCATAACTTTCATACTGATGTATTATTTAGTGGGAAGCTGCAGTCACGTTTAGTGGCGGAAAATTCGGGCCACGTAAACGTAACGATCTTGTTTGTTGGCTAGATGGCCAGTTTGAAAAAACTTCAAACCTAATCATATGTTAGGCAATGTTTTCAGAGATGAAAAATAGTAGTTGCTGAAACGAGGTGCTGCAATTCGGACTACTATTTAATGGTGATCATTGGGATATATGCCCTCGATTTGCAACATAATTCCAACAATGAAAAATTATGTAGAAAAAAAATCTAAAAGTAAAAAAATAAAGATTCTTTACATTTCCAAGTATTTTAGTGAGTGCCCTATAAGTGGTTAGGTCCTCATTATGCACTTATAAATGAACTCTAAACCCAAACCACAAACACTACATTTCATTTTGTGCTGAAAATACTGTTAAGGAATTGTCTGGGAAATTAAACATTTTTCTGGTGATTATATTAGTGGGATTTAGCAAAACATAAAAGTATACTAAGGTAATATATTTTGATTGAGCAAGCTGTAGGATGATACACATGAAAAAGACATGACTGTTTTAAACACCTAAGACCATCTGAAGTGGCTTTGAAACCTTAATAATAATTACAGCTTGTTTACTTTAAGACTTTAATCCAAAAGTTTTACTTAAAGGTAGAATATGCAGTTTTAGATGAGAGGGTAATGTAATTTGCAAAAAATAATGAATCCTGGTTATAACTTTAGGCCGTGCTTAGTTACGGCAGGGAGTGAGACGAGGCAGCACTCTGAACTCAAAAGCCATGTCAGTGACATAACAATTGCAGCAAACTTATTAGTCGGGACACCATGTGACTTATATAATACAATTTAATGGCTGGACGGATGGGTGGCTGGATTGATAGATAGAGTGACCAGCAGCCAGATAGACAGTGATGAAAGGTACTGTAAGCATGAATGGAATTCTGATCGATTCAGGATTTTGTTTTTTGAACTTTGACTTTTGGCCGTATGGATCTTGGTTCACTGATGCATTCTTTGATGGTGGTTTGAAGAAACGGAAATGAACCTATGGCCTTGTTCACGCCTGGCATGAAGGTCCATCTGGAATGATCCCAGCCCAAGTGGACAAAGCTGAAACGCAAAGCCTTTTACACCTCACATTATAAATGAACGTCTAGGCATCAAATTTCATCCATGGTGTACACATGGAGAAGGGTGTGGTGCCGATTTATTCATTTGTCCTTCTTTCCATTTATTTTCAGGCAGAACTGTCCTATTTCTTACTTCATGTATATATATGATATTTATTTTTAATTATTGCATTCTTTCAAAACATTTGAATCACATGGTCTGCTAACGAAACTAGACCAATGAATGATGACAGCTGCTTTTGTCTCTGCTGTTAGAGCATTGTGCTTATCTATTAGCCTATCGGTGAGGAGCTCCACCGTTCAGCACGAATTTAAAATAGCCTGTGTGATGCCTAATGATTGTCATTTCCAGCTAGGGTAATGATGCAGTCAATTAGATGGTCTTTAGTCTCTGTCTGAGCTCGATCTAGACATTCTCACATTCACACAGTCATACACAATTGTATCTTGATTGAGTAATTGTATCTTCATGCCGCATTAGACCTCATCCACATCTTGCCTTAGTGGATGCATTTAAACAAACCATCCATTTAAACTAACCCACTTTTCTTCAACTGTAAAACTAAATATTTCACCTTATGATTAAAAAATATCAGGTTGAGGGTTGACTTTTTTGTGATTCACTCATTCAGTAAGGTAATGTTAAAGGTTGTTTTGCTGAATTTAATTGAATTTATTCTAATTTATGTCTTTTCTGGAGCCGGAGCTACATGTGGGTGTCATGAAAAATGTCCTGGCAAATTGTTTCCTAAAACAAGTGCGAACTCCGGCTGGTCATGTTAAATTATTTCAACGTGAGGTATGAGTTAGTGCTTACATTTTGCCGGATGCGTTTCCCATTCTATGACTCTTGGGAGGTGGAAGAGATGGAAACAAACCGATTAGCCGGCAATAACGCATCACCTTTCCCCCTCTCATTTCTCTCGTAACTCTGACCGGGAAAATTAATGGGCCAGTCAACAGGCCTAATTGTCTCCAGTTGCTCTCATGTTAATTATTAACATGCCTCCATTATAACCTGTGTCGGCGCTGGTTAGCGACTGACGGCAGAAAGGAGTGAGGGGGGGGACAGAGACCGAGAACGGTTTTTTAAACCAACTGAGGATTTAGCAGTGAGAAAATAAGGAATTTAGTGATCTAGAGAGGGAGAATTTGAAGGAGAGATATGGAGTCAGGGACAATTTTTGCTAGCCGAGTGTTACAGAGATGCTATTTGAGCGGTTCAGCCCAGCAGAGCGGCCCAAAAGCAGATATTGATTTTTTTGAGAAAAGTCAATCTACCTCTTCAATCAATATTATGGCAGCTGCTCAAACCCACCCAGAGCCATGGCTTCAAAATGTCATAGCCAGAAACAAAATGGAGCCTGAGGCTTGGCTTATCTGTCATTTAACCCCATGTCTTCTCCGAGAGGTAAAGGAACGGCAGATAAAACTTTCAGCACAAAACTGATAAAACTCTGTCATTCCTTGCTGCAGTGTTAACCTGCAGCATAATGTTAAATAAGCTCTCGTGTGTTTTTACTATCAGTTGCTATGAATTGCACATTATGGAGTCGATATCACTGAATGTGTTTAGTGGATAAATTCCTTAACAAATGTTATGCAATACCAAGATTTTTAAAACTTTTTAATGATCAGCCATAACAATAAACTTAGCTGCCTATTACTGTGTAAGTCCCTCTTGTGTCACCAAAACAGCTCTGAACCAGCAAAGCATGGACTGGTGTGCTGTGGTATCTGGCAGCAAGTTGTGTTAGCAGCAGATGCTTTAAGTCCTGTAAGTTGCAAGGTGGGGCATTAACAGATCAGACTTGTTAGTTCAGCACATCCCACAGATGCTCAGTCTGATTGAGACCTGGGGAATTTGGAAGACAAGTCAACACTGTGGAATCTTTGTTATTGTTCCTCAATGATTTTGCTTTGCGTCTGGACTCATAATCCGACTGAAATGGGCCACAGCTATCAGGGAATGCTTGGTCTGCAACAATTTGTGGACGGTTTTATGAAAGTAAAATTCACAAGAAGGCCAGGAGCCATGGCAGACCATTTCCTAGACCATCACAATGTCTTCTCCAGTATGCCAACTTCCCATGCTGCATCCTGGAGCCATCTATTGCCCAGGTAATTGAGGCACATCCACCAGTCTATCCACATGATGTAAAAGAAAATGTGATTCATCAAACCAGGCCACTTTCCTCCATTGCTCCATGCTGCAGTCCTTATGTTCAAGTGCACTTTGTAGGAGCCTTCAGCAGTGAACATGGGTCAGCATGGGCACTCTGACCAGTCTGTGGGTACACAGCCCAATAGACAGCAATCTGCAATGTACTGTAAGTTCTAACACCTTCCTACTGTATCACAGCCAGAAATTTTTTTAGGCAAACTGTGTTATAGTTACTCATCTGTGGGATTCTCCCAAACAGGCCAGTATTTGATTCACATGGAGATTAATGAGTCTTGGACACAGACAACTCCACCTTGCGACCTTATACAGTATAAGCAGTATGGAAAATTAATAACTGAATGAATGAATTTAAAAAGCATGCTTTACTGGCATTCTGTACTTTTTGTAACCATATGTCTTTTAGTCTCTGCACAATGTTCCAGTAGACACTTGTACGGTTGTGATGAATTTCAACATCAAAATCTGTTATGATGGATAAACAGAGACCTCAGCAGTCATCTCTTTGAGTAACACCTATCTTCTCCATATTCGCTCAACGTATTCTATGTTTCATCTTAATGCAGTCTTTATTCAGCTGGTGAGTGCAGGCAATGAGGACAATACAATAATCCTAACCCCATTAGAGTGTTCATATCACCTGTAACGCCCGCAAATTTCTATTCAGAAATCATCAAATGCACGGAATGTGTTTCACCCAAGCACGTTATCTTAAATGATGAGCATCAGCATCAGTTCATTTTTAACATACCTTTTAAGCATCACCTCTGTTCGTCTGGAAAACAAGAATAGAGACACTGAAATTCAAATACTTGACAGATCAATGAGTGTGAAAACAATTTTCTGTGCATGTTGTCCGCGACTCTTTTTAATATATAATAATATATTATATAATAATATATGGAATATAATAATATACAGTGTATCTATATAAATAAAACAAACGCGCTCCTTCACGTTTCATACGCCAAACTATTCTCAGAGAATTTTCTGTCTGTATGTGTGTAATAATAATATCACTGATTACATTAAAGCTGATCAGCTTATTTTTAGCTTTAACCTTTTAACTGTTTCTACAAACTGGTTACCACTTAACGACGGGTACTTGCGCTAGTAAAATCTAAAATCTAAAACATATTCTGGGTGGTTTACTACAGAATTCTGTAAGTACTCTTTCATAGTTCGGATATCCTCAGCATTCCACCGAAGGAGAAAGGGTGTCCAATCTTTTGACTGATCCCCATGATGACTATAATAGTCTTAATTGCAGCACCTGGTTTCCGCGACCACTATGAAATAAAAATGGTGCATTTTGACATGTCAGTCCCTGCATTTACTTCTGCAGTGTATTTCTTAGAAATGTTTTTCATCTCTGAATATATTGCCTACCTTATGATTTGAAGTTTGAAGGTTTGAAGTTTTTACAAACTGGCCATCAAGGCAAAAAAAAACAAAAAAAAAACAAGGTCATTACGTATACATGGCCCGAATTTCCCACTACTGAAGTGTCTGTGGCTTTCCACGAAATAATACATCAGTATAAAAGTTCTACATGAAGTGGAAAACTCATGTTATGGTTCAAAAATATTTAGCTTTAGTGCTTTGTCTTGTGCTAATTATTAAAATGTGGTTTCTTCAGACATTCCCTTTTTTGTACCTTGGAATAAGTATTACTTAAAAAGGGGGATTTGCATTCTGAATATAAAATGTTTTTATATTAGTTCCAGGTGAAAGATGTGTCTTGCATCGTGCATATTAAATGGAGAAGGAAAGGTACTAGCTAGCCAAGTTAGAGAGTACACTGACAGCTTTCGCACTTGAGCTTGTCTGTGTGTTTCTGGCCGAGTTTGTGTGTGTTCTCTGGGGGGAACAGGGGACCAGGATTGCAGTGGCACCAGCCAAGCCCATCTGTGCGTCACCTGATTCAGACACTGGGGAGTCTGCGTAATGGCTGGGAAGGAATGGGGTCTCTGGGCCATGGAGGAGGGGTAATTAAAGAGTGCAAGCCATGCAGAAACAGCACATCTGGATCCAGCAGGCTTGGGTGCACATAGTGCTAAGGTTGAGGACATTCCAGCCCAATTCTATTTAGATGTTAGCATAGTGGCATTGTATTAACGATATAAAGAAATGGTGGACTCAAAACAGTAGTACCATCAAACCTTTAGTGATTGTGAAATATACCGTAAGCAATTAAAAAATATAATTATGAACAAATATTGTGTTTTATCACATTTGATCAGCTTGGATGGTACAACACAGCAGACTTAGTAGTACCCGTAAAGACAGTCAGCTCTAGTAGGTTGAGAATAAAATCTCAAAGTGTGACTATAACACGCATCTAAAACCCACCCAAAATATGTGAGCAGCTGAATTATTTACTTGAGTGTCACTTGAGTTTAAGTCAGAGATGATTTAAAGGTCACATATTATCTTCCTAATTAAACAAGTGTGCATAGAGGTTTACAGAATGTGTCTGTTCCTTTTCCAGCTGAAGTCAGCTCAGACCATGCATTCTGACATACTTGTATTGTATTTCTGTTTCACTTATTTTCAAAACCCACTGTTTTAGCACCTGTAGCTGAGGTAACTGCTCCTGAACGCTCCTTTAAGGAAGGACATTTCAGAATACAGAAACAAAAAAAACAACATAATGTTCCTCATAAAATAATAGAATAATAGAATAGAATAATGTTTCTGCCATGGTCTATATAGTATATGCAGTCTCGCTTGGTCTCACACCTCCAGGGTTAAGATTTCAAATAACGTCTCAGGTCTGTGTGTGTGTGGCATTTAAATGTTCTCCCCGTGCAGGGTTGGGTTCCTCTGGGTCTTCTCACAGTCTAAAGACATGCAGATTAGGCTGGTTGGCGTTTCCAAATTGCCCGTAGTGTGTGTGTGTGTGTGTGTGTGTGTGTGTGTGTGTGTGTGTGTGTGTGTGCTTGCAGCCCCTTCAGGGTGTACCCTGCCTTGTGCCCTGAGTCCCTTATGATGGGCTCCAGGCCACCCCATACAAGATAAACGGTATAGACAATGAGTGTGTGAGTGAGGGAACAGACTACATGTTACCACACATGCTGGCAAACTGAAAAGATATATAAAGTATATAACGTTCCTATAAGGCTTTAAACCATAAGCCTTTCATGCTGTTCTCTTTTATCCAGCCATAAAGGTTTCCGAACCTTTTTCAGCTTTTAAAACGTTGTTCTCTGGGTATAAATTCGCTCCCATAAGACCAAGGCCACGTTTCTGTTTATGCAAGCACATTATTTAGTTCGAGCCCAGTTTGCACTGATTAGCTCACTGACATCAGAATGGAAAATATTTTCTTTTATCGTAGATCTATCATTAGAGGATTTTATCTGTATAATCTGACTTGGACAAAACGTTACTGTGCAGTCTGTCACGGAATTTGTTTGAGATTTTATTTAAATCATTTCATACCCTATGACAAGCAATAAGCTTAAAAAAAGGCTTAAGGATGTGAATAAACCTGGCTTTTTAACATTAAGCATCACCATGGACCACCCGATATTATCACAATATCAAGGTGCCGATTCAATTTGTATCACAATTATGTTAGTATCACGATTTTGTAAATAACTTAATTCAATATTATTTTTTAGGTTCTAAATAAAGTAGAAAATAATTTGCTCATACAGCACTGGATGCTGCACTGCCTGCCAGTGTGAATAATTTAGAGTAAACCAACGGTAGGATTAGAGAGGAATGACAATATTTTAATATACTGTAGTTGCAAGCAACAATGATCAGGCCCAAGCACCTGTGCCATCGCTGCCCGGGCACACCAGAAAGACAATGGGCACAGTTGGCACATGCATGTAAAAAGGGGACATACCAATACAATTATGACATAATTTTAAAATAGGTTGAATTTTATGTCAAGATCTTCAAAAAACCCTAGATGCTTGGAAAAAAGCATCACACTACCATGTCACTCAATATGATGTCACACAGAATGTTATCAACCACTTTTCGGCATATGGTTAAGGCATCGTCATGGCTGGCCCATTTGAGATCCCTCTTCCAAAATCCCTCTGCAATTTTGCATCCTCGATATCTTGAGATCACATAGGCCCGGTTTGGTGGCAGTCGTTTCACAAACAACCCAAAATACCTGACATTCTGTAGAAAAGAGCCCATGACATGCAATATGAAAGTTGTTCAGCTCAATGAGTTCTAAATGTGTACATGTATACTGTACATGCAAGTGCATATGAGCTATGCAACAAAGTCTCTTCTGAGGTCCCTGTGCCACGATCAGGACCCAGGCACTCAGTCATCTTAAGGGCAGCAGATTCCAAACTGTGTGCCAGTTTTCATTCATTTTTGAGCATGTTAAGATGCTAAAAAGCCCTGGATGCTTGGGAAAAAAATTCTTAGAAGAACAAGAGGGTCCTTCACACACTATGAGATCAGTACTATCAGACATTAGCACTATCATAGCGATGATGATGATGATGATGACATGATAGCCATGACGTCATCATGCCAATGACTTGGGCCCTAATTACCTTAAATGCAAACATATATAAATAAAAAATGTATTTAAAAAAATCATACTAAATAGATTTTCCCCATCTCTAGTGATTATTGTACAAACATCACTTTTGGTCTTCGGAAATGTAACAGTCTTGGGCCTTAAGATGCAAGATTTAGGATTCAAAAAACTTTATTAATCCCAGAGGGGAATATTGCTTGAATTGGCTCGGCAAAATGTTTAATCTGAGAAATTTCAGTAAACTTCTGCTCATCATATATGTTGTAATATTTTCAGGCCCAGATCATTGTTTCCCTGACATTCCCTGTTCGTAGTGGAAGAATCCACTGACTCTCTAGAGTAATGTGTAATACCAGTTAGATAATTTTTTCACTATGATAGTGTTCATATTATATTTCACAACCCATCATTTAACATTGTGAGAACATAAGTAATAAAGTTTACATGCTTTTAGAGCACTAGATTTGATTTTATATGCAGTGGGAGGGGCTATATTGCTGTTTTAATAAATCTCAAAGCAAAATTCCCACAAAAAGTCCACGCACGACGTCTATTTCCATTCACACGGCAAAAAAAGTAAGCTTTCCTCCTACTCAGCTTGTTAGCATAATGAAGAGGTTTAAAAAAAAAAAAATCAGTATCAGTGAACAAATTTCAGGATGTAGTGGGGTGGACACACAGCGAAAGCCGAATTCACAAGAGTGGATTGCTGGAACAGACCCAGGAGGCGTGTGTTATAGCCAACACTGCAGTTGCATTAGATCACCAAGAACTGGCCGGTAGCCATGATCATGCTCAAAAAGCAGGACGGAGCAAGCTAGAGGATTAATAAGGTTTTATCAAAAGAATACAAAATAGGGGACAACAACAGGAATATCATGTAGCCGGTGCAAAGGATGACAGGATCAGACACGGCAGCTATGTAGGTCCAGGCAGAGCAAAGCTGGCAGTGTTAAATAAAAAGTGACCAGGCTGGTGAGTGGAGAAAAAAAAAACGGAAAAGCCTCAGGGATGCTATCATGGCCTTTTATATGGCGGATGGAAGAATCCATCGTTTATCAAGAAGGAAAAATTCTAGCTTTAGAATGCTCAAGGGAGAACACTTTTCTTCTCGATAACTGTGATCTTTATCCGGAATTTAGAAATAATGAAACAGGCCACGTTATCCTGCGTTCTCCTGCTCTCTGGAAGTTACGGCTAAATGTTTTATCTAAATAGTGTCATAGAAAAAAAATAGCAATAGCAGCAGGATCTCTCGCCACAGGTGACTCAGTGTAGTGCTGAGGATCCTGACCGCAGCGGGTGTTTGCACTTCTGCACAGCTAAGCGGAAGCATCACGGGGGGTGTTCGTTCCATCTCGTTTCCATCCAAGCTTGTGACTTCCGCAGAAATGCATCACCTGTCGAAGGAATTAGTTTTCTTTTTCTCCCGTCTCCACCCTGTCCGACGATTTAATTAGTTTTCTCCTACGTAAAAGATCTGAACTGTTTATAGCTCATCAGAAGGAATGTAAATATTAAAGTATAATTATGTCAAAATGGGAAATGATCTCTTTAAGGATTAACGCCGCACTTATCGGTTATGAGTTTTCATACGGGAAAAAATAATCATTAGAGGGTAATTGCTTTAGAAACGTTCTCAAGTAACAACAGCTTTCAAAGGAGGTTGGGTTTATAAGTAAATTGGTATCATTCTGTAGGATTATCAGTGGAATTAACAAAGTCGAGAATTCGTTGTAAGTAATTATAGTGCTGTAGTGGCGCGATTGTCTTTCTACAAAGACTTAAAGAGGTGCTGACAAAAACAAACTGCAGCATGTAAAATAAACTATGTAGACTTTTTTTTTTTTTGCGTTTATCTAATAGTTCTGAGATTTTGAGATCATATTAGATCACAAGATTATTCCGACTGTTTATACTGTAGATGCTGTTGCTCATTCCAGGCTTGATATGTTCCTCTGCTTTTTTTTTCTTTTTTGGCAGGTCATGTTGCCTTTTTTTCCTAGAAATGAATGATTAAAATTAGAAAAAATCATCCGACATAAGAAGGAGATCATTTTAAGCTTGAAATCTGTCTGTTTGTTCAGCTTGTATTTGGTTGTATTATAATATAACTGAATAAATCTAAGTATATCGAAGATGCGTTCACTTGCTACGGAGTCGCTTGTTGCAGACGGAAGCATCAGACAGAATCCCAAAAAACACTCACAAGAATTTAGAAGCGTGCGTGCAGTATGCAAAGGCAACCGCCAGCACCCCCTCCGTCACACACACCGTGGTGCGTTGAAATGAAAGATTCCTCTAATTAAACTGATAAAAGTTGAGCCAGCACGCTTCATGGCTACGGTGTGCCGATTTCTGAATGTCAATGCAGATCACGGGAAACTAGCGGATGGCCTAACTTTGATGTCGCACTCGCTATTATCAGAAATAATTGAATTCCTCCTTCTCTCTCTTATCCCCCCCCCCCCCAAACTGCAAGCATATTTAGAATCAGGATCCTACAGTATTTCAGCTGTGGCCCTCCTCGCTCACCGAAGCAGGCCTCCTTCAAAGCCGTGAGCTCTCGAGTCGTGTTACGAGCTAGGTTTGTCTCGGAGCTAAGGGTTCCGTCGTGCAGGTTTCGAGTCTTGGCTGAGCTTCAGAAAGCCTCTTCAGATCAGGTCAGCAGGCTAATTATCATGGATAAGACTCCAGGCAATTGAGAAAGCCTCTGGAATTCTATCACGGCCTTTCAGACGGCGCCTATGACAACCGGTTAGCTCACAATACACACGCGGTAAAAAAGATTCCCAATTTTGCTCTGACGACAGCGATAGCAAACGCGCAGCCCGCATCCATCAGGCTCTCAGCTTCGACTGTGTCATGCGTAATGTGTTTTTAATTGCTTACGGAAAACGTCTGTGCGTGTTTTTTCCCCTCCTTTTTGTCTTTCCCTCTATCCGAGGCTATATATCACTCTCTATCACTTTTGGACAGACACAGTTTAGGTCTTTTTGGTTTGGTTTGGTTTTTTCCTCTAACGGTGCTGCACATCTCTCACCGACTGTCCTCTGGCTCAGCTGCCTCCGTGTCACTGAGAGACAAGACCCTCTTCCTCCAAAGCACGATGTGCTAACGCCAGCGCAAAGACTTCAGGAGATGGACGGCCTGACTAATGTGTTAGTCTGCAATTTGATGAGAGCCGCGATTTGTTGTTGTTGTTGTGGTTGTAAGCAGGCAAGATCCTGATTTGCTCAGACTGCACCGTCAGTTAGCTTAGATCAGTGTTTTTCAACCACTGTGCCGCGGTACACTAGTGTGCCGTGAGAGATTGTCAGGTGTGCCGTGGGAAGTTATTCAATTTCACCTAATTGGTCTAAAACATTTTTTGAAAACTAATAAGTCTGCGAATAATATGCCATTGTCGAGT
>JAOVVA010000017.1:7864653-7876282 GCA_028565275.1 Leiocassis micropogon | reverse complement strand
CAGAGTTTCATTTTTTTTACAGTTTCGATTGTTGGTGTGCCTTGTGATTTTTTTCAATTAAAAATGTACCTTGGCTCCAAAAAGCATTGAAAAACACTGGCTTAGATAAACTGCAGAGGTACATGTAAAAACAGTTTGCTGCTTCAGGCCTTGTAAAGGATCATAGTTCCTTTTACCATCTTTATTATAAAATCAGGTCTAGACAAGAAGTGATACAGTGGCACGTTAATCTAATTCATCCAATCTTTCATTTATCTTCTAGACCACTTCTAACCTACTCTGTGTTCCCTCCCGCACTGCAAAACCATGCAGATTAGGCCAACTGGTGTTCCCAAATTGCCCGTAGTGTGTGAGTGCATGCATGTGTGTGCCCTGCAATGGGTGTGTCCCACCTCGTGCACCTGGGATAGGCTCCAGGCCTCTTGCTACCCTGTACAGGATAAGCAGCATACACCCCCCCCCCTCCCGCCCCCCAAGGCAAATATTATTACTTTTTCTTTTATCTCTGGCAAACATTTTATTCTGTTCAAGGTTGCAATGGATTTGGAGGTTGTCCCTGGAACACCCTGAATATGGGCAGTCCCATTCACATTTAGGGACAATTTTAGCATCTCCAATTGACCTGTGTGTGTTTGGAGGTAGAAGAAGAACCCAGTGCAGATCAATACCAGCCTGGTGAGGGTGTGTTAACCTCCACACACAGATCCAGCAAGACCCATGATTCCATTGAGCTACAGTACTGAACCACGTCCGACTACTATTAGAAATTTCATCTCCAGTTTTTAGACATTAACCCTCTTGTTGAGAGAACCTGTAACTGACATGTTTACATTTAGCAAGATCATCACATCTAGCTTCACCGTGCGACTTTGTTGAAAGATGGAATCTGGTAGGAATCCACACCAGTGGTTAAATGAATCCAGGCAGAAACACTCAGCCCTAAACAAACACAGCGTAGACAAACGGTGCTGCTCTTGGGGGTGATACTAATCAGATTTTACCATGATTTGCTTAGTGTAACCTAATAATGAAAACACACACCACTGTACTTACCTATGGTAATGTCTTCCCATCAATGCGATGTCACTACAGCGACACTAAACCAATATTCAGCCCAGATCTTGGGGCAGGTATTTGAGATGAGCACACAGACACACAAAAAAACGCCATAGCAGTGCCATGTAGAAGTGGTGTTTCACATCAATAATAATGTGTCCTTGTTGTCTGACCTCTGCTGTGTAGTCGAGTGTCGGAGTCTCAGGCAACAGCTTTGTTGCTTTAGAATGTATTACATTTAAGCCCTGAAGGTAACAAGTTTAGAAGTCAGTTAAATGGGTTTGCCGTATCTGAAAACCAATTTTTACTTTCGCTTTTGTGTTAACAGGTACATTCAGGGCGCCTCTTCTCCTAAAGATATGGTCATCATTGTGGATGTGTAAGTATTCCCAACACACACACACACACACACACACACACACACACATTCTCCTTCTTATACTTATAGCAAAAACACGCAATGACCCAGAAATTGTTGTGGTGCTCTAGTGCCACCTGTTGGTTTCCAAAAAAAAAGAGTCACAAATCAAGTATTTCAGTCACTTTACAACAAAAGGCTGGCCTACATTTTTCATATCACAATGTTATTGTGCTCCGTGAAAAATGTTTTAGCTGCTGCTCGCAATGAAAAATGGGCTCGACTGTGGGAATTGCTGATAAATCTGCAGCAGTTAGAGAACAGAGAGAGGATACATAATAGGAATGATGTGTGCGATGCCGAATGTTTATAGAGACTATGCAGTATATATCTCTTTAAGATAGTATGACAAAAATTCCTTGCATCATAATCATGCGAAAGCAACACAATGCATAAAATCATACAGATACAGGACAAGAGTTCCAGTGAATGTTCATGTCAAACTTCAGAATGCAGAAGAATTCTAATCTTTAGTACTCAACTGTGGCGTGGTTGTTGGTGCCAGACGTGCTGGTTCGAGGTTTTCATGCAAAGAATGGTGTGAAAACGTCGTAACTCCATGTTCACGAGACAACAGCTAAAGACCGGCCAGTTTCGAGTTGATCTCAAAGCTACAGTTATGGAAATAAAAACAGAATCATCTGTTGTTCTTCCAGTCTTCAGATGTCCAGTTTGAATGAGGCTGTGCCCACTGACAGAAAGTAAAACTTGATGTGGTCTGTTGTAGCTCGTCTGCCTCAATGTGTGATGTGTTGTGTGTTCTGAGATGCATACAATTGGAGTGAGAGGTTGTTTGAGATCGGTCCGGGCAGCTCAAACCAGACTGGTCCAACAAACCACATCAAGTTTTACTTTCTAACTGGTCTCCTCTGACCTCTTTCATCGACAAGTTGTTTCTGCCCACCAAACTGCCAGTCAATAGATGTTGTATTGTTGATGATGATGATGATGATGATGATGATGCACACCGTTTGTAAAACTCTGCAGACTGTTGTGTATTAAACTCATAGAAGTCAGCGCTTTATGAAATAGACCAAGCAGCCCATCTGGCACCGACGCACATGCCAAGGTCAAAGTATATAACTGATGTATCTGCATGAGTTTATGCATTGTATTTCTGCCATGTGATTGGCTGTTTGGAAAACTACATACAGTAAATGAGCAAAGGTAAAAGTGATTGCATTAAAGTGGATGGTGAGTGTATATTCTTCATTCTTTGCAGTGTATACAGTACTGTGCGAAAGTCTCGAGCCATCGCTCATTTCTTCATATTAAATTAAATTATATTCATTAAAACCCAAGCGGCAGATACGTGCCTGCAACTCAGCATATGTCAATGATGATTTTAAAAAATATATATATGTGCTTATACATATATGTGTGCTTATATATATATACACTACCATTCAAAAGTTTTAGAACACTTGCAAATTTCTTTGTTTTTGTTTAGTGATTTATTTTCTACATTCTACAACAATACTGGGGATTTCAAAACTATAAAATAACACATATGGAATTAGGTAATTATGTAACAACAACAACAGTTAGTTGTAATTTTAAGACACAGAGGTCAGCCTTTCTGTAATAGTTCTTGCAAGAACAGTATTAGAGTGTGTATTTGTGCTATTTCTTTGCCATTGTGACCCAGTTTCTATTTTTTTGCTCAATCGTTTTTGGGAAAGTTGGTTAAAATGAACTAAAATTCAGTTCATTAAGTTGCCTATTTCGTGCTGAAATGTCACTTTATCACTGCACAATCATGAGCTCTATATATGTTTATTAAAATAACTGCAAAACAAATAATGGCGAAAATGCTCTGAGCTTTAGGGGCTACATGATATAGATTACATTAAAAAAAGGGGAACAAGTATTTTTTTAACACGCTGCAAAGTGCCTGTAGATACAATTTAAATTCGTTGTTTAAGTAGCAACGTGAGCAGCAACCACATCTCCCCTCTCGTCTGTTCCAACCACTCTGCCTTCAGCATCACCAGTATACTAATCACCAGTTGATCATCTGTCATCACCTGTACCTGTTTCTCATTGGCTCATGCCTTACATTCGATGTTATTCTGCTTGAACGATTCATAGGTCACTGTGTGGCTTAACAAACACAAAACATTAATCTGAAACTGGTCAGGTACAGGGACTGGACTGAAAATGAGGTGAAAAAAAGTCCTTCAGAAAATCTGGAGAACTATTCCTCAAAACGACATTAAAAAGGTCTGGCTCTTTGAAAGCAAAATATGAAGAAGAGACTTTGCACAGTACTGTATATAACAATATATTCTTGAAAATCTATGACAAGAATGAACCGTCTATAGAATCTTTTAGTAGAGGAGTGATGAGTCCAGAACTATATTAAAGGCATTCCCGGGTAAAATAAGGTTCAGGTGTGTTCTTAAACCAGGCGTTATTGTCAGTGACCTAAGCAAAGCAGAGCTGCTGCTTCCTATTCCTCTGGGATTTCTCTGCTTATTCCGTGGCTTTACGGCGATTAGGTATAAAATGAAACAATCCCTCTATCCGTCAGCAAATGTTCTCTTTCAAAGGTACAAAGTTCTCTTTGCTTGATGAAAACATGGCTGAAATACAAATACTGTTTTTTTTTTCACATAAAGAAAAAAAAATAAAAATAAAAGTTTAATTACAGCATGCTACAGTGTGCATGCCAGTATAATCAGGAAAAGAAACACAGAATAAGAAGGGAAACGTACTGTAGGGTGATTTAGAAAAGAAAAAAAAGAGAACTACAGTGTACTGTATGCCTAATCGTAAATGTTCTTTTTATGAACTGATTATCTATAAAGATATACAAATGTCTGTGTGATGGTTTTGTGTATATGTTCCCTGATTTTTTTCTTTGCTGCAACAAAGCCGTCTGATTCTATCCTCTCCTGAACAATATTCTCTGGTTGTTGGTTTTTTTTTTTCTTTCTGTTAAATTCTATTTATACCAAGTACTTCTAAATCCCCTTTACATTTTCGAGGTGTACAATCACACCTGTCTCCTCCGTTTGCTCTCGTGACAATGACACATGTGCGGAGCTCGCGTTTGACGGACATGGCCGAGAAACGGCAACGCAGGATGCTTAGCAACAGGTGCTGCTTAGCAACAGCTTTTTGGTCCATATGTTTTATCTTGCTGCGATTACAAGGCAAATGGTTTGTGAGAAAATGAAAAATGTGTGTTCTAATGACTTGTTCGTGGCACACTGCCTAATGTATTTCTAATTGAAATTGTATGATTGCTGTATGCTGGGGGGGGGGTTCTGAATTGCATTTGTATACAGTATGGATTGTGAGGTGTGTGTACGTGTGTGTGTGTGTTTAGGAGCGGAAGTGTGAGTGGACTGACTTTGAAGCTGATGAAGACCTCTGTGATTGAGATGCTGGACACACTGTCTGATGATGATTATGTAAATGTAGCACAGGTAAGAGGAGACACACACATACACACACAGAACATGAAGCTGCTGCTGTCTCTCTTACTGTAGTGAATTTAAGCACTAGTTGATTTTCATGCCCTTTTTTTAAATTTTGGATTCCCTCCAAGGAAGGGCTCATGATCCAAAGAATGGCACATCATGTATCAAGAAATGATGGAGGTATTGTAATGGTACATGTACAGTACAGCTGAAAATGTGCTGCTGTCCAAACACTTATAGACATGCTGTGTAATGTTATAAAAGTTAAAAGATCCTAATATTTTGTTTATTTTATATTTATTTATTTAGTTATATCTTTATAGTTAAAGAAAACATTGTCATATGCTTTATAGAAAAGCAGATTGTTGAACTTTATTGAGATGACAAACATAAATCATTATTCTTCCATGATAGTGTAAATACCAAATGTCCTGAGTGTGTCTAGGATAGGTTCAGTATGAGCAGTTGTTACATAGAGACCTGATCTGAGCAGGTGACCGTTTTAATTTTTATTACAGCAGCAGGTCTTAGATATAAATCTACAGTATCAAGATGAGTATTTCCTTAAAGAAAGGTGAATCTGATATGTTAACTGTTACTGGGAGGTATTATATGTTTAGGGTGTACGTTTATTAGGAGCAGAACATGAGTTTGTAAAAGTTTTGTTTAAAAGTAGGAAAAGAATTATGACTTAGTGCCATAAACATGTATAGTATTAATTTTATAATGTTTAAATAAATATTAGTTTTTGAATGGTTTAGCCGGTGATGAATGATTAAGTTTATTGAGCTGGAATACTGACATAAATGAGAGTAAAAGCTACAGGAACACAAAAACATTTTTATGCCAAAAAGTGTCACGACCTTGAAGTGCAAACCAACTAACCCATGAAGATACACACACACACACACACACACACACACACACACACACACAGGGGCTAATCCATGGCTCTGACTGGGTCTGTATACTGTCTCTTAATCTCAGCTTTGTATGCTTGAAGTAAGCAGAGTAATCTGAATCATACCACCTTTTACTTATCAAAGAAACACAGACTTAAGCCATATTAAAATGTGTGTATGTGTCTTAATTTCTTTGTGTGTATTTAGTATAAATACTGTGTATATATACTGTTTATATATATATATATATATATATATATATAGAGAGAGAGAGAGAGAGAGAGAGAGAGAGACCTACATTCAAAGAAATGTCAAGACCGTGCAGCTCTAATATATGAATCATTTTCCCTTTAACCTGAAAATGTCAGTCTATTTGCAGCTTGACCTTCAAAAAAGAAGTGACTATCAAAATTCAGAAAGTTCAGAAATAGCTTTAGAGCGCAGAACTAATCATGAATATGCACAAGCAGCTCTGTGGTAGGACATAGGGTTTGCTGTCAAGAGCTGTGCACATGTACTTGCACACACACACACACACACACACACACACACACACACACATAGAGCAGAGTGTTCAGGCAATGCTCCACCTGATGTAGCAGGTGTTACTGTGCAGGTGAGGCAATGAGAACTGGCAGCACTGGAGCTACACATGAGCACACGGGCAAACACACACATAGATACATGCATAGTGATCCGCTGTCTTCTGTGCTGAAATACTAAACTCCGTCATCTTTGTAATTCCCATTTAATGCATTCTACATGCCTTTTTAGGTTAAACTTAAACCGCTTTTTTTCCCTAAACCTTATGGAAAGGATTTTGATACTTGATCAACATTTCTAAATATTTAGTGTGTTTAAGATAAATGCTTTTAATTCCATATTTTTCACAGAGCGCTCTACTCTCTTTTCCTCTCCCTGTCACAGTTTAGTGAAAAAGCAGACGCCGTTGTGCCGTGCTTTAAGACGCTGGTCCAGGCGAATGTGAGAAACAAAAAGATCTTCAAAGACAAGGTGATGCACATGCAAGCGAAGGGCACGACTGACTACAAATCCGGCTTTCAGTTTGCCTTTGAGCAACTGTTAAATGTAAGACTTTCACACACAAACCCATAAATCCACACAGTACACAAGGGCAACTTCACAATATCAGTTTAATGTACTTTAACTTTTAAGTTTCATCAGCTTGTTCAAGGTGAAAGGATTGCAGAAAAAAAGAAAGACTTCTTTAAGTGATAAGTGAAGAGGAATGAGTGTATTTATATAGACTTTTGGACCCATGTTCCATCCACAGAACGTTGCTGAAGCCTTTTGCTTATAGTATATATTCCTCAGTACACAACATTTAGTTCCGACCAAGCAAACTGATCGAACGAGAGGCTTTCCATGAGTGCTGATAATGGATGGTAACATCACTGGGAGGTTCAACTATATACTGTATATATCACTCCGTGTCAGAGGTGTTTTTTTTTTTTGTTTTGTTTTTGGGATTTTCTCCCCAATTTTTAGTCGTGTCCAATTCCTCCCAGTCACCAGGGGGCTCCCACATTAAGCTTCCTCTACCACTCAGTCGGGAGGGCCGCAGACTATCACGTGTTTCCTCCAACCCACGTGACGTCACCGACCGCATCTTTTCGAACTGCTTGCTCACACACCGTTAGGGGCGGCGTAACACACTCGGAGGACAGCGCTATCCGCTCCTTCCACTTGCGTGAGCTCACAGACGCCCTTGATTGACTGTAGAGCCGTGATTAATGTGGGAGCACAAAGTACCTCTCATCCCTCCCCTGTGAGAGAGCCCGGCCAATCAGCTCTCTCTAGGTCTCCGGCTGAGAGAGGTTACAGCATCACCCGGGGATCGATCTAGAGGTGTTTATTATAAAATCGTTAAATACACTAAACGACGGTCACCGCCATGGATGTAAGTAGGTTTTTACGGCCCGTAGTACAGAGTAGAACAGCAGCTTGCCAAAACCCACATTCAAAACTAGTCCAGCAAGAAAACACATCTGATAAAATTGTCATCTTAAACAACACTTTGTCTCATTAGTAATTGCTTCTAAGTTTTTCCGAATTGCTTTTATGTGTGTGTGTGTGTGTGTGTGTGTGTGTGTGTGTGTGTATATATATATATAGGTGAAACCCGAAAAATTAGAATATCGTGCAAAA
Source organism: Leiocassis micropogon (assembly GCA_028565275.1). Lineage (NCBI taxonomy): Eukaryota > Metazoa > Chordata > Actinopteri > Siluriformes > Bagridae > Leiocassis > Leiocassis micropogon. The sequence goes on along the minus strand of JAOVVA010000017.1, from coordinate 7,868,309 downwards.
GTTTTTATTTCAGTAATGATGATACTCATTATGTGCAAAGCAACATAGTTCAAGCCGTGATTTGTCATAATTGAGATGATTATGACTTACAGCTCATGAAAACCCCAAATCCAGTATCTCAGAAAATTAGAATATTGTGAAAAGGTATTCTTGGTTTGCATGTAATGAGTCTATCTCATATATTAGTTTCACCTTTTAAGTTTCATTACTGAAATAAATGAACTTTTTGCATGATATTCAAATTTTTCGACTTTGACATATATAAAAAAAAAATTTGTTGTTGTTAGGGTGAGCTACATAGCTAATAAGCGTCTGACGTAAGGCTGTCTCCCAAATGTCTCTGTACCCTCTTATCAAGGGCACTACTTGGTGTGTATGACAAGAGAATGAACACCCTAGTGCACTAGCTTTACATTTAATACTACTTGGGATTTAACCTAGAAGTTAACCACCTCCATGGTTTATTCTTCTTGCCTTTTAGCTATATAGTATAGTAAGAATTTAAAACATCTTTCGCTCCTGTTAATTGCACTAACTTTCAGTTAACTCTCAGTTCTGCCAGTTGTAGACGGATATGTGTTAGAGGAGCAAAATAACTCGTTAAATGAACAAAGAAACTATAAGCCATAAGCGCGCTGTTGTGACGGATATTATTATATGACCACGTCACAGCGGTGCTGATAACCAGTACAACAGCACTCCCTCTAGTGTCATATTGTTTAATTCAATTTCTTGCCTTGTAATCTTAAATTTAAACCAAATTTATTTATGTAGCTCCGGAATGGTGCAAAAAAAAAAAAGGGGGGTGTTGTGAGGAGATCACGAGTTCGAATCCCATTGATGACACTGACAAAATTGTGAGTGCCCTCTGTATGCGAGGGATGGTGACTCAGGTGTCTGTGAGCTCATGCATGCAGAAGAGGGTAGATATATAGCATTTCTCTTCCTACTGTGTTGCTCAAAACTACGTCACAGCAGTTTGACAAGATGCAGAGATTAGTGTAACACGTCTCGGTGGAAGCTTGTGTTTGACACACACCCACAGGTTGGTAGCTGTTAATAAAATGAAACTAGTGGGTGGAATGGGTGAAGGGGGAGATTATAAAAAAAAAAATAATAACCATGTTGTTTTTTGCCTATGAAGATGTATTTGAGATTTTACAGCGTAATTCACAACTTAAAAGACATGGAGGGCAATGTAAAAACTGAGGAGCTTGTATCTGATTTGTAGAGGGACAAAAACACACGTTTCAACATTCTAAAACCATGAAATAGTCAGCTGGAACCTTCTGTGGTCCCAATTTATTTCATATTTGAGCAGTATTACCCTCTGATGATGCAGGGTAAGGCTTCTCATATACTCTGTGTGTGTGTGTGTGTTTGTGTGAATGTGAGCTTTTCTTATCTCTATGTGTGTCCAAAAATCATTGTATTTGTGTATACGTGTACCCGTAGCAGCATATGCGCCTGGGCTTTCATCATCGGTGCGTGTCCACAAATCTGCGCGCGTGTGTGTGTGTGTCGGGAACCAGGCTGTCTAATAGACCCTGATGGTATGATTGATGAGAGCGGCTGCGCGGAGATGGGCTGCAGACGCACAGATGAATTTGTATTCTCTGCCTGTTTGACAGAGTGGGAGAGCGAGCCAAGCTTTCAGCCTCACTTTGTGTTCGCCTTAGCGCCCTCCAAACTCAGCAGTCACTCTAACCTCTGCCAGAGCCAAAACTACTAAAGCATTTTAATCGTCGCATGCCGCGGCGGACGCCCCTGATTGGCTCAGGAAAAAGCGTCCGAAACGCGTAATCGCGGCCGTATTATTTATCTTTATTAGAATCTTGTCAGTGATGCGGCATCGGGCGAATGTCAATGACAGCTGTGATTGGACAGGAGAGAGAGGGGACTTGTAGATGGCTCTTCAGAAATACGACAACGGGCAGCGTTTGGGCACAATTGCAGACATGTGATTAGAAAGACACGCACTGACACTCCATCTCTCCAATAGACAGAGAGCGGAGCGGGAATGATAAAACAGTGTCATTATGATGCAGATGTACTCAAGTGTACAGTCGAGGTTGTTTATCTAGAAAATGGAGTCTATATTATTATCGTTAATTGTTTTCCCAATGTTTTTTTTTCCCCCGCTATTTCGTTTCTCTCAGGAGACCAGCGCTCCAAGGGCAAACTGCAATAAGATGATAATGATGTTCACAGATGGCGGAGAGGATCGAGCTCAAGAGGTCTTCGAGAAGTACAACTGGCCCAATAAAACAGTGAGTGCATTGCTGCCAGTCAGCACAAAAGCTGAAGCCCCTCTCATCATGCCCTTGTGATAAGCAGTCTAGAATAATGTTAAGGGGAAAAAAAAGAATGTCTAGAAATAAACCTCTTTGTCCTGACTCTTAGTCTAATACCCAAGACTGCATGTTTTTGTTTTGTTTTTTTGCAGCGATTTGCATTTTATTCAGCACACAGAGGTTTTAGAAATGGGCATTATGTGCATTTTGCAAGATGTATATTCTGTGTATTGGGTTTAACCAGAAAATTACAGTGATAATTATATTAGACACACAGTAACATATTACATGACGGCTTTCTTGCTTTCACAGGTTCGAGTTTTCACCTTTTCTGTGGGGCAGCATAACTACGACGTCACTCCGCTGCAGTGGATTGCGTGTGCCAACAAAGGTGATCGTTGTGTGTTTGGTGTTACTCACAATTCAGCTCCACCATGACACTTTCACCTTCGTCTGACTAGAAATGAGCACGTTCTTTCATTTATTTTAAAGCATTAGCGATTATTTGATTATTTGATTATTTGTAAAATATTACTTAAGGAAATGTACAAGTCCTCCCTTTACATCTGTACTTGAGAAAAAGTCCAAACGTACATACTATTTACATGGAAATACTAACCTTATCAAAATTACTGAGCTCATATTAGCTTACAGTAGCCTTTAAATCATAGTATATATCTTTCACTGTCTGAAACCATCTCCTCTTGTGATTTCAAACAGCTGCTACATGATTGAGAGTTTTATAGAGGGAAGGCAAATCACACAATCATTAGTCAGCATTTTATTACTACTTTAAATACTACACACCATGTAACGCAAGTAAAGTATAAAGTACAGATATTTGATGTAGGATGTAAGAGTAGAAGAGTAAAATTAAAATGATCAATTAATTTAACTTCTCAATTAAAATATACGTGTGCTCATTAAGACAGTGCGAGTAACTCAGGGCCGAAGCAGTGATGCTACCTGCTGCACCACTGTGCCACCCCTCGGTGCCACTGTGCCACCCCTTTGGCTTGTTAATATAAACCATATACACTGCTGCACTACATTAGAAGCCATTTGCTCTAGAAACAGAATGTTTCTGTTTTTATGATTATGAGCATACATACAAGAAAACCTTTTCTGAAATGGAAAACTATACAAAACAATCTGATTATCTTTTTTCTAACACATCTAAACAGTATTTTCTCTTTCATGTATGTACTTCTTGATTCCCACCTTGTCCTCAATTGCTTTTTTCGCATTCCTCCCTCATTCTCAGCTCTCTCCTAATGATCATTACTCACCCAGTTCTCTGATTAGTCAATTGCGAGCAGTGCCAAAGTGCTCCTGAGGTCCTTCACCCCCACCCAGTCTCCT
>JAOVVA010000017.1:7847982-7860421 GCA_028565275.1 Leiocassis micropogon | reverse complement strand
TGTGTTTGATGATCAGAAACATTTTGTGTGACAAACATGCAAAAGAATAAGAAATCAGGAAGGGGGCAAATAGTTTTGCACACCACTGTAGTTCCACAAATAATACGTTACACTAGAGCAGTACTATAGTAAGTTTTATGGGGTATTTGTGCATTGATGTAAGGTTTATGGATTGCCTATAATAGGTGAGGCTGGAGCAAACAGGTTTTCTTTGCTCGGTACAGGTAAAATATCAGAATTCTTGCCTGTGGTAATATCAGAAATGCCTGTGGTAATCACACTGCACATGCGGTAGGCAGTGATAAGGTTAGAAAACGCTGGAGAATGCCTCTAATATCTTTGCTATTCATTTTGTGACATGACAGCTGCCATTTTGGGACATGGTATTTCGACTTGAACCGAGATACGACTTTGCTTTAGTTAATATATTTGTATTTTTCTTCTTACAATTTTTTTTTGTAAAAAAAAAAAACATCAGTAAACATGTGTGACAGAAAGAAGTGGAATCTCATCATGTAGAGTGATGGACATCCCTTAGCTATTAACATTCCGCTGCTGGCACACCCATTTTGCAGCTCGTCGTGCAAACACTCCTCACTTTAATAACCTACCGAGCCGGGCTTATTGACCCTGCTAGTGTCTCTGCTCTCCGTTTAATCAGCCTAATCCTAAGCTTCAGCATGCTCAATGACCTGCACACACACATATACACACACGCTCATACAAAGTGCCATTGTTAGACGTGATGGTCAATTGAACAGCCGTCACAGTAAAGTGCAAAACACACAGACATCAGGCAGGATGTTCATTCTTTTGGAGTCAGGCTGTTCCTTTAATGTATAGCGTTTGTGAAATGTAGAATTCTTGACACAGTGAAATAACATCCATGGATGTGAGCAAATGTTCAGAGCACCCTTGATGTTACAGTTTCATCCTAAATAATCTGCCTAATTTCAAAATAACAGGGATTGTGGATGGACTTTATATATGATATGTGTTATATAGACTTATCAGCCGTATCATTAAACCCACCACTAGGTGATCTGCACACCACTGATCACCATCTATACATTGGTACACCCGCTGCCAGGATCATGGGCATCCAGGGCTCATCAAACGCCCATCTGATCCAATCCCACAGAAAAGCCAATGCAGAACAAATCCCAGAAAAAGCCAGTGCCGGTGACAATAGAAAGGCACCATAACACGGAGTGCTTAACCTGCATGTCTTTGGGCTGTGGGAGGAAATCACAGTATCTAGAGAAAACCCACCAAGCATGAGAAGAACATGTGCTTAGCACTAGTGGTGCTAACTATTACGCCACCCCATATATCAGAGGAGTCCTTCACAGCATTATTGTGTTTAGACAATATCTCAAACATGAACGACCTGTAGTAGTCTAACCACACGTGGTCATTAAAAATAAGCACAAACTACTATAAATTCACAGTAAACGTAGACATGCACAGGAACAAAAGGGGCATTTCAATACTCACAGAATGAGAACTCTTCTCACATATCTCTTTCTCTGCACGTCTCTCACTTGACTACTCAGTGCACACATTTGTGAGCTCACAATTCACATCACCTTATGCTTTTTCTCATTAGTAACACCGCACAGTATTTTCGGCTCCACCGCGCTTGTGCTCTCTATTAGTGTTTAATAAGGACATAGATGATTTATCAGTATTAAACCATTTCTTTTAATGCATGTGTAGAAAATGTGTTACCTATTTACTTTTTTGTTGTTGTTGTTCAACAGGATACTACTTCGAGATCCCTTCCATCGGAGCAATCAGGATCAACACACAGGTCGGATAACATGATGTTTGTGCTTGTTTGTGTGTGTGTGTTCATGTGTGTGGCTGTATGTACAGTAAGTTGAGTCAATCTGATGAGCTAAACACAGAGAAGGAAGCCCTTATTTCAGAGCAGATCTCGTCTTTATGATTTATGTGCGATTGCACATACAGTATAGGTGCAATATTTACCGTGAGCTTACGAGCATCTTTGAACGTTTTCAAATACACATGACATTACTGTAGCTTTTTACTGTAGGATCCAGTGCTTTCAAGCATTTGCACCCGAAATCCAGTCTAATTGAGGGTGACATATACAACCTCTAAACCTGAAGGGATTATGAAGTAGCACACGCTAACTTCTCTCTCTTTCTCAAAACACACTCATTCTGTTCCTTCTCCTGCTTACACTTATCTTTCTCCATCTTCCATATGTTGCAACATACAATCCGTTTCCTTCTTCTCCTCCCCCTGACCGAACTAACCTCCCCTCAGGCGCATTAATCAGCATCATGAATAGACTGTCAGCTGTTTCATTAGACTGAGTGTAATTTTATTCGGAGACCTGCCACTTATTTTAATAGTCTAGCCGAGGCAGGTGTGAGCGTGACAGGGTGTGTGCGCGTGTGTGTGGGAGTAACACACCTGTGCACATCACGACTACCGGTGCTACTGTCACTTTTTGTTACTTTGGTGGCCTACACACATCATCAGCCACATAACTAGTGCCAGTGACACGTTCACTATTGGGCTTTGAAAGATTTTGCCAGGCAGGTTAGTCACCGCCAATGTCAGGTTTCCTTCTCTTCCTATTTCCCTCTCTCCATTAACTCTGTCCACTCTGTTTCCCTCCTCTCCTTTTTTAATGTCATTTGCTTTATATGGAAAGTACTTCGTTTTAACAGATAAGTGACAGTCTCATTCAGTAGCCTGTGGCAGGATAATTCTAGACGCTTTGAGGACACACAAGCAAAGGTTAAATTATTGCATATTATTTCCATCATGTTCTGTATTCTACTAAAGCTATGGCATGGTACCTTTGGTAAAATGTAAGTAGCAATGCTGATGAGTCAGGTGTGCACAAAAAATATATTAACATATTAAATATTCCAAATTTTGTTTCAATGCTGTGAGGTGTCCTGAATAACCGAACATATTAATTCAAAGTAAGAGCTGAGGGGTCAGATTTGATGCAGACTCATGCATCAGCACGGATGAGTCAGCACGGCATGAACTTAAGATGCAAAAGAAGGTCAGGCTACAATAAATGACAGCGTTGTGTAGCCAGTGTTAAAGAAGAGTCATCCTAAGATGAAGGGATGAACTCCAAATATGCTTTAGTGACTATAGCTCAATGACGCAAAATTGGAAATACAAAATTTAGTTCGTACTTCGAATTAAAATTAATCCAAAGCATGCACACGGTTGCTAGAGTTTAAAATGTGTGCATACTGTAGGTGTAGTTCTGCTGCTTATTTAGCAGGCAGCTTCTTTGGTATATTTTGTTCATTGTTAAACAACATCAACTGAATAAAACATGCTAGTTAAAATTGGCTGGGTAAACAATTTTAAAGGAAAGTTATTTAGGCTATGAGTATTGTATTTAATAATGGTATAGCATTATGATAGACAGATATTGTTACTGGCCCGAATCAACTGACCCATTTTTACTGGTGCACACAAGTATCAAATGTACAGACACATAATATTATCTTATTCCTTTTGACGTCTCCAATTCTTTGCTATATATCTTACAATAGACATTGTTCTAGACATCATACACTGCCTGTACTTAAACTTTGTTTTTGTGCAAATGCATTAGATTTAATTAGCACAATTAAGTATGAAAATAGGAAATGCTCACACAGCATGGGGCAGCATGATTCCTGGCCTGAGTGACCACTGTTAGCACTTGTTGCAGTTCTGTTCCTCACCAGTAGGATCAATAATCAGCAATATCGCCTAACAGCAATGGTGCAACAAATCAATAGAAAATCCACTTATATCTGTCAAATAGTTTACTGGCCACTTAAACAATTGGTATTTTAATATTATAATGATTTGGTTAACATTTATCCAAATCCTCATGCAGACAAGTCGCAACTGGTTATTCATCACTCGCCTTCTGGATAAGACTGCCAATAGACTAAATGTGACGTTTAAATTGGATTATTATGTCATTTATTTGCAGTCAATTTTGCTGTTTTAGATATATGTGCAGTGTAACATTATGTGTGCTTGATGCAGCTTTGGCAAGGTGCAACTAACATGTTTTATGAAGTACGGGTACTCCCTGACTTACAAACATTCGAGTTATGAATTTCCGCAGATACGAACGGACTGCAGGTCTATTTTCAGTATAATAACAGAAGGAGCTCATGTGTGTTGTACAAAAACGGACCAGAGCACCAGATTTAAAAAATATTTACAATTATATACAATATTTTCAGAGTGTAAGTGAATGTATAAATATAAAAATAAAATGTCTAAACGTGTGGAGGTGCGGGGGAAATAAGTCAGCCCCACAGGTTCCAATGAATCAGTCTGGAAGTACGATAATAGAAAATGGTTGTCCTGTAAAGCTTTCCTGATAATGAATAATACTAATTTTGGAAAATATTTGACAAAACAAAGTTCACAGTCCAATACAGTGAAAAAACAGCTCTGAGACAAAATGGCATCTGGGATCCCCCTCGCGATTTAAAGACAGACAATATTTCACTGTGAGATTCATTTCCTTAGGTGCAATTATGGTTTTTGGCCACATGATGGCAGTGAGGGGAAAGGGAACAGACTTAGGCAAGTAGATTGGTATGCTTTACATTGTATATTTCTATAAGACTCATTTTGTCCGACCTAAGAACAAATCAGACTTATGAACGTGCTCATGGAACGGAACTCATTTCTAAGTCGGGAACTACCTGTATAGCAAATGGTTAACTGATGCATGTTTAGAGGACAATGTAAATATGGCAGTACAATTCTATGGGATCCTCGGATAGTAAGATATGCTGAGATATTTTTATATATGTTTAATATTCTGCTATAGCATGTTAGATCCAACACTAAATGTTGTTTTGGGAAATATTAAAATATGTTTTCATAAGAGCTTCCATCATCAACTAACTATTCAATGTCTGAAATAGAATATACCATGATGTACTGTCAGGTGGAGTTTTCTCTTTCGCACATTTTTCATTGAATTCTACATTAAAAATGTGGTTGAAATCACAAGAACATTTTAAACACTAAACTATTAGAACCATAAATTGTGGCTGTCAGTGTCACAGCTCTCTACATCTCTCTCGTGTTGTTGTTGTTTTTTTTTTCCATGTCTCCAAATTAGAGAGAGAGAAAGATTACTTCCTGTCTCTTTCTGCCGCACAGTAATGTCTGATAGTCTACCTGTCATCCTGTCTGATGAAAGACCTCCCTGTGGGGCATTAAACAGTGTTTTAGTGAGCTAATAATAGATTAGGTCACGCTTGTCAGCACCTCAGTGTTCCAACATGAATAAGAATATATAAAGTGGAATAAGCTCTATTTCGAAGGCTTTAATGTGCACATGGCACTGTTTCTTGCCTTTATGGTCAGTGACTCATTTACTGCTGGTTCTCATAATGGTGGTAAGGCAATCTCAAACTGGTACACTCAGGTTGTTTTCACACAAGGCCGTTTTTCCAGAAAGATTGCTGTGTTTTGTGAAGTGTAAAAGAAACACTGTTTCTTTTATCCTGGTTAAATTGGTTCACATTATTTACTGTTTCATGTTTAATGGTGGAGAAAAGGCTTGTTATGGACATAAGAGGAGACACAATTTCTTATTGATATATTAAACCAGACTAAACTAGAGCACTGTAATTTGTGCTCCCTGTTGACCGATATTCCTGCACAATGACATGCATCCAAGTATCCAGTACGACTGGAAAGTAGTAAAAAATACAAACAGGTGGACCCAGTGCTTACATTTTTGGGGCAAATTTTCATGCAATAACATAACCTACAAAACTGCATAATCTATCTGTGGTTCAGCAGGAATCGTGAAACCAAATATGAGATTACGAGTCCTTCCTAAAGAAGCCCAGAATTATTCCTGGGTATGGACTCAAGTGTTGGGCAAGTGTAAAAACAGCATTAAAGTCCCTGTGCTAATATCTTCCAGACTAAAACACTGAAATAGTACATTTACATGGCGACTAATATTTCACTAATAATCCCAATTGGAATAAATATGCATCATGTAAACCCCTTCATTGCAACAATCAGACCCAATCAGAATCCATTTTAATCAAAATGAGAGTGGTGGTGTAACCCTTTAAAAATCCAGTCAGTAGGTAGATAGTAGTCATGTAACAATTTATATGAATGTTCCTATTTCATTGCAATAAATATATTCTTTCTGTGCATGTTTGCTTGACATGAGGGTAGCATTAGGTGACATGCCGTAGTGGGCAGAGTACACAAATCCCTTACTTGAGTAATAGTAGAGATACTCTAGGCCAATGGAAGTACTCAAGTAAAAGTAAAAGTCCTCCCTTTACATGTCAATTTGAGTAAAAGTAAAAAGGTTGCAGTTAAACGGGTGAAATTCCCCCTAGAAAATACTACACACCACTATGGTCACTACAGAAATGTAGTGAAGTAAAAGTAGCAACATTTGCTGTATGATGTACAGTAGTGAAGTAAAAGTAGAAAAGTACTTTTTAATAAAAGTTAAATAGAGATACATGAAACATGAACTTGTAGACAATAACAAAGAAACTTTACAGTACAATAGTGAAGGGAGGAGTTTACGTGAAGGAAATAAGGCTTCCATTCCCGAACAGCCAACTCTTTCAACCACTGCATCTGTGTCTGATAAAGGATCACTGATTGGCTTGTTATTTCATATGCAGTAAAACATTTAACCAATCAGAGGTGAGACTGAGTTCTTGTAAGCAATTATAATGCATAACACTTCACAGCAAACTGAACCAGAACCACTTTGATGTGGTATGTCCGTATATTCTAATTAAATGCTTTATTAATGTAAAAGCCCATCTTATCCGATCAGCATCCATGTAAACAGTTGAAATGGCTCATTAAAATGATTTCAATCAGATTGAAGCAATGTCTCACCAAAGTCTCACCAAACTCTCAAGCCACTCAAGTCACTCACAAGCACAGTGAGATTGAAAGTGTCAGTGTAAGCCAGTTTTTCTTTGCAACCTGTTACACACCTAAAAATAATAGGGTTTAAATATAAGATACAAGATAGATTTATTTGGATTCACGCCCAAACAAATGTCACTCATAGCCACATATTAAAAAAGAGTATTGCTTCTTCTATCTTTCTGTTCCTGTAACACTCACAAACTAGAATTGTAATTCATGGATATTTACAATGTAGTATTTAGATTGTATGATGATGTTGTTTTTTGTCAGAAGGATCTTTGCTGATTGCTATTGATAATCTGTCAAAACTGTCAATTGATCAAAGTTTTAAACATCAGAGATGTGTGTACTGTATAATCCTCATCTCTATGCCATGCTCTGATCTGCCTGACTCAAGTCACATCAATTGTTACTCTAATCCCGGAGTACTGAATCGTATGTATATTTTTAATTATTTTGTGTAAGTATTTATTTGCTTATTTTCTCCCACCAGGAGTATCTAGACGTCCTGGGAAGGCCGATGGTGTTAGCAGGCAACCGGGCTAAGCAAGTTCAGTGGACCAACGTGTACCAGGATGCTCTGGTAAGGAAGATCAGCAATGTCATGATTATCTCAGCATTACTGTCTGAATAGTCCATCTAACATTATGTTATTAAATACTAGAGAAACAGGCATAGAGCTGGCAAGGTAGAATCGACTCCTAATCTAGAATGATCAAATCACTCTCGTCGGATATTGAAACTGAAAATTGGCCAGCTTAAGCGTTTCACACGCATCCGAATGTAGCGCGGCGGACAGAAGTGAATCAGTCAGACGCAGAACGGATAAAACCTGCTTATCAGGGCCTGGCAGGGTGGGAATGTTACCTTTGGGAAAATAAGCGAATAAGATACGGGTATGTTTAAAGTAGTTGCAGTTCTATATAAGAAGCCACATTTGGAGTTATCTTTATATTAAGTGAGGTCTTTTGTTTGCCATAACTATTCAGAAGTGCATCATTTCTCTGACGTTGTTTTTTTTTTTTATTTGTTTTCCATGTGCTATAAACATTTCTGCTTGTACTCTAATTATACTGGAGCTCTGCATCTATGTGTCCAATTTCCACACTGTTCTTTCTGTTGTTTCTTCTCGACAGGAATAGGCTGACTCGTGTTGTCACCTCTCCTCTGCTGTCTTTTTACCGCCACATACTTTTCCGCTCAGTATAATTATGAGCATCTCTCCACTTGCTGTTGCCTGCCTTTTGTATTAACTCCCATGAGACCCCTCGTGATTTGTTCGTGCATGTATTCAATGCGCTGTGGAAAAAAAGTAAATATGCTCAATTCGTGAAAGATCCATTTCCGTTCAATCCGCTTCAGCATTTGTCTTTTGCAGCGTTTGTCTTTCTGGTACTGAGAGTAAGATTTATCTCATTTTTTTCCCCTAGGGCCTGGGTTTGGTCATTACTGGGACGATGCCGGTCTTCAATCTTACTAGTGATGGGGACTCGAAGGTTATTTCTTGATTCTATCATCAATCACTCAGAATAAGAAAAATCATGATTTTTTTTTTTTTTTTACTCATTATCATTTTTTATATGAATTTATAAAAAGGTTAAAAAAAATTTATGAATACAATACAAATGATAATATATAACAATATATGATTTATGTCATGTTATGTGGCCAGGTTCATTATTATTCTCTTAACATGTTTATTAACATGTTCAGCTTTATATCACAGCCCAGAATATCAAACATTAATATTAGCATAATGAATCTTTTCATGTGAAAAGCTAAGAGTTGGCTGTTGATTATAGTATGACATTGACGACAAAGGACATTTGAGACATGATGCCCCAGTTCTGCCTCTTTTTTTTATGTATTCTTTAATATAGCAATTCTGCCACCTTGTGGTCACATATATTACGCTTTCATCTTTTCATGTATATCCTTGATTTATTCATTTCGCAGAATCAGCTAATTCTGGGAGTCATGGGAGTGGATGTTGCACTTAGTGAAATTAAGCAGCTCACACCACAGTATAAAGTGAGTGATACCTCTGTCTGTCTTTCTCACACACCCACGCACACACACACACACACACACACACACACACAGACACACACAGACACACACACACACACACACAAACTTTCTTTCTAAATGCATTTGCTTTCTGTTCACACAGCTTGGAGCCAATGGTTACACTTATGCCATAGACCCCAATGGCTACGTTCTGCTACACCCAAACTTACAACCTAAGGTAAGGACAAGAAAAGAACAGGAAATAATGAGATGTTCTTAATGCAGTATGGTGTTGTAAATAGAAGTGAGTGTTCCTTTAAAGATGCTTGGTATTAACTTCATCTCTACTTTGCAGATCATTAATTTCAGAGAACCGGTTACACTTGACTTCCTGGATGCAGAGCTGCCAGACAACAACAAGGAGGAGGTAAATGTGCATTTGGCATTATAGCAACATCCACACTGTGTTTAAAAAAAAAAAAACTGGGTGAGAATATGCTTTTTCCTTTTTAGAATGTCCATAGACTTTCTAAAATGTGCTGCTTTGTGAGCTTTTAGTTTGTGTGAGTCGGTTGACAAATGGAACGGATTAAAAGAAATGATCGAAATCATCCTGCTGTTTTATCGTCCCTTAGATTCGTCGACAGATGATTGACGGGAAGCCAGGTCAGAAGAAAATCAAGACATTAGTTAAGTCTGTAGACAAGGTATGGCACTTATACATCCTCCAAACTGACAACTTTCACTACACACACACACACACACACACACACACACACACACACAGCGTGTTGCTTGAAGTGTCCTGGAAAATGCTTGGATCCCTATGTGGTTATGTCATTAAGTGAGAGACAGCCAGAGCAGCCTCCTTCCAAACTAGATTTACTGGAGATTTTTTACTAAAATATTTATCGCGCAATGATTGTGATCTCATGCATGGAATGAATAAAAGGCCCCCTGCTATGTCACTCTCTTCTGTTCTGCTTTTGCACACGTCACCTTTAAAAGTCACTCTTCTTTTCTTTGCCGGCCTTCATGCTCATCAGTCCCCCACACCAGTTCCTCAATAGATTATGATGCGCGGACAGATCTCCATCAGGGCATGGAAACGCAAACAAATCAGGAGATTAAAAAAAAAATTTTAAGTTAAACAAAAAGGTTGATTTTATAAAGGTAAATGCTCTCAGGCAGTGTCGTATATCAATAAATCAATACTAAATTTGTTAGGTGTGCATCAGCGTCCTCTCTGCCCTCTGTGATGGTGCAGCTTTTTCCCTTTTTCATTTTACACAGTTTTTTTTGCCAAGAAGTGTAAAGGTTTTTGAGTGCCTTTTAGCATAATGAATCCTCCTCTCCTCTTCTTTGGCAAGACAAGTATTGGAAAAGAGATTACTGAGATGTAGAAGGTCCCTTTCATAGGCTGTGCACCTGAACTAACGGTCATGAGGTGACAACTTCGCTGTTAGTACTCAGCTTTGAAATGAGTGCATAGGAAAAGTCCACTGGTTTAGTGTGTGTGTGTGTGTGTGGAGTTTGCATGTTCATGTTCCAGTTTCCTTTCAAAGACATTCAGGGATTTCCAATTTGTGTGTGTGTGCTTGTGCCTTGTGTAGGCTGTACACTACTTTGTGCCCCAAGTCCCCTGGATTGGCTCCCACGACCCTATAAAGGAAAAGCAGTATAGAGAATAAGTGATACAGCATGTACAGGGTATAAATGTATTGTGTAATTAATATTATGTAATGGGGTACAGTAGGTATTATTAATAAATAGGGTATATGTGGCAAATATTCCTTTATAATACTTATTGTACATAATACACCCAGACCCCTGTACATATGACCCTATAACCTTATATTGTATCTACACTGTTGTAGAGCCTATATGTAAATATTTAGTAAAGACAAGTGGCTTGTTGTGAGTTTTATGAAAATAATCCATTGTACTTTATTATATTCATTATATTTACTGTGTAAATGAATCAGGAGTTAGCACTGTCACCTTGCACCTTCAGGGTTGGGGGTTCAAATATGTGAAGTGTGCATGACGTTTGCATGTGCTTTGTGGATCTCGTCCAGGTACTTCTACAGTGGAAATGCATTAGTTAATTCAATTTGTTTTCATGATAAACTGTGAAATACTTCCGATGAAGAGAAATGAAGCATTGTACTTTTGAAAGAAAATTATATGGGATCAGAAAAGAAAATTCTCTGACTGAACTGTACTGTCATTTTAAATAACCAGTTATGTATGAGGGATTGTGAAATGTGTTTGTTTTCTTTTCTACAGCGTTACATTGACCAGGTCACGAGGACTTATATATGGGCACCAGTAGATGGCACAGATTACAGGTAAAGACAAGCCTGCTGTCATCCAACTGGTTTGCTCAACAACACACCATTACCATCATCATCATCTTGTCAGTCCAGCTTGGCTTGTTTGTTCCACAGCACAGTTTCTAGGGAATGAATTAAAAACAGTGCAACGTTAGTGAAAAAGGGGGAAAGTTGTTTAAAACCCAATGCAACAAGCAAAAATGTGTCCTTTCGGTTTCTGTCTATTTTTTAAAACACTTCTGAACTTTATCAGAAAGGGCTGTAAATATACCGTGGAACCTTGGATTACGAGCATAATTCATTCCAGAAGCGAGCTTATATTTCAAAACACTCGTAAACCAAAGCGAATTTTCCCATAAGAATTAATAGAAACTCAAATGATTCATTCCACAGCCCAAAAAATAAATACATAAAAATAATAAATACAAAATATAAAGTCAAAATAAAACAAATTAACCTGCATCTTACCCTGAAAAAAGTAAAAATAAATCCTGACAGCTTGTTTCCGTTTATGCACGCAGGCATGTGTGTGCGTGTGAAGCTAAAGTAAGAGGAAAGGTGGAATCAGCCCCTCCCCTCTTCTCGTCTTACACAGTAACACTTCCTCCTCTCTTATTTAAGTTTCTCACACACACACACACACACACATTAACGGAAAGACCGTTTGATTGGAAAAATTAGCAAGGAACCGCTAACAACTCTGGCATGAGCGCATGCTAACAGAATCACTGCTGTAAAGTAAAAATAAAAAAAACAAATTAACCTGCCCTTTACCTTTGAAAAGAATCGCAACAGAGCAGTGTTTCTGTGTAGAGCAGAGAGTGTGTGTGTGCGTGTGTAGGCACGAGGGGGGGGTGGGGTGAAGGTTAGGGAAGGAGGGTGTGTGTGAAGGGGCACGGTGTAAAATTACGCGCGCGCACACATAACAGGATGCTGAGGAAGAAAAAGGATCTTTAACTTCTCTAATGAGACTTTCTTTTGCTTTACATGCGCGCACTCACGTGTGTTATAAGAAACAGTACACTCGCTGTACATAGTACAAAATAAAAGATGTTTTATGCGCACACACGTAGTCACAGTGTTATAGTAAACAGTACACGCATGCACAGATGTTGATTATACCAGTAAGAGACGCGCAC
>JAOVVA010000017.1:7812412-7839041 GCA_028565275.1 Leiocassis micropogon | reverse complement strand
TGCCAAGTTGTAGTGCGGACTGGGTATTCCGCTGTGGCGACCCCTTGCCGGGAGCAGCCGAAAGACCAACAACAGCAACTTAACCACGTTAGCTACTGTACATCTGCATTCAGGGTCGCTTTCACACTAGACACGATTGATTCGTACCGTGCGCAGGTATGACTGCTTCCTTCTCCCCTCTCCCCTACTGGCACATTTTCAGATTTCAAAGTGGGTCACAGCGTTCTTAAGTTTGGCAATGGCTGATCTAAGACTTAAGTCTTAATTAATGTATTAACAGCTACTTCGGATTTGAAACAAAGTAGGTCAGATGCTGAATCAAATCGTACCTTATAGCAGAATCAATTATAATATGAAACAACAAATCGTTGAAGACTGAGGTTTACACCCCCACTACATACTAGTGTACTACTCTACTTACAACAGCCGACTTGATACATATGTTAATTTTGGTTACTTGACATCAAGTCAGTCATTGTTCAGGTCGTTAGGTGCCGTGAGGTTGATTATACAGAAACACTAAAGATAAAAGTGATGAATAAGAACACTATCAGTGGAATTTGCATACACTTGTTCTGCGATCAGATTTGCAGCTTTGATGAATAAGGGCCATTATTGTGTGTGACTCATTTTCAGAGTTTGGTTTGGCTGTTGCATGGTGCACACTTGCTAAACCATTGCATTTTTGGTGCATGTTTTTGTGTCTGCACATGTATTTATTGGGTTTCAGGGTGTGTTGTCTGTAAGTCAATGTTGTGTATAACAATGTGTTTTTCATATAAATTGTTCAAAACACATATTTGTAAAGCTGCTGGCATGCACCGCAACAGTGATGTGATTAGTGATTTTTAAGTTACCCTTAAAAAAGACTCCATCCTCTGTGTGTTGGTGTTAGAGATAGGAGTGTGTGTAGTGTGACTGTTAAAAAGCTTGTATCTGCTTCTTAGGGAATACTGCAAAGACCTGGAACTTTCTGGCAACAACACGGAGTTCCTACACAACTTCATCGCTCTGATGGAGAAAGTCACTCCAGACTCCAAACAATGTGAGGCTTCTGAAGAAAGAATTTAATGCATTACCTAATGAGCAAAAACGCTGATAATAATTAGACCACTGAGTGACTGACTGAATCCACAAGATACTTGGTACTTGGGGTTTGCGTGTTCTCCCCATGCTTGGTGGGTTCCCTCAGGTGTTCTGGTTTCCCCCTACAGTGCAAAGACATGCAGATTAGGCTAATTGGGGTTCACAAATTGCCGTAGTGTGTGAATGACAATCACGGGTCGAGTTGGCCAAACGACCCCTTAAGTAACTGCCACAGAAACGACGGCTATATCTCCAGGTTGGGGAGTATCCGCCGCCCAGTGTGCCGGATGGCACGTGGACCAACCAATATTTTGCATAATATTATGTATTAGAGCCATGGAGCATTCCACTTTATGGCATTTAAATCAACAGAAAACGTTTAAGACAATATCGACATAATTTCTACACCAACGTTTATTATTAATTGAGGATTTGATAACCGATTGGTCAAATCAAAGTAATCAGTCAAGATGCCTTATAGCTACAATTAATAATAGGTTTAATATAATTTTGATAATTGTGGCTTTTGAGTTCTAGCTCTGATCACAAACTTTCTAATTATACAATATGTTTTACTAATCTTACTAAAATAATATAATATATATATGTAGATAATCGTATATTTTGGGACCTTAAATGATAGTAGAAACCTTTTCATCATTGGTTGTTGTAATAAATATCAGTTGTCCAATTTTATTGATATTTTAGCAGTATATTTTATAATAAATGACAATAATCACATAAGTACAAGTATACTCATGCACAAAAGAAATATTGCACATATAACTTTAATGCAAATTTTTTTTTTAAATAATTTTTAGAAATTATTGAAACAAGAAATCTTAATTTTGTTCAGCATAAAAATAAGATAAGAACCTATTAAATAACCTTTAAAGCAAAAGAATTAATCTCGTACACTATGTCCAGGACTAAGATTTTAAATCCTGGCAAGCACAGAACAATTTGCAGTGTGACCTCAGTGAAAAAAGAATATCACTGTCTGTAAAAGTTCATGTGACAAATAATATTGTTACCATAATAAGATAATGCATCACTTCTTTGTCCAACCCAGGTGACAACTTTCTGCTGCATAACCTGATCCTGGACACTGGGATCATCAGACAGCTGGTGGAGAAAGTGTGGAAAACCAAGGACCTCAACACGTTAGTGCAATTCAGCTATACCTCTAACACAACCTCATATTTAATAACACAAATAACACACTATCTCTAAGTTACAGTTTGTTTTACACTGGCATGTGTGTGTGTGTGTGTGTGTTTGCTAGATATGGATTTTTGGCCGTCTTTGCAGCTACGGATGGAGGCATCACCCGTATCTTTCCCAATAAGTGAGTCACTTATCATATCATTTGGTCATTTGTGGCATTTCTGATATGGTTTTTATTCCCATTTTAGGAGCTTTATTTCATTTTAGGGTCTTATTCTTAAAGATTGTTCATTTATGATGTTGCGTGTGTCAGAGCTGCTGAGACCTGGGAAGAGGATCCAGAGCCATTTAATGCCAGTTACTACCGCCGCAGTCTGGACAACAAGGGCTACATCTTTAGAGCACCATATCGTAGCTGTAAGTAAACACAGAGAACCAATCCAGCCAATTCACCTTTGAGCTTTTTGAAATCCCTAATAGATACACAATAAAGATTCACAAATACTTCAGGTCAGTGTGCGATTGTATTTATGGAAAAGATGCATGAAAAACAAAGTTTGCAAGACATGCACAATTCACTTATCAGTCTGTATAGGCAGGTTATTTGTATTATTAATATGTGTGATCTGTGTGATCACTAAATCGTTGAACCTAAATCCCATCAAAACTAAGAAGATACATTTTTTTCAGCAAATGCAATCTACCAGGATCAGGAGAATGACACGATTGGCATCCTGGTCAGTACAGCTGTCGACATTGCAGTAGGCAGCAGAAACATCAAGCCGGCTGGTAAATTCCTTACCTTCATCTTACAGTTTATAAAATTACAGCTACATGTTATAATTACATGTCATAATTATAAATCATTTATAGTCAAATGGCAAAATGGCAAGTGGTTTTAATTATTCTAATTTTTTCTGCGCATCTAGGCAACTGCTGTATAGTGGAAACATGCATAAAGACTGAGGAACATGCATGCGTTTAATACCAATAACTGCGCATACTCACTACACGGTTGTGTATGGCTAACCAAAACTAGCCATATGGCTAACTGGGAACTAAGCATATACTGTAGCTGTATGGTTAACTAGAAAAAAAAAGTTACATTTGTACTTAATACCCATAACTTAAAAAGATACATTAACAGCTCAGTTTATTTCAGTGTGATACGGAAACTTCATATGAGTTTGTCATTTTTCCGTGGAACGAGGGTTGTGGAATTTGGCCCCAATTACTTACAGTGAACACGCTTTGGGTAAGTAACATAGTGAGTGTGCAGAGCAGGAAAAGTTAGGACAGCTAAGACCTATGGTAATGTAGTTATATGCAGTAAAATTTTGATCACTGTGTGGTTAAACCGATTAATCAATTAGTTGTTAGTCAATTAATCATCGAACAATTATGGAATGGTTACTGACTCCCATCATTAATAATTACTCTGGATTTCATTGCACAATTAAACTCTTTAAACACTTGTTCATTTCAAATATACTGTAGTTGTTTTGGTCTGTATTTATTTATGTTTGTGTTTATGCATTTTTAATGTTTGACCTTTATTAGGCAGAATAAAATCCAAGCATAAATATTTGAATGTGAAAGGTGTTAACAAGACGTTTAGTGTTGTGATTCATAAATATTCCTTTGTAGTGGAAAAAAAATACAAGGTATGAAGTTTGCATTTCTCTTCTTAATGTGCTACAACATCCAGTACAACATTAGAATAATATCAGCAGTGTTGAATATTCTCAGGTATAATAGAGACACAATCAGGGGTGGATTCAAAGACAAATAACTCTGAAGCGGTTGTTTACCAAAGTGGCATATAAAGTGAAAGGCGTGTGAATTCGAGGGTTTGTTTCAAAAACGATAAAGTTTTAGGAGCTGCCTTGATTCAAAAGCAGTAAATTGTTGGGAAAGTATATTGTGCAAGTTGAAGTCCGATTTGTGTTAATCATCTGTTTCATAAAGCTGTTTACATACTGTAGTTACACAGGCAGCTTGTTCCACCCAGTGTGGAGGAATTTCTTGGTTCATCTTTTTATGGTTATACATTTTAATCCAAGAGTAAATGTAAGAGCCGTAGTTCTATTTGTTCTTTATATGTTCTTTATATGTTCTTTTGTATGTTCTTTGTTAGAGTTTTATTGACCTCCACCTCTCTCTCTCTCTCTCTCTCTCTCTCTCTCTCAGTTGTGGGTGTAAAGTTGGACCTTGAAGCTTGGACTTCGAAATTTAAGATCCTTGCCAGCAACCACACTGATAACATTCGACAGGGTTCTCAAATGGTAAAATGCTCACATCCATGCACTTTCATTTTTATCATATTACATACATGAATATGCACACATTTTATTGGGGTAAGTCTGGCCAATATACA
Organism: Leiocassis micropogon; assembly: GCA_028565275.1. Lineage (NCBI taxonomy): Eukaryota > Metazoa > Chordata > Actinopteri > Siluriformes > Bagridae > Leiocassis > Leiocassis micropogon. The sequence goes on along the minus strand of JAOVVA010000017.1, from coordinate 7,834,411 downwards.
GAGTCAGCCAAAAAATATATACACACTTCAAGGAAAAGAAAAATAGTGTAATGTATATTATATTAATATAATATTATCATATATATCAATATATAACATACAGCAATAAATTTAGTATTAAAATATATTTATACAAGTTTTTCTTGTATACATTTTTTTGGCTGTCTAGCAGTTCAGTTTAGTATTTACTAGCAAACAGTTGTTCTTTAGTTTCGGAAAGTCCTACCATCTTGTAGACTTTCCAGTAGTGGTAACCACTCCTCCAGATGTGTACCCTGCTATGTGTCAACTCCTAAAAAGTATGTGACATAAACGTGGTGTAGTATCACCACATATAGTGGTAGTTGTGGGGTGTGATGTGATGCGGGAGCTACAACAGATATCTACAAACCACCAAACTACATCTCAAATCACCAGACCAACTATGGGTACAGTGTAACGCTTCTGACCAGCCGTGTGCATAATGATTGATCACATGCCGTTAATACGCTTTCCCAAGAAACAGCTCTTTTCTTTTTTTATGTATCTATGACTGTGTACAAAGTGCAAGCATAAGTACAGTCACTTATGTATTTCAAATGAGATCAGTTTCTGTTCAACAAATTGAGGGTATGCGTTACAGTTTATGTGTATAAAATAAATATGTTTGAACTCTGTTCCTCAGTGTGGGCCGACCAGCGGCTGTGAGATGGACTGCGAGGCCCATGAGGTAAGTTCACACCCTCTAGTCTTTCTCATAATCATTTACTGGGTTTGACTGATAACAGGTTTAAACACACCGGCCAAAAACAAAATAAAAAAAATGTCCCGCACACTAATGTTTTTTGCACTGCCTATTGCTTTGATTATGGCTGTGGCATAGTTTTGATAAGCTTATGCAATGACACAACATTTATCTCCGGCCAGAGTCACATTAATTTCCCTCCAAGATCTTGTACTGATGATAAGAGAGTTTGTTTCCAATGCTTCACAGTCTCTTCTTTATGCTCCCTACCAAATTGAAGTCTTTTTTCCAATTAGTCCTGTGGTCATAGCATTAGTAGTGCTATGACCACAGGATATGTCTGACATGGTTGTTTAAGAAATGGGAAGCTACTCACTGCTTCAGTTAGGGTTAAATAACTTATTGCCAGCTGAAACATATTAATCCCTTCAGTAATTCTTCAATGGAAGGCTCTTACATATTTGCTTATTTAAATCTTATTGACTTTTTTTGATCGTGCAGTGCATAATGACATTTATTTATACAATATATTGTAGAGAATAATCTTTTACTGACACTTGCCGTACTTGTGCAGGACTTGCTGTGTTACCTGATCGATGACGGTGGCTTCCTCATCATGTCCAATCAGAATCAAGACTGGAACAAGGTCAGAAGGAAGCTATTTTGCTCACATGCATGTATAAAACATCTCTTTCAGTGGCCTTAAAGCTCTTCTTCTTCTTGTAGATCGGCATGTTCTTCAGTGAGGTGGACCCAGCTCTGATGCATGTCCTCTACAACAACTCCTTCTACATCTCCAAGGAGACTTATGATTACCAGTCTGTGTGCGGCCCTGTGCCTAACAGTAATACCGGAGCCGCACCTAGAGGAGTATTTGTGGTAATTTTTTTTAGACAACGAATTAATGACATAATGTTCCGTAAGAACTGTAAGGTTTTAGTCTTAAACTGCTTTCTTTTCTCGTAGCCCACTATTGCAGACGTGCTAAACGTTGCCTGGTGGACTTCAGCAGCTGCATGGTATGAAACAAAAAAAATATATATATATATATGTGAGGTTTAATCTAAGTGAACCAAGCCCTGTTATAAATCAGCATCTGTTTCTTTACTAACAACAATCGACAATAATGATTTTAGCATCTTACTGGGTGTTGGTTAGTGTCCATCGATTAGCCAGAGTCAGGATGTGTTCGCCGTGTCACATTGATCTATAGTGTCAGCACTGTGTCTAATTAATGCCATAAGACTTTTATACAGTACATACCTGCATGCATACATACTTACATAGAAAAAAAATGACAAAGGTTTTTCTTATTTATTATCTTAGATGTGTTCATTTACAATAAAAACCTACAAACTATAAAACTTAAAAAAAAAATTTTAAAAAAACTTTTAAAAAAAAAATATATATATATATGCATAAAAGGCGGCATGGTGGCTTGGTGGTAAGCAGAGTGTTATGAATGTCTGTGTGTTTGAATAATTATTAAAAATATATTTAAAAAAAGAGGGAGAGAAAGCAAAAGAGGAAGATAGAAAGAGCATGAGAAGGCATGTTGTGTGATAAGTTTCCATTATGTTCCCTTCCTTAAATACTCTAAGAACTGAGACCAGATTTCTTTTTTTTTTTATAAATAAATAAAAATCCTTGGTTGTTATTAGTGCTTGCAGTTAGGGATTTAAAAGAGGCTTACTTTGCTTTCTTGTCTTTTTCCTGTAGGTCTCTGTTTCAGCAGCTCCTTTATGGTTTTGCCTACCATAGCTGGTTCGTTACAGGTATGTATAATGAATATTTTCTCACACTGATATGAGAAAAAGCACATTACAGGCATTAACCTAGTACTAGTACGATTTGTCAGAGTTTGTGAACACCTGACCATCACATCCATATTGTGAGGGATCCCAAATTCCTAATATGAAGTTGGATACACATTGTATAAGATTATAATTTGCCTTCACCGGAACAAAGAAGCCCAAACTCGTTCTACCCCATGAGCTCCATGAACACATTGCCAAGGCTGGAGTAGAAGAACTGAACCCTGCTGAACACCAGGGTACAGGTAAGCCAACTGAACCCCAGGCCTCCACACCTAACACTAGTGCCTGACTTCACTAATGCTCTTGTGGCTGAATCCTCAGCCATGCTGCAAAAGAAGAGTGGAGGTTACATAAGGGCAAAGGGAGATTACATCTGGAACAGGATGTTCAAACAGAACATACGGGTAGGATTGTCAGGTGTCGACAAACTTTTGGTCATATATTTTTTTTAAAAATGAAAACAAATTGTCTGATATAAGTGTTTTGCTATTTCCTGTTTTTCTTGTTTGGACATTTGGGGACATTTCAGCACAACTGAGACAGTTTGTTGTTGAGCTGCACACCTTACATTGAACAAATACAGGAAATAAAATGATCTGTGTTCGACAAAACATTTTTTTAAACTTTTTTAAAAGTATTTATTTAAGTATCAAATGTTCTGAACTCATACTAGCTCACAGTAGCCTTTAAGTCATAGTCAAAGTCTCTCTCTCTCTCTCTCATTCCAAACTAGGGATCATGCTGTTTTCATTGCTGTCTGCAATCGCCACCACTTCTGATTTCAAACACTTGCTACATGATTAAGCCTTTTACAGAAGAAAAGCAAAGCATGAAGTTAGGAATAATATTTAGCAGGCGGCTTCAAGCCCTTCACACCACTGTGGTTATGTAACGCAACGTCCTGCAAAAATGCAATCAAGTAGAAAGTACAGATATTTGTTGTAGGATGTGGTGGAGTAAAAATATTCACTAATAAAACTACTCTAATACAGATACATGAAATATATACAGTGGGGCAAAAAAGTATTTACTGTAGTCAAAAAAAAGTATGAATTACTTGGCAAATTACTCGGTAAAATAAGTATTTGGTCACCTACAAACAAGCAAGATTTCTGGCTCTCACAAACCTGTAACTTCTTCTTTAGGAGGCTCCTCTGTCCTCCACTCGTTACCTGTATACCTGAGTTGCATCCAAAGAATACCATACCTACTCTGAAGCATGGGGGTGGAAACATCATGCTTTGGGGATGTTTTTCTGCAAAGGGACCAGGATGTCTGATCCGGGTAAAGGAAAGAATGAATGGGGCCATGTATCGTGAAATTTTAAATTAAAACCTCCTTCCATCAGCAAGTATCACCGAGGTATCACGATTATATCTCATCAGGGGGTCCCTGGTAATTCCCATCCCTAGTTCTTGAGTTTGGTACAAAAGTAAATGTACTTCTAATTACCCTCCACCTCTGAAAGAATGTGACTGCGTAAGAAGAAAAGTCCAACTAGGGACCGTGGAGGCCAGTGGTTGTATTTATTCCCATTTTACAACTGTGGTGGGACCTCCAGTCACCATTCACATGTGCATCCACACAATACGGATAATTTGGGCATGCCAGTTTAGCCTAGCCTGCTTATCTTTGGACTGCAGGAGGAAACCGGAGTACTCGGAGGAAACCAACCAAGCACAGGGAGAAACATTGTAATAGATTATAGATATCTTGCTGCTGTTTAACAGCTATTTTTCGTAGTGATGCTGAGGACCTTGATCGATATCTAAATATCGAGCATCTAAATATGTGTGTGTGTGTGTGTGTGTGTAGATGATGTTTATGCAGCAGAGACCATGGACTCCAGAGAGACTAGCTGCGTCACAATACAGAAGCAGTTCTACTTTGGGAACATCAGCAGTGCCTACAGCATAGTGCAAGACTGTGAGAACTGCTCCAGGTCAGATGAACGTTTCCGCCACCTGTTTTGTCTGTGCTTTATTTGTGACTTGAAGGTTTCAAGCCACTAGTTACTGTACTAAAGTACTGTTACTGTAGTAAAAATCTACACATAATTTGATATCACACAAACATGCAATGTACATTTACTGGCCACTTTATTAGGAACATTCATGCAATCATGTGGATGCGGTGCAGATGCGGGTCAAGGTTACCGTTCACATGAAAAATCCCAGTATAGCCTCAGCTCCCTGTTTTTGTCTGAGAGAACTAGCATCTGATGTGGTCTGCTGTTGTAGCCTATCCATGACTAACATGTCATCTACAAGGCGGTTCGGTCCATAGACACATTGTACCTTTTTTGGCGTCATACTGTAGATGCTCTAAAGGTGTTTTGTCTGCAAAATATTAATGCACTGTACTGCTGCCACATGACTAGATATGGGCAAAGTACGCCAATCCTTTACTAGAGTAAAGGTAGAAATAACATAGGGTAAAATATCACTTGAATAAAGGGAGTTCTCCATTTACAATTCTACTTGAGGAAAAGTACAAAAATACTCACTTTCAAATTCACACAAGTTTCAAAATTACTGCGGTTGTATTAGCTCACAGTAGCCTTCAAGTCAGAGTAAAATAATCTCATGATAGTTAGCAGGTCACGATATTACTGCTTCAAATACTACTGTACTCACCGCTGATGTTATCTAACACAAAGCCATGCAGAAATATAGTGAAGTAGAAGGTACAGATGTTTGTTATAAGATGTAGTGGAGTAAACGTAAAAAGTATCTACTCATAACAAAATATAGTACAGATACGTGAAAACTGTAGATAAGCGCAGTAACGAAGTAAATGTACTTAGTTACCTTTCACCTCTGCACATGGCCGGCTGAGTGAATGTACAGTTTTTCATTCTGTACATTCACTCAGCCGTGTTCCTAATAAAGTGAGTGTATGTAATATTTGCATACTGGTGATGGGGATGAAGATAAAATGCAATTAAAGGAGTTCAGTGGTACTAATGAGTCGACCTAAAAGAGTTGCATATTCATGTAGCTAATCTGACGTGTTTTAGATGTGGTAGAATGAAGAAAGTCTTACGGTTATCGGATATCTCAAACGCTTATACTCCACAGGTTGATCCATGCCAAGAGGTTAAACAACACCAACTTGTTATTTGTGGTGGCTGAGAAGCTGCCCTGCAACACTTGTGACATAGAGAAGCTGTCTCAGGGTGAGAAAGAATGTATCCTTCCACAAGTGATGACATTTGGTAAAAGGTTTGCGTTTGTTTAACACTTCAATTGAGATACAGGTGATGGAGCGGTACGTCTGTCATGTGGACCAACAATCTGGTTCTTCATCTTCAGAAACTGCTTGGTGGTGGATCCAGAGATTAACTATGGACACTTATACTATGGCAATACATCTTGGATAGGACACCATTAATCTCAGGACATCACGCATACACACACTCAATAACACCTGAGGTGATTTTAGTATTCATTTAATGTGCAAGGAACACATCTGGAGCTCATCTGGGACAAACTGATAGTTTAGATTTTCTAATTTATGTCCATACTTTTTTATTACTGTAAAGCTGTTTTGTGACAATGACCAATGTTTAAAGCACTATACAATAAATAAAAAAGTTTAGATGGATTTCTCAACACTGACATTTGTTTTTGAAGTTTATATACAGTACGTGTAAGTGTGCAGATTTAATTTATTTATTTTTTATTTTTTTGTCAGGTATAGTAATAAAACGTAAATACATAAACGAAAAAAAAAATCTTCTCAAAGGTCCCATATTTTACTATTTATTTAACAAGTTAATATAGAGTTCAGAGTTCCCTCAAAATATGTAAATAAATGCTCCAGCTTTATTTCAGTGCATATGTTAATGACCTCCTCCAAAGACCCACCCTCACCAGAGAACAGCAGAGCTGAGTAACAAACCAGGGGAGGGGCTATTCTTATATGAGCTCACAATAGGAGAAAATCTGATTTACTTGTTTAAACCCTAGCCAGTATAAAAATGGAAAAAATGGGAATGGTTTTTTTTCCCCCACACATTTTTTATTTGTACACACACACTGGAAACAGTGAATTTCACATAATAGGTCACCTTTAAAACATTTGAAACTGCCATTGTAAGAACTTCCTTAATACATTCTTCAGTAAAACAAGAAGACCCGTGTCTGGACGTGCCAACACCTCGGTATAGAAAAGGCCCCTCTACTTGTTTCGATTACAACGTTGCAGTACGTATACATGTTCACACATACAATCACACACATACATAGTGTGGAGTTTCGGAATTACAGAAATACTGTACATTCATTCATTACATTAGTAAAAAAAATATGTAAATAATGTAAAAAGTATTTATTCAATTATTATACACTTATAAGTAATATAACAAGAATCTAAATAGTATCTCTTAATGCTGTTTGCTTTGACTCTTTCGCAGGAGAACACCACAGACTGTGGGCGAGGACACTCTTTCCGCCCGTCCATCCTCACTTTACTCCTCCTCCAGCTGCTCGCCTTCTCTCTAATGGCCTGCCCTCATGCTTTGCCTTTCTCTCTTTAACTCCCTCGACTGCCTATCTCCCTCTCTTTGCCCTAATCCCCTATTTCACCTTTTCCTTCCCTCGCTCTAGTCATAGTTATTAAAGGGACTTCCTGATGCCCCCCATACGGAAGCCCTGCATACTGCATCATCCACTTTGCTTCACAGGTTGCTGCTTTAGTGACCAGCGCAGAACTTGTCAATCACCGGCTTTTCCAGGAGGAGCCCGGCGTTACCTTAAGTGTTCTCCACGGCAGGAGAACGACATCCACCTAGAACCAACCAATGAAACAGAGGTAGCGTCGAAGAGAATGGAACCCTCGTCCCCATCCCCGTGCGGTACAGCCTGCCTTTACAGATGTTTGTGTAGGAAATGCATTTTATCAGACGCTCTTCTTTAACGTTTAAGCCATGCTCCTCAGTCTCCTCTTCATCCTTTGACTCGAATTGCCTAATCTGACACGGGGCTACAGAACATTCTGCCATTTTCTAGCAATTGGTAAGAAGAATACGGAACTTGGTTCAAGTTAACAAAAAACGACAGTAGGAACCTGTGAGTATTTAAAGTATACCTCCATGTGTTAGGATATAACCCGGGCGGAAAATGATTTTTTTTTTTTTTAAAGATGCATCATTTTTCATTTGTTTATATATGCACTAGATCTAATTCTTGCCAAAATGAGATAAACTTGTGGTGTGGTCTTATTTTTCTAGCCAAATTAGGAGGAGAAGAAAAAAAATAGGGGGAAAAGTAGGGGGACTTGCAGGAAGAAAGATTGCAAGGCCTCATGTTAGAGATCAGGCCTGGATTTCAGTTCATCATGTTTTTTGCTGTTATTTTATTAGTCATAAGGGCTTCAGTAAGCATATCATTGTGTTTGTCTGATCAGCATACACGCTGGAACTAAGAACCGGGTTTAATCAAATGTGGAACATGACATTCAGTGCCGTTGTTAAATATCCAGTATTTAGAAATGAAGTGGAATCGCAGCTTGAACTCTGCCACCATCAGTGTGCATTCTGTGTAGTTGTGTGTTTACAGGGTAGACGTTTTACACCACGGGTTTTACAACAGTCGATATTGCAGTAGACTGATTAACCTGGCTAACAATCTGTTAGTGAATATTAAAAATAAAAAATAAATGCTTTTCAAGGTTAGTCTAATCATTTCAATTCAATTCATAATTATGAAGCTTATAATGGAGACTTGAACATCCTTTTTTTATTTTATTTTTATTTATTTAATTAGAATCTAGTAAATCCTGATGAGGGCCCATCTCCTCCAATATTATACTTTTTCCTCTCTTTCTCTGTCTCTGTTGTGCCTTGATGCACTTCTGTATCATTACAGAGTAGATGCTTCACTTTAAAAAAAAATGTAAGGAATCTTTTCATCCTGGCCCTCATGACTGTACAGCTCCAGCATGTTGTTCGCCTCGCACCGCCTTTGCATTTCTTTTATTATTAGTATATTAATTGCCATAGCTTTCAGATTAAACCGGAAGTGACCCTGCTGTCATGCCGAGGATCTTCCGTCAGTGCAGGCATTTCATGTTCACCCAAGCCTTTCAAAATCTTTAAATCGAATATATATATCGAATAACAATTTGTATGTGTCAGTACAAGAAACATATAAAAAAAAAAAAACTCTTGATCTACATCATGGTCTGGTTTTCCATTTCTTTAAACTTTTCCAGAGGAGCAGCTGATATTATTATAGCGAACACTAACAAAACTGATCACTGTTTAATACACTGTGGACTCCACTCTTTAACTGACTGTTTAGGATTTAGTATTTTTTTTTCCCCTCCCCAGCCATGAATATTCAGTAGACTGTATGTAGGGTGGCAGAATTGGTGACTCTTCATTGCCAGCATCCTCTGGTCAGAGATCATTAAGCTCTTTGCATATGTGTATGCGTGTGTCCGGACCCGTGTATGTGTCGTCTGCTTTCAACGCAGCAAGTTATGATGTGTTTGAACAGGTGTCGGAATGAAAAAACTGATTTAATTATTAAAACGTCAATGGTGTATTGTGAGAGGGAAAAAAGGAGTCTCATTTTCCGCATGTGTCTGTCTTCAGGTCAGTTCACAAAGCTTTGTCTTGTACATTTTGCTTTTTTTTTTTTGGTCCCACCATGCTGTTCATCCATCTTTCTGCCTGAAAAGAGTGTGTGCTTGAGTAAAAGTGTACATAAACTACCCCACCTGTGACTACATTCACAGAGTGTAATCAGCGATGTAATTGACTGTTACATAAACAGCAGCAACTTTTTTTTTTATCTTTTAAATATCAGCCTTCCATCATCATCAGTGCAAATCAATTAAAGCACCAAACAGGCGTTTGGTGTAAAGGTCAGTTATTAGTCCATACGTTATCAATAAGCATAAAGACATGCCATAACTTTTGATGAATTTGTGTATTCATCGAGGCACAAATCATTATTAGATTATTAGCGTCTCTCGCTCTTCTCACTAAACACTTCCTTTTACATACATGAAGACATGCACAGGGAAATGTGTGTTCGATAATCTGATAAGTCTAGAAAAGTTAATGCCTTATGCTTTGTCCTGTTGTGAATCACATCTAACCTTTGCCTCTTGATTCGTTTTACAAAAAAAAAAGAAAAAGATGATGATAAAATGTCCTAATATAAAAAAAAAATAATAATAAATCAAGGCTGCCTAAGAGATGCTAAAATATTTTGGCTAGACACTAAAATTAAACTGTGAGTGTGCGTCTGTGTCACTATTCCACATACACTGGAACAGTGGTTTGTGTTGTTCAGTGGTTTAAAAATATATTTTTTTTGCCAAAAAAGGTGTTTAAAAAAAAAAAAGATAAAAGGAAGAGGTAGTTTGGAGGGGATGCATCTGTCCCATGATCCACCCCTAATGGGGAGGGTCTTTTTTTTTTTTTTTTTTTTTTAAACAGGGCTGCTCCCTCAGCCTTTCCTCTTCTTTAAGAACAGCAGAGTTAGGTGTGCTTCAGTGGGAGAGCCGCGTGTGTATGTGACTCTGTAGTCCTTAGTCTGGTGCTCTGTGACAAATGTGTGAAAAAAACAAGTAAATTAATTTAAAAAAAAAAAAAAAAGAAAGAAAAGTAATCTGTCAAAGGTGAAACTGAATTTAACATTAAGTGAGGTTTTAAAAAACAATTAAAATATAGGAACACAGTACAGCTGATAATCATGAGTTTGAGGTCTGCCATCACAGTGGGAGTTTCTTTAGTTGTTGGATTGTGCGCGTGTGTGTGTGTGTGTGTGTGTGTGTGGAGCTAACACCACTGGCTCTTTGGACACTAGTCTATGTTGCTCCATTCTTTTGTACAGAAGAAAAAAAAACAATAAGGGAAACATTTGTAAAATATTGTGTCTGTGACTCCTTGTAAAATATTTTCAAAATTGTTTATTACAGAGAATCAGTTATTAAATAATGTTCATATTTTTCACTTCAGACCCGTGTGTTGTGTTTATTTTATTGCATGCACAATCAGTGTTAGTGCTCTACAGTATTAATCAATATCATTTAAATTACATTCTATCACATGTAGAACTTTTTTTTAGAACATTGTCAATCAGATTAACGATTGGTGCTGATATTAATTTGATTAATTTAAATATTGACTAAAATCTGACAATCTGGGCTGTAGCTCTACATCACTCACGATAAAAATAAAAACAGATTTCCAATTTAACTTCATATTAACTATTAACTTCCTATTAATTAAGTAGACCCATGTTGTTAGATATACATGTTAGTGAAGCTCCAGCACTTTTAAGAAAGAAATTACATGCAGACAATTTATGAGCAAATCCCCGCATATGTCCATCCTGTCATAAAAACAAATTCAAAGTAGAGTACATATATATTTTAATAGTGATTGTAAAATGTACATTTTCAGAAAGATTTATTGTCTTCTTTTCAACAGTATATTTTAGTTAATATTAGTCTCTTGTCAATAACAAAATCAATTCAAAATCTCGAAAAAACTATGTGCAAAGGTCCACAGTGTTATGGAAGGATAATGACTGGGTGAACCTTTTTGTTTGTTGTTTTTTTTGGCTGAAGTTAGCATTTAATGAGCTTTCAATTAGAAAATGATGCACTGTTGAAGGTGACTGTGTACTGCTCATCACATATATTTTGTATTTCTGAAACGTTTATGTTTTTTAATATACCACTATAACAGTGTGGACATGTTAAGCTTGACATAAAACTACAAACACAATATGAAGTAAATTAGGAAATGTAAGTGTAAATACTTCACATACTTATAGTAGTTGTTTAACCTTTGAAGAAAGTCAAAGTTCTGGTGATTATTATTATAATGAAAATGTGAAAATAACAATGACTGGTTTTATGAAAGGATTTGTTCAAAACAATAAGAACATGTGAAAAGTATTTTATTTGTGTCATTTACCCACTTAGTGTATGCCCTGGGGTTAGCAGAGCAGCATGTGGAACATGACAAAATCACATACATCCAGTCAAAGATGGTGTAAAATGAGGTACATAACGAGGGAAACATTTCAAGAGAGTTATAACTGTACTGAAACGTTTCTAAATAATTTTTCCCATTTATAATAAAATCTTAGAATTTAATTATTTTGCAATATGTCAATGATAACTGGGTGACTGATGAGGACACCAAAAGCACTTTTTTAGTGATAGTAACCCCTGTATGTTTATTAATAGTGTTGCGCAATTTCTTTTTTTAAGAGCTGTTGTGTAATGGCTTTGGTTATGGTGGTTAAACTTCCCTAGAACAAACAGGGATATTCTGACACTGAAATTCGATCTGCACATTAAAATAGGAGTTTTTGATAAAGTAGCAAAAAAAATAAAACAATAACGCGGAAAATAAAGCCTGTGTTCGGTGACACCGAATTTACAATAATATTTAAATCTTTAGCGAAGCAATCAAATATTGTGTGCATAAAAAATCATATTAAAATGTAGAGCACTGTTGAGAAGTTCAAAGAAACAATGCTACAGCCATAATTTCCCTCGCTGTGGTGGAAGGATGCCCAGTTTTTTTCTCACTCAGCCAATTAGTTAAATTGTTATGAAAGTCTGTGTGTTCACATCAGATTTTGCCCTCTCTTTAGGCAGCTAGTCTAAAGTAGCTAATCTAAACTGGAATGAAACTATACGTATCTTCTGATCATTAGTAGAAATCAAATGTAATCACTGAGTAATAGTCACCCCATATGTGGCTAGTTGTGTTCAGATTACAACAGTGTGTGCAAAAACTCGAGGACAGCTTTATGCCAAGTCACTGGGTCATCAAGGTAACAGGGATGCCCGGCCCCCTGCATGACCACCACCTTGTGATTGGGCAGATTCTTCAGGTTGTTTAGTGACAATTGACCTAACTGAGTGTCCTGATCTCCATACACGATTAGAGTTGGGACCTGTGGAGAAAGAGACAAATCTCATGCAGGACCATTTACACCTCAGAAATACATACAAACGTGTAATGATTCTGCCAAAAACATGCTAAATTTCTTATAGTGATGTGACTATATTCAAAACGGAGCCATTTTTAAATTCTAGATACAATAACTGTTGTTATTTAATCTAATTTAATTAAGTAGCATAATGAGCTGCGAGTCTTATATTACCTAATGAGGTAATTACTTATGCAACTTGAAAGCATGAGTTATCTTATTAAGCACTTGTTATTTTATTCTCAGGAATGAATTAGGCATGATGTCTAAAGTTGCAGAGCTTCAACTGAAAGTACAGTAAGTTAGCAAAAGGATGTTGAACATTTAGGAGCTTCTGTACATTTAATCACAGTAGTAAATGGAGAGAAATCAAAAGTTACTTTTATTTTTTGGATTTGGATGTGGAGGTTTTTTTTGCCAACCCTGAAAATGCAGGAGTTTCACTCCACTGTGAGAACCACAGTTCTATGTGTAATCTACTTTTCCACTTCTTTTCATCCTGGAGCACCAGGATGGTTTCTTTCAGAACTGGTGGAAGCCACAGATCAATGGCATCACAAGGGTTCTAACAGACAACAATCTTAAATAATTCCAATACCATCATTTATTAAAGAGGAGAATCAGTGAAGTGTTACTATTATTCTACATAAATGTAAATACTATTTGTTATTAAATGGCTCAAAAGCTGATACTAAAGTTGTGCAAAGAACAAGTTTTTGTAATTCCATCCTTCCATTTCTACCATCTACCAAAGGAAATCTGTCCAGCCCAGTTTTTTGTAATACTTGCCAGGGATATTTTTTAATAAACTTTGTTGTTTTAATTTTCCCAAAATACAATACAACGAGTCTGAGAATACTGAATATGAAAGATAGAATGAATGAATGAATGAATGAATGAATGAATACACAAGCATAGCATCACATGAGCACAGTACCACACCCCGAATTGGCCAATATAAACTGCCCAGCCAAAAAAAGTTGTACACAGGCGCACAAATTGCAGATTTCACTGACCCCCTTTAACTTTGATTATGGTACAGAGTGCGGTGGCCACTTCATATGTTTTACACTTTGAATCCTGGAATATGTCTGTTCCATATGAGAAGAAAAAAGTCCACTGATGTGGTAACCTGGTCATTCAGTACATTCAGGTCATCAGCTGACTTCATTTTATTGACACACAACGTTACTGAGCCTACACCTGACCGACCAAAACAACCCCACATCATAACACTGCCTCCAGAGGCTTGTACAGTGGCCACTAAGCAATAAGAGTGCATCACCTAATGCACTTCCCAAGCTCCCATTGGTCTAAAATAGGGTCAATCTGAACTCATTAGACCACATGATGCTTTACATTCCTCCAAAAAATAAAGAGAAATCTTTATGCTCCATAGCAAGTGTTTTTTTTTTTTTTTTCCTGATTAGTCTCTCTAACATGTGGTTTTCCTATGGATACAACTGTTTAGTCCCAGTCCTGCGAGTTCTCATCACATGCTTTTATCTTTTAGAGCTGTACTGATATAGTATGGCAGCAATACCTTTGGAAGATGAAGGAGACTTTCTGCCGTTTATAGAAAATGTATGGTTATGACTAGTTTATTCCGTAAGGCATTCCTATTGTTTTATACAGCAAGGAAACCTACCTGCATAAACCTGGCACATCAACATGGCATGCAAGAGTGTGGCAACCTTTTTACAAACACGTCAGTATGTTAGGTCCTGACCCTATGGTTAACCCTGTCATTTCATGATGTGTTTAATAGGTATTGGATAGAGAGTGCTCATCACTAACATCAAAACAGAGAGAACAACTGTAGCTATCAACGCATTTGTACACAGCATGTCCAACGTGCTGCGGTGCTTTCCAAAGAGCTAATCTCTGCCTTGTTTGTGAACCACTTTAAACAGTGAATTGTCTGCCTGTTCATAAACAGATGAATTTCTGCTTTTCTCTAGGCATCCCACATTGGCTGAAATACTGAGAGTGCCAGTCGCCATGGCAAAGGACTGCTGAGAAACACTGTTGATGCTGTATAATTGGATCAAGATGGTAGGTAGGCAGCTATTAAGACAGGTGTTCATCTGATTCCTTGCTCAACCTCAATATCACTCTTGATTTTGTACTTCTCCAAACAGACATATTCAACTGACATTTATGTACAGACATGTATGTATGATGGCTTTTGATAAACAGTGCCCTTGCAGCATGTCAACGATCTGATCTGGCCCATACTCTATAAAGTGTTAACACTCTCAATTACTGGAGGTGTTGTCCTTTGCCATGCTCTACGTTCAATTAGTCCCATTCTGGTTCATTTAACCCAAGCTGGAATTTTCCAGCATGTCAGTATATTTAATCCTGGATTGCATGATCAAGCTGCATATTTGGGCAAGTGGCACCTAAAGTGTGAATTTTACCCAGCTTTCTAAACTGCATTATAAATTATCTATAATATTTTATGCAGTTATGAGCATTATCTAACGAAAGAACACAGACTGTAAATTGTCTAAAAGTGTATAGCATGCTGTGAAAAATTAATGAAAAAACAGTTGACAACATCACATGAGACATACCATTAGAGTCAGAAACATTATACTCTAATGGTATTTTGAAAAAAAAAAGGATCTGGTTTTTGTAACCATTTTTAATTAATATGTTTCCGGTTCTTAAGCAGGAATTTATATAAATGGTGCCGACCCTAATGCCAGGACAAGCCAAGTTTAAGATAAATATAGGCACTGAATCCCATCACCCACACACACAGCCACACACACTGACCTGTACAGCCTTGTACTGTTCAGCCTTGAACTTGTCAGTGCAGATGGGAGCTACGGGGATATATGCTTTCAACCTCTCCGAGTGCTGGAAGAGAAAGGGCAGCGAATACATGCCACTAAGAGAGGGGCTGATCACCACTACAGGCCCGGTGTTCAAGCCATCACACACCTGCCTCAGAAACTCTGCTGGGGCTGGCTCACCCACCACTGCAGGAGCCTCCACTCCCTTCGACTCACCGAGACCTGTATACAAGCAGGGAAAAAATAAGGCATTATGTAGCATGGAATGGAACTGGAAAAACAAGTCATGGTTTATACCCATAAGGTGCAATTTATTCAAACTTGGGCAAGAGAGCAAGGAGGCACATCTTGCACAGATGAAAGCTTTACCAAAGAAAATCAAGCACTCATTCAAACATTGGGCTAGTTAGGAAAGCAGCTTTTTCAGTAGCAAGGGTTAAATACTCTCTCCACAGGTTGTAGTTCTAGCTACTGTATATCAGATCACTTCACCAGTCATGTGCTCCCAAGCAAGCTAGTGGGTCGCCTCTAACCTCGACTGCAGGGTCTCCACAATATATACTAAAGGCTCCATTTTCCCAGATTGTAGCTCCTATAATGAGAGCTCACAATATTAATTGATTGATTGATTAAAACCTATTAAAATCAGTCTGGGTCCTCTTTCCAAAAAAAAAATGTCATGCTGTTTTCATCAAGTCTTTGTGATGTGAAACCAACCTGCATTTACCTCACTGTGGACCAGGTAAAAAAATTGCTATTAATGGGGCCTGTGGTCTCCATCTTACAACAGTAGACTAGTGTGGGTACCATCCAACTGACACAACAACACAAGTTCCCAGGTACGGTATACCTTCTGAGCCTCAAGCTTGCGGAGACGGTTGCTTTCACAGAGGCCGAACTTTACTCTAAATATCTGCAGTTTTGCTTGACTCACCAGCAGCGTACTGTATAATTCCTGACAGTGACGGGCTTGTGACTGTCCCAGTGGTTTTGTCCTACCCTGTCGGCTATTTGTTTAAACTCACTTTGGGCAAGTCTCCTTCATGGCTACTTTGTTTTGTCTACAGGGTTGATACATAATATAGCATTTCATACATGTATAAAAGTTACTTCAGGCATAGTGTCAAGATCAAACAATATTTAAAAAATATATATATTTATTCATTCATTTATTCATTCATCTTCTATACTGCGTATTCAGGTATACAGGTTTGCGGAATCCCAGGAGACTTGAGGCACGATGCGGGGTACGCTATGGACAGGGTGTGAATCCATCGCAGGACAAATACACACACACGCACAAAACGGGCAATTTGGGAATGCCATTTAGCCTAATCTGCATGTCTTTGGAGGTGGCACAGTGCCTTGGTGGTTGGAACAGTTGCTTTGCCCCTCCAGGGTTCAGGTTCGTTTCTCACCTCCAGGTCTGTGTGCGTGGAGTTTGCATGTTCTCCCCGTACTTTGTGGGTTTCTTCGGGGTGCTCTGGTTTTCACCCACAGTCCAAAGACATGTGGGAGTTAGTGCAGATTAGGCTAACTGGCGTTCCCAAATGCGATGGATTGGTACCCTGTCCAGGGTGTACCTCGCCTCGTGCCCTAAGTCTGCTGGGATAGGCTCCAGGCCCCCTGCGACCCTGAATACACGATAAAGCAGTATAGACGATGAGTGAGTGAGTGAGTGAGTGCATGTCTTTGGACTGTCGGAGGAGACCGGAGGAAACCCACCAAGCACGGGGAGAACATGCAAACTCCATGTACACAGACAGGAATCGAACCCTTGACCCTGGACGTGGAAGGTCATGGTGCTAACCAAATAAATAAGCTATTTAAATAATTTAATTAGATCCTGTTTTTTTTTTTTTTTAACAATCATGATGATTATGGTTCTTGAATAAACATGTTGATGAAACAAAGTAAAACAAAATAGAGTCTGCAGGTTTTTCAGTGAGTCTGGTGTTTGGTGCTGTGTGCTTTACCTGGCAGGTCTATAGCCAGGGCTCGGTATCCGGCTGCGGCCAGGCTGCTGAGGGAGCCGATCCTGATCCAGTCCCGTGAGGAGAAGCGGATCCCGTGCAGCAGCAACACACACAGCTTCGGCTCCGCGCCTGAGGGAAGAGCCTGGCGGTAGAACAGCGGCTGGTTACACATCTCCACACTCACCCTGCCCTGTGTTACTGTAACCTCCGACATCCTGCTCGTCGTCTAGGAATGAGGACTTGAAGCAGTAGTGTTTGATAACAACCGTCTGTCTGTCCGTCTGTCTGTCTGTCCGTCTGTCTGTCCGTCTGTCTGTCTGTCCGTCCGTCTGTCTGTCTGTCCGTCTGTCTCAGCTCCAGGAAACTCCGAGCGAAGTTCACGTTCACTCACTCACGAGCTCTTTCGCTTCTCAAAGCCACGCACAGCTAAACCTGCTCCTGTAATTGTGACCAGTTCGGGGTTGTTGTTGTTGTTGTTGTTTTTTCAGCAAGCCAGTCTAAATAAGTGTTGCGGTTTGGAAATAACACAAAACTTCTTCTTCAAACTTCTTCTAAAAGAAAATCCAAAGACTCGACGTCAGGGGCAGTCCTGCAGCCGAGAGCCGGAAGAGAGGGACGCAGAAAAATGTGGAGAATGTGCAACGGCTGACCTCTAGTGGTTGATAGGAGAACAACAACCTGACAAGCGCGCTAGATCAAACGTTAGCATCAACACGTGTGCAGATACACAGATACAGATACACTCGAAAAGTTAGAATATCGTCAACAAAAAAATGTTGTTTTTATTTTGTAATTTACAAAAAGTGAAACTCCCCTATATTATAGATTCATTTCATGTAAATTGCAATATCTAAAGCTTCCATTTTAAATAGAGATAGATAGATACTGTACTTTATTCATCCCCATGGGGAAATTCACAAGATCCAGCAGATCTTGATTTGTTTGTTTGATTTATGCACTTGTGCATGAGTTCATTTAGCACAAATTACTGCATCACTGTGGCATGGCATGGATGCAGCCTTTAGCTTGTCTGCATTATTGGGTCAGGTGTTTCTCATCTTTCTCTTAACAACAGCCCATAGATTCTCTTTGGGGTTCATATCAGGAAGTTGTCTGCCAGTCAAGCACAGTAATATTATAGTCAGCAAGCAAGTTGGTGGTAGGTATGGCACTGTGAGCAGGTAAGCACTCAGGAAAAGGTAATCAGCATCTCCATAAAGCTTGTCAGCAGAAAGAAGCATGCAGTACTATAAAATCTCCTGGTAGATGGCTTCGTTAACTTTTGGCTTGATAAAACACAGTGGACCAACATCAGCAGACGATATGACCAAATGATCACCAACTGTAGAAACTTCACACTGGACTTCAAGCAACTTCTGTTCTGTGCCTCTCCTCTCTTCCTCCAGACTCTGGGACCTTGATTTCCAAATGAAATACAGAATTTACTTTCAATCTTAAAAGAGGACTTTGGACCACTGACCAACAGTCCAGTTTTTTTTTTCTCCTTGGCCTCTCTGACTGTTATGAAAGGTTGGTGGAAGGAGGATGCAGGCAAGGCATACTTGCAGAAGTTAAGACTTTAATAAACAAAACATAAACAAATCAAACTTAACAGAAACACCAGCGCAAGAACGCATTGAAGTAACACAGTATAGAACAGATCAAAACAGGTCATGTCAGGTCAGGTCAGACCAGGCACAAGACAAAGAATAACTAAAGTCAAGAGGTATATATACACACTAAACTAAACAGGCTACGTAAAGACACTTAAAACACAGAGGTGCACTCTGGGAAGTTCAACTATGAACAGTCTTTGGACACAAGCTGCCCTCCAGGGGTTATCCCTGACAGTGACCTTGTATCTGGTTTAGGAGTCACTTGATATTAGGAAAGCAACAGTTGTAGGCCATTTTCTGAAGATGTCTGCATATGGTGGCTCTTGATACATTAACATTATAACAGGCTGCTGTCATTCATGTTGCTTGTGCACCTTTTCCTACAACTGTTTTTCATTTAAGTCAACTTTCCATAAATGCTTTGATACAGCACTTTCTGCGCCTTACACTTCTTGCCAAGGGTGTCAGTGATGATTTTCTGGATAACTGTCAAGTCAGCACTTTTCCCCATGCTTGTATAGATAAAGTGTTTATACTACTGTATATGAATAATAATTTACTCAAACTCAAAAAAAAATTTTTTTTTGTAAACTATAAATATCAAAAAAGGCTTGAAATAGTCCACTTTACATGTATTGACTGTAGAATATATCTTTTACTTTATAAGTAAAATTATGACAGAAAATTATTTTAAAATATTGAGATACACTGAAATGCACGTAGGTACATGTATATAATCTAGTTCTACAGAAACATTAAGCAGAGCACCATGAGAGCTGCTGCCTTGCTGAATGGGGATCAGTACAGAGAGTGGTACTACCACAGAGAAGATCTAGTATGGTGATCACTGTTTTAACCGCAACAGCAAAGTCTCAGGAAAGGAAAAATGACATTACGGTTTTAACCTCTTAAACAACTCCCATGTTGCAAGACTCATTAATTTTCCAAATGCTAATACAAAGGGGCCCAAAAAAGTGTATCCATACATCAACAAGAAAAATATATGTACAAAAAAATCACCATCACATGATAGCATGGTGCAACTACTGACATTTTTAGAAGAAACATAATCCTATACATTGCTGCCATAATTCAATTTTAAAAAAGGGCATAGATAATAATTGATAAAGTGTGTAAACATTTTTGGTTCCATTTGTATATGTATGACAAATGTATTCATTTATAAATGTATTAATTTGACTAATTTTAGACTCAATGTAGTGAAATATTTCAAGCGAATGGGGCTGAGTGCACCTGAATCATCGCAAACTCCACCTGTACTGAATCATTGCAAACTCCACCTGTACTGATCGACCATAACATTAACATTAATGCCAAGTGAATTGAATAACATTGATTATCAATTATATACCACTAAACTGGTGGCATGATCATGGGCATCCAAGGCTCATCAATGCCTGTGGGGAACAAAGGCCAATCCATCTTGTCCAATCCCACAGAAAACCCAATGCAGCACAAACTGCTGAAAAGGTTAATGCTGGCCACAATAGCAAGGGAAGGTCTTAGAACACACAGTGCACCCTAAATTCCCTAGATCTCACTCTCAGTGAGCATCCATAAAATGTGCTGGACAACAAAGTCTGATCCATGGAGGCCACACCTTACAATTTACAGAACTTGAACGATCTGCTGCCAATGTTCTGGTGCCACACACCACAGCACACCACAGAGGTCTTGTGGAGTCATGCTCTGAGGGGCAGAATAGCCCCCGTGGCCAAAGGGAAACGCCAAACATAGGTGGTTTTAATATTAATGGTTTTAATATCATGGCTGATCAGTGTACATGCATAGATACAAGCATACACACACATACATATAATAAATCTGTAAAGTTGGCATGTCTATATGTAAGATATAAGAAAAGTAATAGAACACATCAAGTTGGTTTTCGGAATTTTTGTTTGTCTGTTTGTTTGGGAACACATTACGTGAAAAACTACTGAATGATTTTGAATTGGTTTTCAATGGTGTATTTGCCCGAGTTTGAGGTAACATATAGGCTTTTGTTTTATTGAGAAGAGAAGATATGCTAATTTGAAATTGAAATTGAAATTTAAACGCCCTTATTTAAAAAAAAAAAAAAAAAAAAGTTTACTTTCATGACCACAGATGGCATCCTCTATGCCTCTTATCATATTCAGGGTCGCGGGGTCCTACACCCTCAGGAAATCCAGCAAGCATGGGGAGAACATGCAAACTCCATGTACACAGGCAGGAATCGAACCCTCAACCCTGGAGGTGCAAGGCCACAGTGCTAACCACATACATCACTGTGCCACCTTAATAGAATAGAATAGAAGAGAATATACAACTGTAAAGTTGGCGTGTCTGTACATTTAAGATATTTACCAAAAAATTATGTGGGGGGACGTTAGATGAGTAATAAAACACATCAAGATGTTTTTGGGAATTTTTGTCTGTCTGTTTGTTTGTGCACGCATCATGTAAAAACTACTGAACAAATTTGAATGCGGTATTTGGCCGAGCTTGAGGTAACATATAGGCTTTTTTATTGCAATCGGCCCACGGGAAGAGAAGATATGATCATTTAAAATTTAAATGGAAAACGCCCTTATTTTAAATAAATAATGTTTACCATAGATGGCACTGAACGTATTCTAAACTCGCTAATAACTGATACAGAATCAGAAAAAAATCATGAAAAAAAATCGACCTTTAAAAATCATTAGTTTATCTTAAAATTCAACAGATGGCGCTGTACATTTATAATACGCACTTATACGTGTGCAATTGAAATCTAATGAATAAACCTTCATTCCACCTTCTCTATAGGAAGGAATAAATACAACGTTCGAACAAACGCTTCACTTAATTGACTTGGTTTGTTTAAAAAAAATCGGATCTATAGAATTTGCTTTGTGATTTGTATAATATTGCTGTTTGGAAAGTTTTGTTGCTCTTATTTGACTAAGCTTGAAATGAAGATTTTCAGGGAATTCGATTAGATTTTCATAGTAATACACCTACTTATTATTTGACTTGGCTTGCAAATACGGATTTTGAGGACCTATTTAGGTTTGTGATTTGCCTGTATATATACTGTATATAC
>JAOVVA010000017.1:7776432-7803431 GCA_028565275.1 Leiocassis micropogon | reverse complement strand
AGACCTGACCAACTGAAGCAACCCCAGATCATAACACTGCCTCCAGAGGCTTGTACAGTGGACACTATGCATGATGGAAACATCACTTCATATGCTTCTTTTCTTACCACACATATCACACTGGAATTTTTCTCTTTTGCATGACCACATTTCCTACATTAATTTGATGACTCCATCCAGGTTTCAATAATGTTTTGGACAGTTTTTAACTCAATTCCAGTAATATCAAATCTCTTTATTTGTTTTTGTTGCTTTTTTGACCAGGGCTGTAAAATGTCATAGTATTTTATGTTATTGATCAGGATTTATTATACAGTATGAGTTTTCCATTTAGCAATGAAGTATAATAGTTCTGATCTGATCAGTAAAGAGTCAGAATTCTCCGGAAAGGTTTTACACAGGATTACATGCTAAAATGAATCATATGCATATTTAACGTTTAGAATTTGACTAATTCACTTCCTTCTCTTCCTTTGCAGCAGGGGAGGATCCACCTATCATAATGCCACCAGGTAAGTCACAGATGCTCTGATTTTTATGATGTTGTGTGTATTTGTAAAATAAGTTAAAAAAAAAAAAAATTATGCACCATTCCCAGTGGATGCCTTTGTGTATGTACAGTATGTTGTGGTGTTTGTGTACATATGGACAGAGGGCGTAGAGTTCAATGAATGTGGAAAGCGTGATGACCGCTTTAAAATTACTAGGCTGAGGATTGTTGGTGGCACACCAGGAAATTCTCCATGGACTGTCAGCCTAAGAGACAGGTTTGTTTCTTTCCTCATAATGTCCAGTATAGTCCTTTGTCACCTTCTCTGTCCTCTTTTTAAATCTCTCTCTCTCTCTCTCGCTCTCTCTCTCTTACAGGAAAGGAAAGCATTTTTGTGGAGGATCACTGGTGAACTCAAAATGGGTGATCAGCACTAAGCAGTGCTTCTCCTCTTGGTGAGTGTATACCATAATTTTTTTATTTTATTTAAATGTTTTTATTTTTAGAAACACAACACATCTGATTTGTAATTAGCACACTGATTACTTCTGATGTTGCATGTTGGGGTGCATGTGTTCATGTGTATGTGTGTGTTAGCAGTTATGTGGACCTCACAGGATATTCTGCCATCATGGGCACCGTGTTCCGGGACCCAAAGACAGGAGAACCCGGCACGCAGTCCATTGCCCTAAACAAAATAGTTTGCGGGCCGTCAGAGTCACACCTAGTCCTTCTACAGCTAGAAACGTATTGTTCAGGCTTATGCCTTTTACACAAATAATAGACAAACTAATCCAATATGCTTCTCTCACATACCTCTCCATTTTTCCCTGTTTTTTTTTTTCTCTCAGTCATGCAGAGTTTAATGAGCGTGTGTCACAGATATGTCTTCCCCCTGAGCGCTACATTGTTCCAGAAGGAACCACCTGTGAGATTGCTGGGTGGGGGGAGACCAAAGGTGTAACACCATGCAACCTTTCCAAATCTTCCTTAGATTTGATATGTTTATGAACATCAGTCTGTTCATAATGATGACGATTCTTCTCCTTTATCTCATTTCTTTCTTATATCTCTGTATGTATTTTAGGAACTGGAGATGAAACAGTGCTGAATGTTGCTCAGATGCAAGTGCAGAGCAACAGCGAATGTAACAAGTACTTCAAAGGGCGAGTGAAGCAAAACGAAATGTGCACTACATCTTTTTTTGGTGGTGTAGGGGCTTGTGAAGTAAGTTTCAGTAATCTAGTGCACTTTTTTTTTTATCTCTGGTCCAGACTCATTAAAGAGATTGTTTTGCAAAAAAAAGAGAGAAAACATTTAAATGCATGTTTATATTTTTTCATGGTGATTTACAGTACATTCAAATCAAAATGTGTGGAATGTAGTTTTGACTAGGACTTGAACCTCAGCTTTGAAAAATCTCACTGCTATTTTTATGGTGCAAAAAAAGTTATGATTTTAATATCATGTTTAATATCTTTGTCTGTAGTCCTTAAAGCTCAGAGCATTTCAGCCATTATTTGTTTCCAGGATTATGCTGTATCCTTTTTTTCAGCACTAAATAAGCAATATGATGAAATTAATTTTAGTTCATTTTAACCGACTACCCAAACATGATCACGTGTTTTTATTGTTGTTTTTGTTTGTTTTTACGACCAAAAAGTCAGAATAATATGCTCATTTTGAGAGTTTCATTTTTCAACGTCATTCCCATATTCTGGTAGTTAAAAAATTTACTTTTTCTAAAAGTAGTGATAACTTTTGTTCTACCTGACATATCCAAAAACCTAAATAAAATGTTTGATTTCTGAAGCCTCCACAGTAACACACACTATAAAGACTTTCATATAAGCACAAATTAATTTTTTAAATCATCATTGACCAATGCTGTGTTGCCAGCACGTGCAGGCACATGCTCTGGTCTTATAACCGAGATTATTACATATTATATTAAGTGTCAGTTACAACATAGTACCTTTTGTCTAAAGAAACATGCAGCTTATAGTGCATACTTTATGTCGCCTTAACTTTTTCAGCTTTGATTTATTGTATAGAAAATTGCTAAACTGAATGGGATTTTTGCATCTCTGCATTTTCTGAGTAGCTGACTAAAAATTGTGAAATGAGTAAGTGATGTGTATGGTCTGTCTCACTGTGGTTTGTCTCTCTCACTTTCTTTTAATCAGAAAGACTATGGAGGCCCTTTGGCATGTCAGAACAGTGACTGCTGGGTATTAGAGGGAGTCATCATCCCTATGCGACGCTGTGGGCATCCAGGGCAACCGAATATCTTTATCCGTGTATCAATGTACGTAGACTGGATCAAAAAGGTCATGGAGATGGCATAGCCAGTAGAAATCACTCACCCTGCAATTCAGTGTATTCAGTTTAAGCATTTGCATATAGCAGGGGAAATATGTTATATCTCTGTTCAAGTCAAATCTAGATTGTTAATCATTACCAATGAATGTAAGTAGAGTAATCATAAGCAGGAATAAATTACTAGTGGGGAATTAAATGACTGCTGTACAAGTTATACACGAGTTTATGTTTGACACAACATGCTTATGAATGTACTTATAAACAGACTCCTCTGAAAGTATTTGAACAGCAAGACTGATTCTTTTGTTTTTGCGATACACTGAAGACATTTGGATTTAAGTTCAAATGATGCATATGAAACAATAGATCTGAATTTCAGTTTTTTTCCCTGATATTTGCATTTACATGTGTACGTTACATGTTACCTTAGAACATGGCGTCTTTGGTAGTAGACCTCAATTTTTATGTTAGCAGAACTATAGGCACAGATAGTTTTAATGTAAATAAAAATAAATATTATTTGATTTTTTTTTTTATCCCTTGCTTGCTTCAGCCGCATCAGGCATCAAGCTGGTGACCCACTGACATAACCAAACTCAGATGCATTCTGTTGCATTCTTCTTTTCTAATAGTTTTCTAGGTGTGTCCTGCAGCTTCTTTCAGTTGTTATTGTTGTTGTTGTTGTTGGGGTGGATCTTCCATCGGTCTTCTTTTCAGAAGTAGCTGAATAGTGTAAAGGTGTGATCAACAAGACATGTGACTGACCTTTCGCTTTTTACCCCCAATTAAGTCCTATGTGATGGTAACATGTTTTAGGTCATTTTCTTTCTGCATGATGACATTCCTCCCAATTAGATTGTAGACATACCTGTAAATTGGATGGCATAATGTTTCTGTAGATGTCTGACTTCATTCTGCTGCAGTCATGACTTCCATCATCAATAAAAATGAGTTGCGCCTGTTCCAGAATCAGCCATGCAAGCCCAAGCTATGAGACTGCAGTACCTACACCAGACTCGACAAATGAGCTTGTATGATTTTGATCCTGACCCTGATCAATCTTTATTCAGACTTTCAGCTTTTTAGTAATTATGGAAATGATAGAATTTTAGAATAACCTGGTATTCTAATTCTTGTAGCTGTTTGGGGTTTTTCTTCACAGCTCTCACATTGTTTCTATCATAGACTGCTGTTGTTTTCCCTGGCCAGCCTGTTCAGTGTGTGGTAGTTAGTACACCACTAGTTCTTTCAGTTTTCAGGACATTCCAGTTTGTTTTTTTGGCTATGCCCAATGCTTGTGCAATGGCCCTGATTGATTTTCCATCTTTTCTCAGTTTAAAAATGTCTTGCGTTTTCATTTCATATTGGTTTACCCTTGTAGAAATTTACCCAGAGTAGAAATTTGGAGCTGTGCATTATTTATATGCACATTTCAGCAATATTGTGTCATATTCGTCTGTTGAAATGAAAGTATTGTCAGTGTATAGCAAAAATAAAAGAATTTGCCCTGCCATCATAATACTTTCACATAGGATTGTAAATGCCTAAGTATACTCTTATCTGCTTATCTAAACATACATCTGTAAAGTTTATTTTCATTATAAAAGTCTATTTATCCTTATTTGTGTACCATTAATCATAGTCCTGAGAATTTCAGGAACACTTCTTTTTTTGTAGCTTTGGTTATGACTACAACTTCAAAGATCTCAATAAAAGAGCTTTACTTTTAAACATGTATATTTTTTGTACTTGATATGCTTTTTCACCTGCAGGCAATTCGGTGCATAGTTAATTTTGTGAATATTTCTCTTGATACAACGAGATTTGTTGTAAAATAAGTGTGCTGAAACCAGCTTATTTAGTTACAGCATGTCCACTATGAACAGTACAATCACAAATAGCAAAGTTTTAATTTTATTTAAGAAAGACAATGAATGAATTTAGATAGCAGGTCAATGGCAATGTTTAAGTAGTTTGTCATGTTTAACTATTCTTTTGTGGTGCTTGTAATTGTTTTCTTTTTTCAACAAGAAGTTTGAGAGATAGATGAGAAGATATTCCTCAGATTTCCTTAGATCAATTTTATAGTGCTATAATTCATCCATGTACTTATACTGTTATAATAATTATTTAACAGTAACATTTTGGCAGAGCTCATGCTAATTGAAATGCATTTCGTGTCTACAAATTTCTAAAATACATGCAAACCATTTACATTTAGGTGAGAACAGTATTTGTTTTGTAACATAACACTACTCACATATGTAACTGTGATTCACACCAAGGGCAGGCTAAAGCACCTTTAACTCCTCCTTGTGCACATGCATACCAGTACCTTGCAACAAAGTCATGATGCAGTATTTGCTATAAATACCATCATCATATAGCCACCATTCACTAGCACCTTCTCACCAAGCTGAAAACAACCCAAAGGAATTGGCATTTGAAAGGTGCTAAGAAATAACTGCAATACGTGATGCTATAATATAGACCTGTAAATAAGACGCAGAATGGCTTTTAATGCTAGGGACTTGACATCCTTCCAGCAAAGGTGATCACATCTACTACTCAGTGATCCAGAGTCTGTGTAGACAGTGGGGCTTGATGGCCACCTGCTCGTCCAAATAACATTACAGGGCATGTACTAATATGACAATTAAGCATGGTGGAGTGAATGAATAAAAGGCAAGGTAAAAAATATGGTCAGCTTGTAAGAGTAGAAAGTTAAGCATGAGAGAAACTAGTGTTTTCTGGAAAGAGGGAGCAACGGTTACCCTTACAATCCCTTAATATAGATATTTACCCCTTAATGAAGAAAAAAAGGCATTCACTTCACACAGTCCCACACTTCACACAGTCACATGGAACCTTCAGAGATGTACAATACTGTGCAAAAGGCTTAGGCGCACTGTGTTGTTTTTTTGTACAAACTTTGTTATACATTTTTATTTTATGACTTAATTATTAAGTCAGTACAAAAAAACATTTCTGATTTCCAAACATTAGCATGCCAGCAAAAAAAAAAAAAAAAGAAAGAAAGAAAGCTTTGTGTGCATGAAAAAAGAAGCAGGTTCAGGTGGACTGAAGCTGGTTCTGCAGGATGTTTAGTAAAACTAAGCAGCTAATTTCCTTATAAAAGTGCACAAATTGTACCTGAGACTATATTTTAAGCAAAGCGTCGTCACACCAACTTTTGACCTGTACCTTAATGATTTTATGCACTGTGTGGCTGGCGTATGATTGAGTGAATGGATAACTGCATGAATAAGCAGGTGTACATGTGTTTCTAATTAACCTGATTAGTAAGTGTACTTTTTTTTTATAGTTTAAAATGAACTGTCTAAATAGTGTTCTTGTTGTTTTCTTTTGTTGCTTGGTGACAGTATACTACCCCTGTCTGTCTGTGTGTGTGTGTGTGTGTGTGTGTGTGTGTGTGTGTGTGTGTGGGTGTGTGTGTGTGTGTGTGGGTGTGTAAGGTTGGAAGAAGAAGCCTTTTGTCACATAAGTTACTAGGGTATCTCTTCACTCAATCTGTACCTCCACATCACCTTGGTGGGAAGACCAATTGTCTCTATGACAGTTTTCAAATATTGTAGACATTTGTCTATGAAGAAAATGTCCTTTTTGACAAACATTACAGATTTTATGAAAACTTAAGTAAATAAATGAATAAATGACCAGAATGTTTCCTTTTGCTTAGATGTAGGCAGAGCATTAAATCTTTATGTCAGTAATGTATAAACGTGTGTGTGTGTATATGAGAGAGAGAAAAAAAAAAGAGAGATAGATTACCAGTAATCCACAGCTGCAATTCACATACAGTGACTCATTAGTTACGGTTTGCTTTGTCAAAATAGTAAACGGTCAAAAAAAAAATTACGCTGTGAAGTACCTTTATTATGGCAATGTGCCAAATCAACCTCAAAAAGACAGAGAAAGTAAAGTCAGCTTCTACTAAAAAATATGTGTATTTCTCTAAGCGCACTATACATGCCTCGATAGTGCTCCAGGTTGGGGCCTGGCTGAAGATGCCTGGGGGAAATGGGCGGGTGTTTCTCTTTGACATGTAGATGTAGCTTGGTTCTTAGACAGGTATCAGTTAGACTGAGGGCCACACATGTTCTTACATCAGCGACTTCATGGAGAACAAGCACGCGCGGTAGACCTCTATCAGTGGTAAATCAACATCTCATAATATTATAGAATTGTGTGATATATGGTGATCTGTCATGATAGACACATAGATATCTGACCATTTCCTCCATTTCTAGGGTAATGCTGTGAGATTTACATGTAAATTAATTCATAGACTACGGTTCTATAGTTTTATATACTTACTATATAAAACTATAGTTATACTAGAATTATTTACCTAGTTCTACTTCCTCAGTGTGTGTGTGTTCGTGTACAGTAAAATGAGAGAAAGCCACATTCGTTTTTTTAATTTGTAAAAGAAGGTGATGTGAGGTAACATTTTATTTCTCCACATATCAAGACTAAGGCAATGTTTCCTCCTTAAGCGGAAAAAGTATGCTACTATATGTTTTACAACAGTTAACCACAGGAGGACATGGAGCTGCAATACAAATGAGCCAATACAACTTTAAAATGCTGAAACTCAAAAATAGGCTTTTGTTAAGTCAGAATAAAGGGGGGTTTAACGACAATCATTCAGTACAACACTAAACACAACGGTTTTATTAAATTGTTTGCTTCCTATGGAATTTAATAGTAATTTTGTCTTATAAATATGGTTTGTGTTGTTTATATACATAAAAATGTATATATGATGCAAGGTTGCATAAAAGATGAATTGGAAATTTGTGAAGACTGTAATATAGCCTTAGAACAAATGAATTCAGTGACATGCACACTGTGTGTTCTCATGAAAGAATTAGGACCCGT
Organism: Leiocassis micropogon; assembly: GCA_028565275.1. Taxonomy (NCBI): domain Eukaryota; kingdom Metazoa; phylum Chordata; class Actinopteri; order Siluriformes; family Bagridae; genus Leiocassis; species Leiocassis micropogon. The sequence goes on along the minus strand of JAOVVA010000017.1, from coordinate 7,795,714 downwards.
TTGCAGTCTAAAGACCTGTTTAACTCCCAGGCATATGGGATTGAGATTAAATCACAGATTTCCATAAATCACATAAATTGTATGCGGAGTAAGTTACTACTAGTCAGGTCAGGCATTTTACAGGATGTATTTTGTTAGGTCTTTTCTCATCTATTCAACCAATTGTATCCAATTCCAACTAATCAGAACAGTGTGTGGAGTGTATGTGAGGTCTGGCCAGGATGGAAGAAAAGATGAGTGGAGCAGCAGCTGAACCGGCTGCTGCACCAGCAACTGAAGCTCCAGAGGCACCGCGCCGAGGCCGAGGCAGACCACGCAAACCACAACAGGTACCATGACATCCTATCAACATACTTGACAGCAAAATGAATAAAGCACTAAACTAAAAACAACTGGATCTTTCAGGAACCTGTTGATCCTCCTGCTCCCAAAAGGCCAAGGGGAAGACCCAAAGGGAGTAAAAATAAGGCCAGTCGTAGTACACCCAAAGTAAGAGGGACTGATTTATTCTACTAAATCATTCTACTAAAATGCTGTCAGTAAGATGAGCTGTTATGATATTTTTTCCTTTCATTTATTAACTTTTCAAAGGAGCCACCAAAGGAAAAGAGACCTCGAGGCCGACCAAGAAAATGGGTCAGCATCACATGAAAAAAAAAATATCACACTACGGTAACCATAATATACACCGATCAGCCGCAACATTAAAAACATTAACATTAAAACCACCTTGGTTTGGGGTTCCCCTTATGCCCCTAGTGGTGTGGTTCCTCATGGTCTCTGGGGGTTTGCTGTGGTGTCTGGTAGCAGGATGTTGGCAGAGGATCGTTTGGGTGCTGAGTTGTAGGGTGGGGCCTTCATGGAGCAGATTTGTTTGTAGGTTGCTAGGATTGGGATCTGGAGAGTTTGGGGAGTTTGAATGCTGGGGTTCTCTGCCTGCTGGGCTTGTGTGCATTGTAGGCTATGGTATGATAGGTGTTCATCTATCATGGCCAACATTGACTTTTCTGTGGGATTGGACCAGAGGGCCTATCCTCAATGGGTGAGCCTTGAGTGCAGAGGATCCTTTAACCAGTTTACTGGTATATAATTAATAAGCAATGTTATTGTTATGGCTGATCAGTGTATATAAATAATATATAATTTAACTACCAATGTAGACTTATATGTTGTGTAATGCCAGGGTGAAGTTGTAGGAAGGTACATTTAAATGTAAAAAATATAGCTGCACAGTAAGTATTACTAGTGGTAAATAAATAAATTATTTAATTAGGTGGCACGGTGGCATATTGATTAGCACTGTTGCCTTGCACCTCCAGGGTCTGGATTTGATTCCTGCCTCAGATCTGTCTGCATGGAGTTTGCATGTTCTCCGCGTGCTTGGTGGGTTTCCTCCGGGTACTCCGGTTTCCTCCCACAGTCCAAAGTTATGCAGGTTAGGCTAATTGGCGTTCACAAATTGCCCATAGTGTGTGAATGAGCATGTGAGTGTGTGTATCTATGTGTGTGCCTTGCAATGGACTGGCATCCCGTCCAGGGTGTACCATGCCTCGTGCCCTAAGTTTCCTTGGATAGGCTTCAGGCCCCCTGCAACCCTGTACAAAGGATAAAGCGGTATAGCGATAAGTGAGAATGAGATGATTTAATTAATGCACCAGAAACCAGATAATTATTAGCCTTTTTATTATTAAATAAATTTGCCTTCGTACAACTTTACCTTGGCTTTACAACAACCTACAACACTGCAGTTAAATTTAAAATATGAGAATGACTGATTTTCTTTTTACAGTACACATCAGACCAGTATAGTCCACTTATTTTAAAACATATTTTATATATATTTTTCTTGTTTACAGCCTCAAAAACCAGTGCAGCAACAAGAGCAAGAGGTGAGAGAAAGTACATATAATTTTAAGCGACACACTAATTTGCTTTGTTGGGGCACCATATAAACAGCCCGTTAGTAATGGCTCCTCGCATACTGAAATCCTGTTATGAGTTGAAAGTGTTCAAAAACTCCCCTTTTACTCAAAGGCATACATGCAGTAGACTACAGCAGGAGTTGAATGAGTCAGTGGCTTTAAGGGAAACTGAATATGGCCGTTATCCTCCTTTCTTGGTTTCCTGTTCCCAACTGTCGCAGCTCTCAGTGTCACCGAGACATATGGTTCCTTCTCACGCACGCACTAATGTATCTTTTCTCTTTCCAACTCTTAGGTGGAGGAAGAAGAAGAAGAGGACCAGCCACACCTGCCATCACCACATGACAACCGCGTCTAGGCTCTGAGCCGCCGCTCTGTGCAATAGGCTGCATTTAGACAGTTAGATCCAGCCTTCTCATGTAGGTGTGTTATCAATCACTTGACAAAAGTACATAACTTGATCTTGGCAATTCTCAAAGCACTAATATTAGAAATGCATTCCTCTTAATAACTAGATATCAAAAAACATTCAGTGAAAAAGTCTGAACTGAGCACCGTGGATTGGATTATTTATAATCATAGGTTTTGATTACATACGTAGATTCTAAACTGCATCAAGTAATATCAGACATGGGCTTCTTTAAAACCACATTTGAAAAACATATAGAGCTAAATGTGCACATGACAAGACGATCTGCCAAAGAGTGATTTGGATTACGAACTTGATTTGGACATCCCATCCTTTCTGTCTAAATGTAGCCAGAGACCGGCACTTACACCAGTTTTTTCTACACTTCAGACTTGACAATAAACATCTAACGGGTGCTTTCAGTATGAATTGAAAAACACTTTTACTTCCAGCCAACATGGGCTTGTAGAGCAGAATACATATATGATATGGTACCATATAACTACTATACCATTTCATTTTATCTTAAAACACCAGCTATTTTATTTTATTTGTCTACATTTACATTCTTTCTTTTGGCTGTTCAAAGTAACTTACAATTGAGATGATATACTGAGTGTTAACATTCCTAAATCTTGCCCCAAGACACCATTATAATAATATATAAATATATATATATATATATAAATATATAATATATGCTCTCAGTAATTACAATGAAATCATGAAAAATTTCTTTCTAAGATGAATCCCAGAAATGTTTTTTCAGTATTTCTACACGAGTATCTTGTTGTTCTTGAAAACATGTGAAACCTGCTGAATTTTACAATTTTTTTGTTTACAATGTGAAATAGAGTACTAGATCACTTTCCACTGTGTGTTCAGTAAATTTGACACAGTCAGTCAAAAAGCAAGATGAAACTAAGAAAGAAAAAAAGTGAGGAAAATTGTTTACCACAAACATAAAAAAGCTGTTTACTACTTAAGTACTGTTTTCATTTTTTAAATGATGTGTAGTTTAATGATGCTGTTGGAATCCCCAAAACTTCATTCTTTTTTTAGTTTCTATTTCTGTAATTGGGCAATCTCTAGAATACTATACTTGTGCTTTTTTCTCTACTTTGCTGTGCTTTTTTAAAATAACAAGCTTTTTTTTAAAAAAAAAAAAAAAAAAAAAGAAAAGAAAAAAAAGAAAGAGAAAATTGATTGCAACTGAACTGAATTTTTAATTGCTGGTTTAAATACAATACTTACTTTGTCTTACTTCTCTTTTTTGAATCCTTCATTCAAGTTATCACTTTATCCTGATCAGGGGTGTAGCGGATCGACAGCATCAGTGGGTGTGTCCATATTGCTACATGAATTAATACTGGAATTGCATAATGTTGTCTGGTCTGTAAAATACAGGACACATTTATATATTGTTTTTACATTTTCACATTTTTTAAATTGCTTTAAAAGTTAATGACTCAAACACTGCTAAAGTCAAAGCTCAGCAAGAGGGATTTCAGAACTTCAGACTTTGTTGTTTACCTCAGTTTTATTCATCATCTCAGTAGTTATTTAGTTTCTATGATCAATGTAGAAATCATATACACAAGTATAATTTTATGTTCCATCCATTACCAGAATAAGTGCCTAATGTTGCCGGTGTTAATATGCTATTCAATCAAGGATGTGATGCTTTTACCCTGAATGAAATGTTTAAAAATCAACAGCTCATGAAGGTTACTTCCAAACCGTGACTTATTTTACCTCAGTTGTATGCATTTGATAGCTCTTGTCTAAAACAATTAAGAAGGAGCCTTTAAAAAGTGCATGCATTGTATTTTGTTGCCCATGTCATGAGTAAAAATATGAATATCCCAGTAAACCATGCAGATGTGACTTTATAAAACATGTCAGTAAATTCAATAAAAAGGATATGTTCATAAACAGTCCACACCTTTATTTTTTTATTTATATATTTATTTATGGTCATACACATTACAAACTTTCTATAATGTTGCTGGTTTTGGAAAGTATGAAACACTGCCACAGACATTGACTCCATGGTAGGATTTATACACACACACACTCAGATGATAATTTTTTTTCTTCCCCTCTAAAAATTAATCTATTTAAAACAATAATTACAGTCCTTATTATTCAAAGAAGGAAGCAAACAGCACTCAAACTCTGGAGAAAGGGGAGAACGCAAGGAAGCCCACTTCATGGCAAGTGCACAAGAATCTACTAGAAACATGAGGAGCATGCTTCATGATATCTATTCATTTTAACAACTTAATTTGAAGACAAAAGTTGCTTCTATTGTAGTGTTTTTTCATTTCACCCTGTTTTAAACAGGGCCATGAACTGACATTATGGTTACTTTGAAATTCATCATGGCCTGATTCTGTAACACTGCAGTTTCACAGAAGCATTTCAAGAAGCAGAGTTCTGTAGAAAGCTTCAGATCTCAGTGATTCTCAGAGATGTTTCTTCTCAAGTTAAATAACCTGTCTCCATTTGTCATACCTGTTATCTTTTGAGATCTTACGTATAACATATAGGGGCCATTCGAGTCAAACCAGGACTTTTGATTGCGCAGGATAACAGAACACAGTTATGACAGTAAAACCCCTACATAATCGGACTGTCTGCTTCATGAACCCGGTCTGCTTTAATGGCCCAAACATGTCGAAAGTGAGGTCTTGACTGTACTCAGAGCTCTGGCAATAATTTCCAACTGAGTTCCAGTAATGTGCAAGTGGTGTTTATGAATGATTTTGTGCACAATTCCAACGCACAGACCTACCTCTCCTGCAACTTGGTGACAAGTTACATGTTGATTTTCAGGGACCAGGTGATCAACTAACTAAATGTTCCCGGGAACAACTGCAGTGGACTCCGAGCCACCTCGGCTGGTTCAAGGATGCACAGCATCCTTCTTTTAAAATAAGAAAGGCATCATCACCATACTGTGCTTGAAGTCTTTTGTAAATGTTGCTCACCTCCATTTACAAGTGCTGGTTTGAATATCATTTAGAAATCGCTCTCTCTTTCTATAAATCTTGTATGTTTAGACTGTGTAGCGCCAGATAAAGAACCTGATCAGAACAATTCAATGCTAACAGGATATACTGTATAAGGAGTAAACAGCTGTGGCTTGACCCCCATCCATTTCTACTATATTCATACACACCTAAAGAATAAATGTTTTCTAGCTGTAATCAAAAGGAGACCTCCATTTAAAAGGGATCATTAGAAAAGAACTGAAATACTAATTTGTATAAAAAGGTACCGAAACGCAACAGAAATCTCAATTTTTAAATACAGCAAATGCAACCTAATCTTACCAGTCTCCTAGAGATAGTTCGACACTTCCCTTATAGTTTACAGATGTTTGCAAACCGCCGTCTGATTCCAGAAAAGTGTGAAAAACAGATGCTGGAATATTCCTGTTCTCTCGATGATGTCCCTGGAGGATTCCAGAATCTTCACTTAGGCTGCAGGAGTGATGCGTCATACGTTTATGGCATCAGCAACATCCGTAAAGACTAGTCGACTCGCCACCTGAGCGCCTCCCTGACCCGCTGTCAGAGTCTGAGAATAAGAGAGAGAAGAGGCAAGCTATAGGGCAAGCTTTAGCTTTTCACCTTGGAATTTGGTGTAGAAGAAATAATTAGGTCAGAGTTAAAGGATTGCTTTAGAGAAGATTTTACATCGCCATTCTTAATTAAAGAAGTGGGGGAATAAGTAAGAAAGAAATATCAAGTTTAAATTCAGATGATGACACAGCAAACTATAGCCAGAATTCTGGTGACTTTACACCAGTACACCTGCTCATTTATACACCATCAAAAGCAAATCATGTACTGACAGCACATTGCATAAAATCATGCAAATGATGCAAATAAAGTATGACTTCTTGTTGCCAGATTAAATGATTTGAGTATTTCAGAAACTCCTGATGTCCTGGTAATTTCACACATAACAGGATCTAAAGTTTATACAAAACATGCACAAAACAAAAATCCTGTGTGTGAAAGGTCTGTGGGATAAAAGAAAAATCCTTGTTGATGAGAGAAATCATAGGAGGATGACCAGACCTGCCTGTGCTTCAAAGAACGATGTAATAACTAAGAAATTACAAAGTTGGCAAGCAGAAAATCATCACAAAATGCACAAAACAACGAACCTTGAGGTGGATGAGCTACAACAGCAGATGACCATATCAGGTTTTACTTCTCTCATCCAAGATGTGGAATCTGAGGATATAATGGGCACACACTCACCCAAACTGGACAGTGCCCAAGACCTCAGATTCCTGATCCTGGCTGACAGGAGTGGAGCCTGAGCCATGAATCAATCTGGATATTGGATGTCCTTTCCCCTTTATAAATACAGATATGATTTTTGGTTTTTGAAAACTTGTCAGAAAGCTTTAAGCAGAGATCTCATAGCATGAAATAAAAACTAAAAAGTCACATACGGTTGCAATGTTTTTACTTTCATTTGGAGGATTGTATTCATGTGGACAGGTTTGCAATGTCTCCAACAAATTCTCATTTCAAAGCATTTGAAAAAGAGACAGTTATTTTTCTTTCTTCTCCATCTTTACATTTCTGGTTTACAGTATATGCAATCCTCAGACATTCCAGATTTCCTGCAATATCTCTTAAAACAGAAACTCTTATGTACATTATGGATACACTGTCAGTACTTTCCCTTTCTTTGTCTAGCCCATATTTTTGTAAATTGGCAACCCTCTTCATGTGACAATGGCCATGTTCAGTAGTATGATATGAACAGAAGCACACTTTCATTGTCTGTCGTCAGCAGTTGTGACAGAGACTGACAGCGAACTTTTCTGATCTTCCTGGAATGTGTTTTTTAGAAAATTTTTACAGGCCTATTGTTGTAAAGAACAGCTCCCTTATTTGACAATTAATTATTAGTTTGAAACACAGTTCACTCCATTATAGACTAGACCACACCCAGTTCCAATTAAATTACAATTATGGATTATGATACAAACCAATAAAGATACAGATACTGGCACTGTGTTACACCTCTAGTGTGTAGAGAGGAAAGTGGTTTTAAGCGTGTTCTCCCCAATACATATTCTATTATGTTGCAAAGACAATGGTTCCTGCGACCTAGAAGCAATAAATGAGCTACAAAAACAGAGCAACCTACATCTAAACATACTCATTATTTTTAATCTCTCTATAATCTATGATAATTTTAAACCCTATACTCTAACACTGCTTTCACTTCCCTACATTCTTAAAACATGCACAGTCAGGTGTAAAGAACTGCTTCTTCAGGCCAAAGGTTTTTAAAAAACTTAGGATAAGGATATTTAATATAGTATTTTTAACCAAAAAAAAACTGTTTTCATGAAACCATAAATATCCACATCAGAAACAAAACATATATTAATGTTGAGTAAAGGATATATATCAATTTCCTATTAAATTCACCCTCTGAATTCCGGTGAATCAGAAGTTTACATACATAAAGTCTCTCTTTAAACAGTCAGGAAGATGACAGAAATTTAGTCTGGTTCCTCCCAGAGTCTCTTCATCCTGTGTTTTACCTTACCCCTGGACATCAGTGATAAATTTATACATTTAAAAGGTATGTCTGGACTATAGAGTGGTGGCCAAAAGTGTTAAGGCATGTTAAGTGTTAAGTGAAATTCATGGTTTTAATCCCATTCTTAAATTTTTAAAATAACAATCAAGATAATAAGAATAACTTGCTATTTTATGGAAGGTAGTTGCTTTTCAACAATCAACATTTAGCATGTTTTTTTAAACCTGCTGGATCCGGCTGGGCACAGAGTCAAAAAGACATCTGGACACCCTGGCTTCAAAAAGTAAAAGTCCTGCCATATACTTGTTCTATCGCGCAACTGAGAACTAATTAGTGACATCACCTATTTTGTGCACAGGGAGAAATATAATAGATGGCATATGTTGTTTTAATACTTTTAGCCATCACTTTACATATTTCTTGAAAGCTGCTTTGTGACGAGTTGGCCTATACAAATACAATGAACATAAATTAAATTAAATTGATACAATGCCTTTTGGAAGCCTCAGATTGGTCAACTGCCATAATTAGGATTTTATTGGGAGTCCATCTCTGTCTGCAAAATGGCATATGGAGAACTTTGAAGACTTAGTCTTCTTTGCATTTGATAGCATGAGAAAATCCAAGCAAACTGGACAAAACCTCAGGAAAAAAATGTGGCCCTCCAGAAGTCCACTTCCTCCTTAGGAGCATTTTCCAAAAAAAACCCAAAACAAACAAACAACAAATAATAAGGAACCACAAGCATCTGTACAAACAATGAAGAAACCCCTACTTCAAAGCTGCTGTTAAAAAGCGAGACTGAAATTTACAAGTTATCACCATTGTTTTGAAGGAGGGAAAAAAAAAAAGTCAACAGCTTGGCCATAGATATCAACACTATGTATAGAAGAAAAAGTGTGATGCTTTTAATTGAAAGGAGACCATTTGTAAAGCATAGTCTGGTGATCCTCTAAAAATACATGGCATCATAACAAAAAGAAAAGACAGTGCAGCACAATTTACCAAAAAAAAAAAGTAAATGCTGGCCATGATAGAAAGGAATCAGAAAACCCAGTGCATCACAGCCCATCATGTACCGTAAAGAGCCCAAGGCCAACCTGGTCTCCTCAGATTCTAAATCGATTTAGCATCCATGGGGTCCCACCCCACAACCCACAGTTTATATAAAATCTGAAATAAATCTGATTCTTCGTTATTATATTGAAATGACCTCTTATGTACAGTAAAGTAAAGGTAGATACTGTAACCTGATTAACATGTATAGTGACATGAAGATTTTTTTTGCTAGGGACAGGTAAACTATTGGCCGTAACGCTGCAGTAATTAATAAGAACTGTTTTCAAAAAATAATGCAGATAATTAAATGATCCTCACTTTGGAATTTGGTCCTGCAGGACTGCCCTCCCGGCCGTGGTCCAGAAGTTCCTGTTCCAAGTCATCCTGCTCCTCGCCTGGGTCAAAGTTATACATCGGCATCAGCTGGTGCCTCAACTTCTCCAGTCTGCACAGAAAAAGCTTATCAGTGTAATATTAGTCACAAAACTAAAAATACTGAGTAGTCCGATGTTTACTCACCTTTTCTTTTTCCTTATGTAGAACATCTGTGAACAGAAACATAAAGAGAGAAACTTATAGCCTTTGCTGTATATTTTTAGTATTTCAATGGTACTGTATTCCGAAATCTGAAGAACTGACTATTTTCAAAAAGCATTTTAAAAGTGCAGTACCTATGTAAAAGTACAAGAGGCGTTCAAGCTAAACAAAGTCTTTTGATTGTCCAGAGTAACAGAACAGAGTTATGAGAGTAAAAACTACCTTTATATATTTATACTGTATAATCCACAGCTAAATTGGCCTTCAGAAACTCCTTTAACGACCCAAACATGTGGAAATGGCTTGGAGGTCAGGACTGTACGAGGGAAATAATGTGGCAAGTTTCTGTAATGCGCAAGTTACATTACACTTTCACAGCTCTCACAGACAGATGCATCTCTTCTGCAACATGTTATCCGGCCATTTTCAAAAATAAGGCGTACAATTTTGCTGAATTTTCATGGGAACAACTGCAGTGGGGGCCAAGCCAAGAAGTGTGACCTTCTTTAAAATGTTTGCACCATTCAATGGTTTACTGCGGCCAGAGCAGCCTCAGCACTGTACATAGCTGTAAGTCTTTTGTAAATGTCAATTGGTTTTATGCCATCATTCAAATTTCATTTAAAGTCCTGGTTTGACTTGAACATAGTTTTCTCATAGTTTTCACTACAGCAATAAGGAAGGTTCATCCATTTTAGCAGTTATTTAAAAAAAAATAAAAAATAAAAAATAAAACTCAACTAGACTACAAGCATTCAAAGATTTAGCTATCTGGCCTTCTTATCCACACAAACATAATATCCTTACCACAACAAAAGCCAATCCAACAATGCTGATTATGCCAAAAGGCATGAGGACCATGCCCATACCAGTACCATCCACAGACGCCACAGGGAGCTGCGTGGAATTAAAACCCGTCTCATTGGCTGGTACAGTGACGGTGGGGAAAGTGGTTCTGTACGCAGCATTGTCCAGTTCTGTCCTGCTCACTACGGAACTGATGAGGACAGGGCTGGAAAGAGTAGGGACAAGTGTACGGATAGAGACTGGCATAGACTCTAAGGATGGACTGATGACAGTAGTCAGAGACATGGCCCTGGGATGACGAAATTGTGGTGAATGAGATGGTGGTTTGGGTCACTCCTCAGCCTTTGCCATTCACCATCCTGAAAAAGATCATGTGTGTCAATAACTACACACACACACAAACATACAGGTCGATCTCAATAAATTAGAATATCATCTTACGGTGATTTATTGCAGTAATTCAATAAAAAAATTTAAACTCATATACACAGACTGATAATTCAAGTGTTTATTTCTTTTAATTTTGATAATCAAAATCCAAAATTCAGTATCTCATAATAATCTCAGAATCATGCATTTCCGTATTAATTAAAAAAAAATCTCAGTGAACAAACTGTATCCATTCCTTGATATTTCTTATAAACAGCAAGCCTGTGGTGTGTATACGTGTGCGTGTGTAAAAACATTCTAAAAACACTCTGTGGTCATGGATGCTTGAGATTGTGCGATAACGCTGGCAAGAGCAGAGCTTCCTTCCACATCACAGCCGTTAGGATGTGTGTGTGGACGCGGGGGTTGGATGCTGAGGCAGGAAAGAGGTTTGAGGCTTAAAATAGAGAAGTGGAGATGCTGTAGACATGAGACCAGGTTTGGTGTGAATGAAGGCTAGAATCTCTCTAACCGCATGCTGCTTTTCCTGCTTTTCATTCACATCTTCTGCTAAATTCCCCTGAAAGAATACACTCCTCAAAGTATTAAGCACTAGGTTTTATTTTTCTTAGAGAGTATTTAGGTAGAATGCTTGCACAATTGCCAACATCATGATGAAAATGTTATATGCTTAGTAATTCAGATGGCTTGTAATTTGAGGAGGATTGCAGCAGCTGAGTTTAATGTGATTCAACATGTCCCAAATAAATCTGTATATTTGTACTACTATAATAACAAAATTTCTTACTAGAAATAATTTTTGATATAAATTAGGCTCATAATGTAGTTTTATTGGGTTAGCATTAAAATTTGAATTTAATAGGATAATGCTTGAGGTAAAAATTTGCATTAGGATTCTGAATAAGTTAGTATTTAGTGTAGAATTAAGTTTACACTAAAATAAGGTGATCTACTTTTTTTTTTTTTTTTTTGGCAGTTCTCATGTGAAATTTTTGCGACTGTAGGTGTGAAATAAATACAATGCAGTCATATAAAAGTTACACTTTTTTCAAAGCATACCCAGAAATGGACTGGCACCTGTCCTGTGTGTAGCCCACCTAGTGTCCAAAGTCTCCTGGGACATGCGTCAGGCTTCCTGCGACCCTGTACAGGATAAGTGGTATAGAAGATGAACGAATAAATGAATGAATAATTTATGTAAAGTGCATATAAAGCACATTATTGCCATCTTTTGAACTGCTGTCCTATGTGAACTCTTCTGTAACGAATAAGTTTTTGGTAACTCTGTCTCTGATGTTTTTCTTCCTCAAGTGTTATACTAATCATGTGACTTAATATGCCTTTCATAAACATTTAGACATCTTCGTGAAAAAAAACTGCATATTAAAAATTATCATTCTTTTTACTTTAGTTCTTTTTTTTAGGGTATTTACAGATCATACCTAAATACCTTTAGAGTTGTTTAAACAGTGAGTCACTAAAATGATTATACATTTATTGTGATTAATTGAGGTAAAACAACCAGAATATACCCTTGAATAAATTAAAAAAATAAACATTTCAGCAACTTTTGGGACCTTAAAAATTCTAGGCTTAAAAAACATCAGCTTACCACCTGGCTCAACCCCCAGGGTTTGACTAAGGTAGTAATACAAGTATATGTATGTGCATATGTGCATATATGTGTATGAACATGAAGGCGGACTGAACGATTAGCAACACTGTCTTACAAAAGGTGTGTGTGTGTGTGTGTGTGTGTGTGTATTTTCACCTCTCTAACTTCCCCTTGTCCCCCTCCCTAAGGCAGCTGGGCAGCAGTGGGCGTTGTGACAGGATGTGGGTATAATGTGGGGGTGAGAAAGAAAGTGTGCCAGCACCAGCATGATGCTGTACCCAAGAAAGACAGTACGCAGAAACAAGGCCCACGAAAGGCACGAGTGTTTCGTAAGACAACGCAGATCTGCCTGCACCTAGCCTTCATGTCTGTTTTTCTCTCTCACTTTTGTTTTTTTTTCTCATGAAAGCTTTTTTTCTTTTTCTCTTATCTTTCTCTGGTTAAACAGAGTTGTGAGTGTGGAGGAGCGTAACTGCCAGTATGTTACGTGCTACACACTAAAATCAAACAAACTCCCACATATTTAAATAGCATCTTAAATAATATTAATACTAATGGCTTGACTGTATAAATGAAAAGGTGCTATTTGTCACTCTGGTTGGTTTTTCGGTGGGTACAGTACAAAAGAGGCTTAATAAATGAAAATTTAACAATATATTTGAGGAGTCCTTTTTGGCTCACATTTAGCAGGTATCTTTTGTTTATCTTTTAATTTTGAATTTCCTGATTCAATAATAATCAAATATCCAAATTCATACTGTAGACAGTATACAAAGGAATGGGCTTTGCCAATGACGCACACAAAAAGTTTAACTTTATTGTGCAGGCCCACATTACAAACTACATACAGACTCGATTTCCCTCCAAAAATCAACTACTGTATACTCGTACCTCATCAACTATACTGTACTAATGATTTGAGTTTTGATTGTGTGTGAAACTTGATTCACTACAGTGAAGTTCAGACATCTAAGACCATAAGTGAAAATGCTCGATTCTGCATTGATGCTGTCTTCTTCCTTCTTTCATTCCAACTATTTTCATTCCAAATTATAGTTACATCTTTAATTCCTAGTTCACAGGTACATGGGTATTTGTAGAATTTTTGCTCCATTGCCTATAAAAAGAAAAATCATCCACATAAAAACGCAAAAACACAGTGTACTGACAGAGCATGCCAAACCAACAGGTGGCAATATAACCCTAATTATAAAACCATGAAGGCCAATCAAGTGTGTACAAATAATGTCATAATGAACACATATGTGTCAATAGCAGACATTAACAGGCATGAGAGAAATTTGACCGTTCAAACAAGGCAGTTAACACATCCAACACGGATGGGAATCACCAGTGCACTCCCGATTAAAATACCCAGGTGCCGATTTGATTTGTATTAGGATTCTGTAAGTACCACGACTTTATAAGCCTCCTGATTATTTTTCCCCAGATTTTGCTACAATTCTAAACAAATAGTTTTGCTCAAGGTGCAGTCCTGTGTTAATAGTTTAGAGGGCACCACCTGTAGGATTATAGAGGAATGGCAACATTTTACCACCTTAAGTGCAAACATATACTGTATAAATTAAAAAAATTATTTTAAAAAATGACTTTGGAGCCAGAGCAGCAATGCAGGTTTTGCCACACAAAACAAATCGTGATACATAACTGAATAAATGCTCTTAACTAATAGCAATATCACAAATTTGCATTTAAAGGGAGAAAGAAATTGAGCTTAAAAACCTTAAAAATCACTTATTTAAGACACTGAACATTTATGTTCATTGTTTTAAATATTTCACAATCCTAAAATCTTCTGTTTAATTCCAATTTAAAATAAAATAAAAACATTTTTATTTTATTTTAAATTGGAATTAAACAAAAGATTTCCTATGAGACATGTTTCACTGTGGTCTCCAGCTCTTTGACCTCGCTGTATACAATAATACTTATACATCATACTACACTTCACTATACTGTACCAAACTAAACTATATAAGCATTATGGGGTAGCATGGTGATGCAGTGGGAACGTTTGTTGTCTCACAGCTGCAGGGTTCCCTGGGTTCATTCCTGAACTTGGGTTACTGCCTGTGTGGACTTGTTCTCCATGTGTCCTTGTTTGTTTCCTCCTCAGTCCTAAAAACATGTTGGTAGATGGCCTAGCTGTGCTTAACTGCTTGTAGGTGTGAATGTGTTTGTGCATGGTAGTCCTGTGATGAACTAATATTCCATTCAGATGTGGATCCGCTGCGACCCTGACCAAGCATTTACTGAAGATGAATTAATTAAATATTAAACACTACCTAATGCATCTCAATAATGGAGTGATTAATGCATGTGCAGGCAATGCGTTTTAGTTTTTTTAAACAGCTGGACAGTTTTTACATTTAACCTAAACATTTCTCAGGAGCAGTGCGGTTAACTTTTAAAATGAAATGTCTATCACTTAAATGTTGGTATATTTTCTCCTTGGTTTATTAGTTTCTATAATACCTATAGTTATTCAACGATCTAAAGGCGAGGTGTAGGATTTATACTGCATTTGTCTTGATATGGAATTGGTGACCATTATCTGATTGGTATCACTAATCTTTTGATATTGTTTTTTTTTTATTATTAAAAATACACCTGCAGTGAAATTGTTTCCAAATACGTAAATTTCTATATGAATTTAATCCCTCTTTTGCAGCTATAAAAGCTTAGACTCTTCTTGGAAGGCTGTCCTAAAGGTTTTCAAGTGTTTCTGAGAGAATTCATGCCCATTCATTCTGTAGAGTTGTTATGAGGTCAGGCACTGATTTTGGATGAGAAGGCCTGGCTTGCTATCTCCATTCCGGTTCATCCCAAAGGTCAGGGCTCTGTGTGGGCCAGACAAGTTCTTCCACAACGAACTCATCAAACCATGTCTCTCTAGTCTTTGCTTTGTGCACTAGGGCACAGTCATGTTAGAACAGAAAAAGGGCCTTCATCGCCCTGTTGCCACAAAGATGGAAGCATAGCATTGTCCAAGATGTCTTGTTACGCTGAAGCATTAGGATTGTTAGGATTGCCCTTCACTGGGGATAAGGGGCCTGACTGCAACACCTGAATTCAATAATTAACAGGTTTGGCCAATACTTTGTCCATATGGTGTAATTCATTTATAAACAAAGACTTATAATGGAAGTGAACTAAATTTTTTACATATCTTAAACTAATTAAGTTCAATAAAAATAACAACAGATGTCAATATTGTTTTTAATAGAAGAAAATGCGTCTCTTGGTAATACCTCCCAAACTGTCCCAAATCTCATAACTATCCTCGTGTCCTTTTCCTTTATTCTGTACTCTCATATTATTAACACCTTATTGTCCATTGTTTTTATTTTTACTGTAATTAATTTGTATCATTGTATTCACTTTTGTATTGTTTCAAGATACTGCAATTAAAAAAACATATAAGCATATCTACATGAAATATTAAAATACAAATGTTTAATGTGTGTTTCTTTTTATGTTCTTATACTCTTATTTTCTCTCATTCCTCTATTAGTGTGTGTGTGTGTGTGTGTTTATGAACTCGGATGATGATGATGCTTAATGAAGCCCTTGTGACGCTGCCAGCCAATCACAGCTGCTCGTCCTGCTGAAGCGTCTCACCTCAGCCAATCAGAGATAATCTCAGGACAAAGACGGTCACGATAATTTAGCGTCTAAATATATCAGTCATATGATGCACATTTACAGTGTTGAGAATGTCACAGCCGTTATAAACTCACAACTTGTTCATATTTTCACACGTACACACTCACCTTCTCCTAAAGAACACCAGCCGGGGCTGATTATATCACAACACAGCGCTGAAAGGGAGAAAAGAGACACCGTATTTCTTCGGTTGCCGCTCAACTGAAAAAAAGTGCTATAAAACGAAATATAAGCCAGCTTTTTGAACCCCAATGTTCCGCTACTCCGCACTGCCTCTCTGTCTTCCTCTCATTTTTTTTTATTCCTGAATAAATACAGGCCGTTATATGGATGCTACAAGCCTTGACTCCGTCTGCTACGTAGCAACGTATACTACCACGCTACAAAGTATGGGAAACTAGTCCGCTATCTATGCCGACATACCGTTTTGACATACTATTTAGTATGCTAGTATGCGTTTGAAGCTGTTAGTCCCACCTATTACCCGAGCCTATCCGCGATCTCATTGGTCAACTGCAGAATGATGCAATGCCACGATTGGTTCCAGTACACATCTGTCATTCAAACAGGGACGCGATAGCATTGCTAAGCTTATCAAATGACCGTGGTGCACTTGGGTTTAGGGATATTAACCCCTTTTTGTCCTCCCCTCAATCTGTCAATCAACAATATTTCTCATACTCATAGTTCTCCTCTTTTTTATTGTTTTATATGTAATATCCATGGTAAAGAATGTTGCACATAAGAGGTCAGATATCAGTAAAACAATAACAAATTGTGTTCTTATAATCCTTTATTTCAAATATAAACTGAGATCTTCCAGGGATCTGGATTTAAGTCTAGAGTTTTTTGTTTTTGTTTTTTTTACTGTTCAGCCACATGTTTCTCGAATTCAATCTTAGGTCATCTTGAAAGAGTCTCCAGTCATCATGGCAACAAATTCTGGAAAATGTAATATAAATAAATATATATTTGCATAAAAACCTTCCCAAATTCTGGATTTTCAGTATAGCAGTTATAGGATACTGAGACCACTGCTAATAATAAACAATGCTTTAACTAAACCATGGTGGTAAACCAAGTCTGGTTTTAATTATGGTATAGATGTGGTCCTCTAGTTATGGTCTACTTTAGGCACACATACCTACACTGACAATGTGCAAATTTCATCTCTTTTTCTTATTTGAATCTATCTAGAGCCTAGATCCTGTGCCCTGCACATTTTAGTTTCAGTTTTCTAAGGGTGGAATAGTGTTTTAGTGGTTGGCTCTTTGCTCCTCGGGTTTGTGTGCATGGAGTTTGCGTGTTCTCCTTGAGACTTGGTGGGTTTCTTCCAGGTGCTCCGGTTTTCTCCCACAGTCCAAAGACATTCCAAAATTGCCATTCCCAAAATGCCCATAGTGTGTGAATGATTGTTTACTGTAAGTGTGTGGATGTGTGTGCCCTGCTACAGATTGGAGTCTCCTAGGTTAGATTCCAGGCACCCCTTGACCCTGTGTGAATGCTATGTCAAAGCCGTGGGATTGGAACTCTTAGACTAGAGACAGCACTAAAATGTGCAGGACAGGGGGTAATCCAGGAGTTGAAAATGTGTTATGTTAACAATAATGATAATATTAATTTGTAAAAAATGATAATAAAATGAAGAAGTTATTTTCACACTCATAATCAATTGTTCCATCTCCATCTTTTTGTCAGCCTCCTTCATCATCTGTTCAGCGTCTTCTTCATTGAGAGGTTCACCAGCATTCATCAACACATATATGTACACAGATATGTGGGAGTTTAGTATAAATTAGTAGAAATATTATACATCTTAAATGCTTCAATAGGGTCATAACTGGCATAATAGATGCAGCGTAAATTAATATATCTTTATTTGCCTTTATAGTATATGCTACATAACATAGCTCATGTGTTGAATTGACAGAAATAGTATTTATTTTATAAAAAGTGATATACGCCAGAGCCCGGAGCAGTCTGTTGTGAAATAATTTACACTACTGTCAAACTGAATAAAATGTGTACTTGATTAGTGTACTTGAGTGTATTCCAGTCAGTGTAGCCCTTGGCCTCCTTATCAGACACTTTAAAGGCAGTTCGAAGATCAGCATCCTGTTTTTTTAGTCTGTTAATGGCTATAAGAGATATAAGACCCAGAAACCTTTTATTTTATTTAAAAATTGCATTTTATGTGAATATTTACTTCAAGAATCTGATGTTATACTCAACTGGTATCTCATGAAATCATTATTACATACAAGCACATTGTATGTATCATTATTACATACAAGCACATTGTATGTAAAAAACTTATTTTGCGTGTGAATGTATGGAGAAATACGAAGAAAATATCACAATTGAGAGAAAGTCTAACATCTGCTTAGATGAAACAGGCAGAGACTGGATGTATATAGAAAGAGAAAATGTAGGATACAAGCTATACAAGGATATTTAAACAGCTTCCAGAGAGGCATATCCACATGAAATAAGGATAAAACGTGAAACAATTTTCATCCCTTCATTCATCTTCTATACCGCTTATCCTGTATACAGGGTCACGAGAGCCTGGAGCCTATCACAGGAGACTTTGGCAACAAGGCGGGGACAAGGTGCCAATCCCTCACAGGGCGCACACACACTGTGGGCAATTTGGGAACTAATCTGCATGTCTTTGGACGGTGGGAGAAAACTGGAGTATCCAGAGGAAACTCAGCAAGCACCAGGAGGAACATGCAAACGCCACGCAAACTGTATTTTTTTTATTTTCTTATTACTTTTAATTTGAACCAAGCTTTTTACACAACAAAATAAAAATTTAAACAAACCTGATCCAAGACAACCCAAGTTTTAATTGTTTCCATAGCCTGTAGATGGCGTTCATTTGCTTTATTCAAAGGTAGGCTGGGGTGAATCGGTCACCCACATGTGGTAAAATCCTAATTCCTAGCACTCATCCCATATAATCCTCTTATACTTCCCTGTTTACAAAACTCCATTTGAAAAGCACTTAAATTAACTGGCTAAAATTGAAAGCCTCAGAGATGTCTGATGTATATCTTATATTATATTACATTTTATATATATATATATATATATATATATATATATATAAAAATCCAGAAATCACATTGTATGATTTTTTTTAACAATTTATTTGTGAATTACTGTGTCAAATAAGTATTTGATCACTTGTTTATCAGCCAGATTTCTGACCCTCAAAGACCTGTTATTTTGCTTTTAAATAGTCCAGCTACACTCTGCTCATGATTC
>JAOVVA010000017.1:7745994-7763446 GCA_028565275.1 Leiocassis micropogon | reverse complement strand
CATGTAAACCTGTTTTAAGAGACTCATTAAGCAATATTAGCAACCTTTAAAATGGCATAATAGGGGCACTTTAAGAGAGAGATTGATGATTGTAGTGATCATGGGAATGAGAGCAGAGATGCAGTACTTGATTAAAGTAGAGGGTAGGCGGTTAGGATGTAGTTTGAGGGTTTCATTTTCTTCAGGATATCCACAAGTATGGCCTGGGTTATCACGTTATTAGAAAAAATGTTTAGATATGTAGATAGATCAATCATTTACCAGTAAACATGCCAAAAAAAAAAAATGCTGGCCACTATAGAAGGGCAGCAAAGCACCTAGTGCAACACAGCATGCAGTACACAAGGCCGAGCAGGTAAAAAGCCCAAAGCCACTTACTTGGCCTCCAAGCTCCATGTATCACAATCTCGACCAAGGACCATGGGATGCACTGGGCAAACAATTTCGATCCTCAGATGCCTCACTCCGCAACCCACAGCACCCAAAGGATCCAATGTCCTGGTGCACATAAGCATACAGTAAGCACGTGATGGCACCTATTTTTGTAAAGTGCACCGGTTCTTCCTGGAACAAAGCACCACCACAAAATGATGCTAACAACTCCATGCTTCACAGTTAGGATGGTGTACTTTGGCTTGCAAGACTCCTCTGTCTTCCAGACAGCAATTGCCATTATGGCTAACAGTTTCATCAATTTTTGTTTCATCAGATCAGAGAACATTTCTCTAAAATGCAAGATTGTTGTTACCATAGTTTAACTTTTTTTTTTTTTTTGGATCAGTGTCTTGATCCTTGCTGAGCAGCCTTTCAGGTTATGTCTATATCAGTCTTGTTGTACTGTGGATATAGGGACTCTTGTACCTGTTTCCTCCATTGTCTTCACAAAGTTTGCTGTTGGTGTTGTTCTGGGATTGATTTGTACTTTTAATACCAAAGCGGGTTTATCTCTAAGAGACAGAGGGCGACTCTTTCCTGAGGGCTATGACAGCTATGTGGTCCCATGGTGTTTATATTTGCGTTTTATTGTTTGTAGATAAATGTGGTACCTTCAGGCATTTGGATATTTGGGTATGGCTCCCAAGGTTTTCCCAGACTTCTGGAGGTCTACATTTTTTTCTGAGATCTTTCCTGATTTCGTTTTTATTTTCCCATGATACCAAACAAAGAGGCACTAAGCTAGAATGTCGATCTTAAAATACACCCACAGATATGATGTCAAAGACATGACATAATTTTCTGGAATTTTCCAAGCTGTATATAAATTTTCCAGTTTTTTAAATGCTTTTTTCTAAGTTGAGATTTTCATTCCCTTACTTAACTGTTAGATCACTGTGCTTCTTTTTAGAAATAAATGCTTGGAATTCCAACAAAATTATTGTAAACTTTTTGTAAATTATTGTAAATTATACTACAGTGCTATTAAATTATAGAATTTTATTGGTCATTAGCTGATGACTATCTTTCTATAACTGCAGTTCTGACATTAGTACGGTTTGTAAGGCAAATCACATAGGCTTAATGCTCTACATAAGACTAACAATAAATCTACAAGACAATGTGATTTTACTTAAAGACAAATGTACAATTATTTTCTTTACATATTGATGGAATTTAGGCTTATGGAAGGTGTCGTGGGTGGCATTCTTTTTCTTTAGGACAACAGACTTTGTCCTTGGGGCATAATGGCTCAGTGCTTGGCACTGTTGACTTGCCCCTTCAGGGTTAGGGGTTGGAATCTGGCCTGTTGGCACCCCATCTAGGGTACCCCTGACCTTGTGCCCTGAGCACTTGGTATAAGCTCCAGGCCCTCCACTATTCTACAAAGGAAAAGAAGTATGGAAAACGAATCACAGATTTCTGTGATTAGTGAGTCTGTGATTCACTAGAAGTACTAGTGCTGGTGTTTTGGTATTTCTGTCAGTACTGGTTGTGTTGTTTCAGTATTTATATCATTACTAAATGTATTGTCTCAGTATTTCTATCAGTACTGGTGCTGGTGTTTTAGTAACTGATCATAGTGGTTTAGAATGTCTATGAACAGGGTTTCAGCATTTCTATGGGTACTAGTGGTAGTGTTTTAGTATTTCTATTAGCACTGCCATTATAGTTCCAGTTTTTTAAAGAGTACTGGCTGTGTTGTTTTAATATTTCTATCAGTACTTGCAGTGGTCTTTCAGTATTTTTATCATTACTAGTGGTGGTGCTTCAGTTTTTAGCATCACTACCAGTTGTGTTTTAGTATTTTTGTCAGTTCTGCAGTAGTGTTTCAATATTTCAATCATTTGTTTCAATATTTCTGTCAGCATTGCAGTAGTGTTTTAGTATTTCTATCAGTACTAGTGGCACTTTTTCATTATTTTAGTCAGTACTGGTGGACATATTTCCATATTTCTATCAGTGGTGTGGTTTTAGTATTTAGATACATTTTTGTATCCCAGTCACTGGATGCAGTGCTAGTCCCAAGCACGGATAAAATGAGAGGGTTGCTTCAGGAGAAGCACTCGGCATAAAAACCTGTCCCAAGTTGCTGTGCGGATCAGATGGTCCGTTGTGGTGACCCCTCAATGGCAGCAGCCAAAAGACTAAAAACTTTTGTTATTATAGTTAGTTTCAGTTTTTAATAAGTATAGTTTCCGTTCTATGAGTACTGGCTGTAGTCTTTCAATATTTTTATCATTACTGGTGGTGATGCTTAAGTTTTTTTTTAGCATTACTGCCAGTTTTGTTTTAGTATTTTTGCCAGTTCTGCAGGTTGTTTCATTATTTGTTATAAGTACTTGTGGTTTTGTTTCAGTATTTCTGTCAGCATTGCAGTAGTACTTCAGTATTTCTATTAGTGCTCATTTGCGTTTTTTCATTATTTCAGTCAGTACTAGTGGTTGTATTTCAGTATTTTTGAGTACTCAAGGTATAGTTTAAGAGAGTGCAGCACTGTTTGTGTATGTGTGCGCGTGTGTCGGTGTATGACTGTATACGTGAGTGTGCGGGGTTTCCCGAGCCGGAATGCAGGGTCACCGCGCCCATCTCTGTTCTCTGATGGCCGGATGAGAAGTGCAACTGGAGAAAAGTGTTCCTTGAAGGAAAAGCAACGGGAAGTGGCGGCCGTCGGACTCGCATTCTGAATCAAATTTGTCCCACGGACCTAAATGAGAAAAAACCGACGCCGCATTTGAGATATCTGGTTGAGAGTTTTCCCAACACGGTGTTTAATCCTCGCCTTCTGCATCGAATTATTTGAAAGCTGAACTCATTAGTGAAGCGCCGCTCCTCCGACTGAGGCTAGTTAGCTTAGCGAGCTAGCTCGTTCTTGTTCGTTGATGCGTGGATTTGACAGAAACACGGTGTTTTCTTTCGGTCAATGCCATATAAAGCACGGCCAACTACGACTGAATACAGGTATGTCATTTGATTTGGGTTTAATGTTGACTAAGGAGCTGAAATGTCATTCGGCGCGGTGTATTTTAGCAGTCTTAATGACTGGCTTGTAGTGAACGGGGGTGGGGTGATTTGAGCAGTTAGCTAGCCGAGCAGTTTACATACAGGCAAAAACGGCAGGGAAATGAGCAACCGATGCCTACATAACTGCAAACCTAATGCGTTTCACAGTAACAGTGGTTTTCTTCAAGCTGAACTTTTTAGTTTACATGCTTTATGCAAACCAAATGCCCATTAATTTGATCGCAAGAGACACCGAGTAGTTTTTAGAAACGAAGGTTTCAGGCCTTTGACTTTAAACCGCGGCCAAACCGACCGCTCTCAGCGTGTTTTTTTTTTTTATCACGCTTAACTTCTGAAGAAGATCGCTTATGAGTGAATATGCACAACTTGTGCACCACGTTGTGAAGTTGTGTTATGAATATAATCATGATCTAACCTGTTACATCGCCTCACCTATAATAATTTGAAGCAGGTTTAGCTCCCTAGCCTTGATACTGTCGTAGCTTGGAAGACGGCTAGCAAACGTTAGCTAATTAGCCATTATAGATGGCTAAGAAAGCTAACTCAGCTGGCATATATTCACCTCATGTTATCTTTCATCCAAGCTAGGTTTACTTATGGTAATGGTTGCAAAACTATATTATCTGGATGTATTTGTGTAGCGGTCTGGGTCTGGCGGGCTTAGTTCCCGGGGTTAGCGGATTAGCGGTCAAAATCCACCAGGGTCGCCTTTTTACTGGTTGACTTTTTTATATATATATATATATATATATATATATATATAAAAATAGATGATCAGTGCATCACTTCGTTAAATCTGACAGCCATTAGTGTCTGAATCATTGTATTGGTGTTTGAGCCAATTAGCTGTAGCCGTGTAAGCGGTAAGAGTGTAAAACGCGGCTCTCTGCTTTAACGAGTTAATCGGATCGGGTGGATCTTTGAGGTAAAAGGCCTCCTTGTGAAAACAGTTAAGATACAAACCACCGGTATAATCTCCGATTCCCCTGTGATTGCTTTAACGTTATCTGAACACTTCTCATGAACACCATGTTGGACCAGACACGGCCTTTTCATCCCGATAGTCATTACATTTGGAGAAAATCTGGTGCTGTTAAATTGAAATGACTGTGATAGTCGGTGTATTACACAGGAGCAGTCCGGCTCTCTGTCGAGCTAGGCGTTAAAATGAATGAAAATGTTCATAATTTGAACGACATTTTCCTTCCACGCCTCATTATCCACTGTATTTCAGAACGAATAAACCCCCCAGTGGTGAATAAATGAGAGAAACGAGAGGCTTGGCGGCTCTAGAGACCAAGAAGCGGCTGCGAACAAGATGGCGTTTGGAGCTTTTTCTCCTCAGCTTCCCTTCTGAGATATTAGCATGCCATCGATTTAGCCCACAGGAGGGGTCTCTACCGGCCCTCACACCGCCTTGGCTTATTTATTGTTAAATATTCGCATCAGTGGGACGTTATTTTCAACATAATCCCCTAATTGTTTATGTAACCATTGAACAAATGGCCTTTTAAGGAGTCTTCACCTCATTAATTGGTCAGAATATACCAGACCAGGCGTTCATTTTACATTCGTTTGCATATCTAAAGTTTAAGTAGGTGTGCTTAGAGATGTAGACCGGTTTGTATGTGATTTCCTTTCTTATTAAAACTGAAAATCTGTCCACTTTTCAACCAAACATTTTTCTAATGCATACTCATTGAGTTTACACATCAGTACCTGCTGCTTGTGGCCTCAATCTCTCTGCACCATCATCTCTACATTTACACATACTCTTCTGCTGGAAATCTGCCATTTCTGGCATTAATGCATATTTTTATATGCTTTACTTAAACCCCTGCTGTATCACTCAGTAGCTAAGCTCTATAGATAGTCCCCTTACTTATGATAGGGTCCCCTACTTATAAAAATCTACAGTGTTGAAAATGTATCAAATACAATTTGTCTAACCTACCGAATATCATAATTTATCTATCTTAAGCATGCTCAGAACCTGTAGTTGGGTAAGATCATCTATTTTATAATAGTGTTGAAAAGGTCATGTAGTTTACTGATAGCTGGACTGAAAATGAAAAACAGGATGGTTGTATGGGGTGTGAAATCCTTATGCATGAGCATGTGAAGGAAAACTTGAAAGCAGGTGGAGCTTCAGCTGAGTACCTCAGCAACTTCAGCCTTTCAGCAACCTTAAAAAACCCTCAGCAGGAACATCACAAATACAGGGAACAGGGCTTTTGCAAAATCATACCTTTCGCCCTGTGAGGAATGATGGGATGTGAAAACACGACACTGTCTAAAGAAATGCTTGCTACAGTACACTGTAGAGTATCGGTTGTTTATCCTTTTGATCGCACAGCTGGATAGGTGCTGCGACTTTCTCTTTCTACCTAGCAACGAGAGATGATAAATTTTCAAATCGCTTAAAAAAGAAAACCTTTTGTTTATGCTGCCAGTGAATTATTTGGCAGGTATGTCTAGAATTGTAACAAAATCTAAAAACAATAATGTTTAAACAGGATAAAATCATGATTAAGAATCGCAATACAAATCACATCGGCACCTGAGAATCATAGCATATCGTATTGAGAGGTCCATGGTGATTCCTGTTTCTTATTCCTTCTAAATGTGTCTAGTTTCTGCACCATCGTAAAGTCGAATCATTGTAATAGTGAAAGAATACTCAAGTACCACTAATACTATCATTGTGGATATGACATTATCTGGGTCTTAAACTAAACATGAAGGCAATGCCACTGCAGTAAGATAGGTCTGAATTTGAAATGGTCAACACTGTCTCTTTAAATATTTTGATGTTTCATCTAAATTATGATGGACATCCTGTCTGGTTAAAATTTTAAGAAGATTGGGTTGACTGTCAGTGCAGTTACTCTTAATTTTGTCACCTACAGCATAATTCCTGTAATTTAAATGTATGAATACATCCTGATTTATACACACATTTAATATAGCTTTCTTTGCCTCTCAGACAGATCTTACTATTTTTCATACAGCCTACATATTAATGCATCCTGAGGAAAGGGAATGTGAATTGTTAAAATTATTTAACTTTTTTTGAGGGGGAGAGAGATTACTTGTATTTATCAGAGTTTAACTGTTTTACATCTTAAGTGGATCATTTTCGGCTGTAAGGCTTTTGAGGCAATTAGATGTGCATTGGTGTTTATTGCAACTTTAGTGGACAAACAGGTAAAGGCTTAGTAAATGTCTGTCTCTCTATATTGAGAGAACAATTGAATGAAATGAATACAGATTTCTCTTTGAGAAACGAAATAAGTATCATTTTGCTGTTTTAAAGACCTAATCAGCATTCTGTCACAAGAATGAAGAATGTTTGGAGAATGCTAGCTATGTGTCTTGGTGCAAATTGAACTTTCTAACTTAAAGATATTCTTTAAAGACTGATTGCTTTTAGCTTTCTTGTGATTAAAGATCAGATTTGAGGCTGCCAATTTGACATCTTCACTTCAGGTATATGAATGCTAGTAATTAAAATACCATATTCAAAAAAAATATTTTTTGTGCAATAAAATTTTTAGTGTGAGAAGGATGAAATATTGTAAACCATGGTGAAACCTGATGTTTCTGCTAAAGCTGTCAGGTTTAAGCTTGGTAGGAAATTTCAAACACATCCTGCATCAATCATGCCTGAAAATACTGCGGCCAAAGACTCTCCTCAAATTCTCTCAAGCAGCAGTTGACCACATCACGTTCCACTGCCAGGACCAGGAATCTGTCCGGTTTGGTTGAGTCTTTGCCCATGACAGCCTAAGTACTTTAAATATCTTTAATCAATAAAACAACATTCAAAATGAGCTGATTTGGAAAAGACAGATCAACCTTGTGTTATTTAAGGATTAAAGATTTACTCATAGGTTTTATCTTTTAGGATTACTGGCTTGGTTAGCGATAGGGCCGATTATCTTCTGTGCGGTTGACACGTTGCTCACCCATGCCAATGAGTGTGGGCACTTTTAGTGCTTGCCTACTATAAGTTAGTGTTTAATAGTTTATCACACCTGAATATCATAATGCTAAGTCCTTCCAAATTATCTTTTTTTCCCCAAATTTTTTCAAACAAAAAATTACTGGTTGTTATTTGACCTTTTTTGGCGCAAATTTAACAACTAAATTTCACTAAACAAATCATCTTCAGTAACTACTTCATCATCCTGATCTCTGAGCACATTACCTACATAACCATAAATGTTTATACACATAATACCAGAAAGTGAAAAGATGAAAATGTTTATGGAGGTTTCTTTAGACACTATGATAATGATTCCTCACATAGTGACGTCATGCGCTACAGCAGTCTGGTGTCACAGGTCTTGATATATTGCTTTGTTGGAGCAAAGTCTTGAGGTTTATTGACAAATAACAGCGGCACATCATTTTCTGTAGTTAAAGTTCCTTGCTTCTGACTAGCTGTGCTGCTCTCCTGATGTCGTCCATTTTTCTGTGAAGATATAATGACCATTCCATATGTTTTGACATGTTCTTGCCTGTGTTGCATCACTTGAGATTTGTTATACATGTTGTAGTCTGTTGCATTATTCCTGATGTCAGTTTTAACAAGGTCCTTTTTCCTTCTAATTTTCCATTCATCTTTAAACTAATGCTGCACAAAAATTACGGATACACATGAAAATTACTATTGCCGTATGAATCTGTGCAACTATTTAACCACAAAAGGCTGCAATTTATTATAGGTAATATACTAGGGATGGGAATAACCAGTGACCGCCCAATTCGATACTAGGTGCCACATCGATTCTATAAATATGAAGATTTTATAAATATCCCGATTAAATTTTACAGCTTCTCCTAATATTTTTTTTGGTTGCAATTTTTAAACCTTTTAAAAAGTTTCGTGTTTAATCAATTGTAGCCCATTCATTCTAACATAATTTTATTCACTTACAAACTGAGGGCAGCTTTAAACAATACAAATTTGAAAATCAAATTAAGTGAAAAAAGCTAAATCTCTACCGTGCAGCACGTATCCCTGTCATCCACCTTAATTATTATTTTTAAACAAACAGCAAATAATTCACTCCTACCACACGGGATGAAAATGTGTAAATAGTTCAGTTTGCGCCACGTCTAGGATTATAAAGAAACACTTTTTTAAATTTTAAATACTTTTATCTTTTATCACACGCAATTCTTGATAACTCAACACCATAAAAATTTTTGTTGTGTCACTAGGAAGCTTTTGCACAGAGTACAGAATCGGTTAGATCTAAGGCTGATCGGCCAATCATCGGTCACTGCCAATGAGCCTGAAAACCAGACAGTTATGATCACTGGTTTTATTCACACAATTGGTTCATCTCAATTATAAATGTAACAATTGTTTTTAATAGATTGTGGTGTCATGGTGTCACCCGAATCACCATTCATAACTGAATCTATTACCCCCCCCCCCCAATCTCTATAATAAACACAATAATATGAATAGTGTCTGTCTTTTTTTTTTTCTTTTTTTTGACAGTTTAAAACAGTCAAAATAATTGCAATATGACTTTTCTTGATCGAATTGTGCAACCCTACTTAAAAATTTTCTACAAATGACAATTTCAGGTGACTACACATTTGCACAAATTGCTATCCATCTATCTCTGTCTGTCTGTCTGTCTGTCTGTCTACCCAGCTTCCTCCCAAAAACATGCTAACTACTCTAAATTGCCACAAGATTGTGTCCGTGTGGTGCTCTGCAATAGATACTGTATATATTCCATCTAGGGTTATTGAAGTGAATAGTTGATTATTTGAATTATGGATCACATGGTTACTCAGTGGCCTTTATTCAGCTCTCAGCTTTTTAAATTAAGCTTTAAGACAATGAAAATAAGTACATCATTTAACAAGATCTTATATTGAATTTTCCTACTTTATGAAAAAATATTTTTAAAAAATCTAAAGCCAAGTATAAGGAAAGTAACAGTAGTAAAATCTAGAGACACATTAGCCACATTCTCCTTTTCATATGTGTCCTTTCCCACTTACTCAATCTCACTCCCTTTACAGAGCTGTGCTTGGCCTCGCCCCTCTGTGCGTTTTAGATTTGTCGTTATTAAGGTGCTGCCAGTGCACTATATTTCACTTAATGAAATAAGTGATGATTACATGCAAAGTTTTCGATAGGTATGTGTGTTGGCATCTAATTTGGTCATAGTTTTTACTCAATTACATCCATTATTCTTTGCACCCCAAATCCTATCCAGGGTTTTCTTGCTGCATCTCACCCATTTTTCCCAGTTTCGACTCTGGATGCATTGAGTCAACCAGTGGTTAAAGGTTTTTTTTTTTTTTTTTTGTAACACTGAGTAGTAAATGGGTTAGAAACACCAATAAAATGATGCTGGTTCCTGCCTGGCATATATGTTTAATGTTGAACCTGCCTCTCTAATGATGTTTTGAATAGAGTGTTAGTCTGAAATTGAATAGTTTATAATTCCAAATAGACGTCAGGCATATGTGTGTCCCAGCAAACACTATACGTTGGCCAGAGCAGTGAGATGGCCGATCTGAATGCTTAGTAGACTTCAACTGATGCAAGGTTGCAAGTTGACCAGTTGAAACGTCCAACAGTGTCCTCATTCCGTCATGTGTAAGAAAACATTTTCTCATTTATATAAACTTGAGATGGATCTTTTGTAGCGTCAACTGCAGCGTATCCTGTAGCGTTTCTCAACGTCAGCAAAAGATCAGTAGGTTACTTTATACTAAACTAAATTTAATTACTTTTTTTGTGTGTATTAAGTCAATAATAATAATTACTAATAAGTCAGATTTTAAGCTTTGGTTTCCTGACTCTAAAAGAGTAGAAAAAGTTTGAAAACCTGTTTGCGCACGGGTATTGTTCAGAAAAGTACGGGTTCCTTCTTTGGTTTTAACTGATGTGTACTGTATAATTTTAGGGATTTTTGTCATTCCTGAATTTTTATAGACGTTTTCAGTGAATTTTGCTTCCACAATGATGCGCACTGCCAAATATTTATAAACAAACCAAATGGTTGTCCCAATGGTGTCGCAGTCGTCTGTGACCAGGAGAGCAAGAGTTTATATGTATACATACATGTGTGTGCACATTGAAGCATTTCTGCAGTATTTTACACAATACATGAGGGATCGCTTAAAGGATTGAGTATGAAATTTTTGTTACAAGATCTCAACCCAGTTGAAGATTTTTTTTCCCTTATTCTCAGTTTTCTATATGTGCAGGTATTGATTTCTTAATTACTTTATAAGACCATGGTAGATCAATGTTTCTAGGAGATTTTTGCATCGACATTTTGCATTGCTGATTAGCTGGCATGTGATGTACTGGTGTTATTACTCCTCTAGACCACAAATCTGTTTGTGTACAATAATCCATTTAAATAAGTAATCAAAAATCTAGTCTTGATGACAGAAATTGGTCCAAATATCAGTGTAGGTCAGATGACAGTGAGGTTGGTGTGTGTATTAAATGTATTCTCTGTTATGAAAACTGTTATCTGCATAGCTACTAAGCAGGATGTGTTATTTTATTGCTCATGACAGTGTCACATGACAGTGTACAAATTGTATGTGTATGATATATAAATTTAAAAAAATAATCTTTTCTGAAAATGTTCAGTGTGCAGATTTTGTGTGTGTGTATATATATATAATTTTTTTTTTTTTTTTTTACTTAAATTGTAGCTTGTAAAGTGCTCAGTGAACCATGTGACTCAGTGTCTGATAAACAGTGCCAAATGTATTCTGTTGAGGGCTCTAAGGTGGTGACAAATATTTCAGAAAATTTAATTGATTGTACAGTGATTTGTATATATTCACAATTTAGCTGTGAGTGACTCATGAACTTAACTCCAACTTTGCTGCTCAGTAGAGGCAAAAAGACCACAGAGTCTCTCAGGTGATGGAAGCAGCCAGGACTGGCATACTGTAGTCCTAGACTGAGCCTTTTTTTTTTTTTTGAGTGCTGCCTCATGCCTCCATTTTTACATTTTCACACTGATGTAACCAGCAGTATCACAGGAATTTGACTGTACACAGTCTGACGATGTGTACACTTTTGTTGAGAAGTGTTGTACAGTTTGAGCACTTTTGTGTTGTGACTGAGGCAGGAATCTTAAATCTTTTAATATAGTTACTGACCTATTATTGTGTTATGGAAAGGTGCTGATGAGCTTGTTCCCTATGTGAACCTTAAATGCTTTCAGTATATATTGGTGTTTTAAAGTGTAGAATATAGCACTCCTCAAAACGAAGCCACCATAGTTAATAACAAAGGCTGGTTAAGTCGAACATGCAGACCACTAGGGTCTTTGCTGGATTAAAACCGTAGACAATTTGTTTGTTTTTAATCTCTTTGTTGGAGATGTTTATGAAGTTTCATTCTGGAGGGATAATTATTTGGGATGATGCATTAAACCACGACCTACCAATCAAAAATGTAAAAAAGTTGTAACGTTTTCCTTCATCAAGCTAGCACGAAACAGTCTGCTCTTTGTTTATGGCTTACCATTATGTGGGCTGTATTTGCGCGCACAAAAAAAAAGCAGGAACACCCCATTAACCCCCCACCCCCACGAAATGCTTTTGGGTAATACAGTCAGAACAACAGTGTAAAATATTTGAAACCAGTTGCTCCACCCATAAATGTGTAATTTGACATCCATGTATATGTAATTTGAGCTTTAGTATGAGTACTAATATTCGTGTTGTTTTTTGTTTTTTGAGAGGATGGGTTTTCAGCTCTGCCAAAGTGGCATTTTATCAGTGTGATCTGGCAACCCTATTTGAGGAAATTGTTCATTCAATAGAAGATAAGTGACAGGGGAACAATATTTGTTTCTGCATTAAAAAAAAAATTTTTTTTTTTGATTAAGCAGCAATCCTGGAGGCACATTCTGCATTTGAAGTTTTAAACAGCAGAAGAGTGCAGGCTGACCTTTACAGCTGATTAAGAAGGCCAAAATATTTTCCAGGAACTTGTCACTTCACCCAACATTACCCCAAACATGCACAAAAAGAAGGATTAAATGTTTTACTGACATTGTCTTTTTGAACGGATTATTGAAAGGTTTACACCACACTTCTCATTTTGGACTGAAGATTCCAGTCTTCTGATCGAAGGGGTTACATGAATAATAAACAAAATAAAAATTGTTATTCCTATTATTAGAGGAATATTAGGGTCCATGTAAATGCAGCTATTCTAATTGACTCATGTTAATTTTAAATTGTCTCATGTTGCCTTTAAAATTACCTTTACCAGGTATGTCCTATGTAAACTAGAATTAAATGATCCCTATTTGACATTTTTTAAATGTATCAGCATTCAAAACTAGGCTGTTGTGATCCTGTAGTAACTCAATTGGAAGCAGTCTGACGTACCTTTAGGCCACTTGCTGTAGCCGTCACAGTCCTTCAGTCAGCTGATTGTGATCAGAAGTTTGCTAAAAGGCTGAGAACCAGTAACAAACAGGATGCTACGGAATGCTGTGGAAGATACAAGCTGTTCTGCTGTTTACTAAGTGCCTTTCCTTGGTCAGAGAATCTAAAATTGACAGTCATTACGCGGTGTTGACAATAAGGGCTGTATATTAAAAGCTATTTGTTTTATATCTGTCACTATGGTAAGTTCAGTTTTGTCAATTTTTAAAATCTGTATATGTAGTAGAGAGAGAAATCGGGGGAGGGAGTGACTGTGACTTCAGCTATGTAAGAGGCAAAAGAGGTTGACCTTTTTTTCTTGCTCAACAGGAAGGGCATTTTTTTCTCTCCTTTATATTATTACTCAGCTGTGAAGCTGCTTTAGTTAAAGAGAGCAGTTCATACGTAATGGAATTTTCACACTCGATTACGTCGCCATCAGTATGTGTGTTTGTCAATTAGACTTTCAGCAATCTCATGTGATGTGCTCATTGTTTTGGTTAGCTAGTCCAAGCTAACATCTCACTTTCATGTAGCTTCAGAAAATGCCAGCCCTTGAGATTATAGCAACTAAAGTAACTCCTGTTTAATTAAAATATGTCTTTTAGCTAGCAACTTAACACTAGGCCTCTAGTTCAGGAATTTATGGTGTTTTACTGCTGGGCTAAACTACAGTTCATTTTAAAACCAGGACCTTTGATTGTGCAAAATAACAGAACATAGTAATGAGCGCAAAACTTCCTATTTCTCTATATAATCCCCTGCTATACTACGGCACTTATTTCAGTATTTCACTAGAGCTTAGATACCATCATGGTAGAAAGTTTTCTCAGTACCCCAGAGCCATGACTGGACTGTCTGCTTCACGCCTGATAGCACTGGCTCCTAGGAGCTGTTTTAATGGCCCTAACGTGGAAATGCAGTGGTGAAGCCATCACTGTATGGGGAATGAGGCAATAACTCCCAGCTAAGTTCCTGTAATGTGCAAGTGGTGTTAGTTATTGATTGTGTGTACATTTCCCACAGACGGATGTATCTCTTGTTCAAGTTGGTTACAAGTTGTTGTTTTTTAAGGATCAGACGTTCCACTCGCTTGACTACTGCAGTGTGCTCTGAGCCACCTCGTCCAGCATCATTGTTTACGGATACACAATCTGATTCAAAATGCCTGGATGTTTTTGTTTGATTCAAATAGTCTCATAAATGCGCTGTGCTCGAACTCCACGGTCAATGTCAATTGGTTTTATACCTTAATTCGCAAGAAAGTTCATCACAAGTCCCAGTTTGACTTTAACATCTCCCTCATAACCTCTCAATCACCAGTTACCATGTTAACATTAGCAAGAGAATTTATTTCTGAATTACAAAGGCTCACTGTGCCTCGTACCTTGTCATATTTGGGAAAAGTGTGTAAAATGTGTTTGTGATGTGATATTATTTATTGATGATGTAATGCTGTCTTCTGAATTCTTACCCATGCTGAATTACATACAGTAGCTGAGGTGCAACCTGGCTTTCGGGGGAACAGTTTTAAAATGCAAATATGTTACTTCTACAACACTGAGGAAAAGAACCTCTTATTTCTTACAAGCAGCCAAATTCTTTTCTTTGTACTGCTCTGCTCTGAGACCCAGCTCCTGGGATTGAGGGTGAAATTTTAAAAACTAACAAAGCTAAATATCCTAGTGCTCTTGTATTGAGCTCTTTTTTTTTTTAGACAAAACACCTTGTACTTCTTTGTAAAGAGGATGATAATCACGTGCATCAAAGTGTAGTCAGTTAACTTTGTAGGCAGTCTGAACACAGGCCTGAGCAGCAAATTGCAGCCCCCACTTGCCCAGTGAACTTGCTAAAGGGTTTCAATTGTCCACTCTTATTTGTTTTAGGCATCATGAAGTAGTAAATGCTATCTTTATAATAATTAAGCTGATATGACTTGTTTCTTTTCCTGAGTGGTGTTAGAGGTTTTTGTTTTAGTAAAAGCACAGAAAGCATTTGTATTTGAAAGAAGTAAAAAAAAAAAAAAGCAAGTAATTTGTGGAAACTTTTCCATCATTCTTTATCATACACATAATCCTTGACTTTAAAATGTGCCACGGCTAAATGATTTAGAAAAAAAAGAGACTTATTTTTAAAAGATATCATATCGGAAATTATTTGCATGAAATCCAATGGCATGAAAATTAATCCAGGCGTATTGATGGAGCATTTTCAACAGCAAAAGTGTACTTTGTGGATTTTATGAAAATTGTGTGCGAGTTGTCTGCAAAATGTTTTGTTCAAATTCTATTCAACCTTTATTTCCATACCATAGTGGATTCTGCTCCATGAACCGATTTGCTAAGGAGTCAGGTGTTATGGTATCCCACAGTTCACCTGTAACTCTGCATGTAATTTCTTTGTCTTCCAGATCCGTGTGTGTCCCGGCAGTAGGAGCGAGGAAGAGCTTTAGAAGAAGAAAATGAGTGAACTGGATCAGTTACGTCAGGAGGCTGAGCAGCTGAAAAACCAGATCAGAGTAAGAGCCACCTCCTCACTTACACTTTCTCTCTTGTGTGCACGTACACACTCGTGCTGTTTCAGTGACTCACAGCAAGCAGCAGTAAGATGCTGTTCAGGAGCATTGGGTGTGCTTGACTCTAGTTCTGATAAAGATTTCAGTTAACATGAGAGCAGGAAACGAGTTTGTTGAGCTCATAGGCTGCTAGTTTCCTGTCGCCGGCTACCATTATGCATCAAAGTCTTAAGTTATATTATAATCTATTTTTTAATGTTTTTGTTCACAATACAGTCCTTCATTAAAGTTGCAGAATACTCCTAAATTAAAGTGACATTTGTTCCTCAGTTACTGACTTTTTAAAATTTATTTTATTTATTTAAATCAAAGTTTGATCACCTGACTGCATTTAAAGAAAGGAAAGAGGACGGGAGTCTGTTACATAATGGCGACACCCAGTGTTTAAGCTAGGAACTTCAGTAGTAGTTTAAAATATTCATTTAGTTTTAAAATCTCTTCTAAAAATAGCAATTTGTGAAATGTTGATGTGCTCCAAAAGATCCAGGTACTATGGTCTTAGCACCCCCATACCCACAGTTTTTGAATATTGTTGGATTTATAGTCAGTAATTTTACATCTAGATTTTTTCTGAGATCTTAACTTATTGATTTATGAACGATCTGTAGTTTTTTTTGTTTGTTTTTTTAAATATGGATGCTAGCTTTGTTTCAGTTGTCATGAATATCTGAAGGCTCTAACATCAGCAAACTCTAAATGTAGGTAAAGCAAAAGCTGTGTTCTTTATACTCAGCTGGTGCAGAGAATTTGCATTCTAGTTATCTGAATTCTGGAAAAGAGACAAACTAACTTCCGAGCTGAGCAAAAGGCTGGTGTATATCATACATGCACCAAAAAAGAAAAAAGAAAAAAACGACTCTTGTGTAAGTGCTGTTGAGGGAAGCTGCAATGAACACAAATCCCTAACATCTTAAATCTTATAAGGAAAGGATGGCATGTTGGCTTTTTCCTTTGAAGTATAACATGCATTGAGATAAAGCAGAAAAAATCTTGTAAATGCAGTATTACAACATATGTTAAGAAGATAATTACATGTATTGATATATTTTGTTGATTCTGAAGGAAATTTCAAAAATTTGAGCTCAAGCATTCACATAAGAACACTATAAACCTCCTGAGCCTTTTATTGGGAATATTTAATAATGACTACAGCCTCTCTTTTGCTCTCAAAACAGCTTTGGCTTTTTCATGGCATGGATTCAGCATGATGTTGAAAATTTTCCTTTGAGCTTTGGTCCAAGGTGACGATTGCACATGCATGATGTGGCTCCTATTTTTCCAAAAGTGTTCTGTTTGATTCAGATCCAGTGACTGAGAATGCCAAAGAACATTTTTGTTTTAAATGTATGTTGATTTTTTTTTTTTATTTGCTCCATTCTTCAGGTAGTTGTAAATGAAAATTTCCAAGAGGTCAGTTATAAATAAAGATCGAACCAGCCCATTCAATCATGTGACAACAAAAATAAGAGATTTTATCCACATTCTGATGTTTAATACAAACAATCTGAAGCTGCCGGTCTGCATCTGCATGATTTTACGCCCTGTACTACGGCCACGTTATTGAAGTTGGTCTCATTAAAGTGATCCGTGAGTGCAAATCATCACTGTGAAATTAGGACACGTTTCACAATTACATGGATCGTTATGGTGAGTGAAATCGTTTTTGTGTATTGAAGGCGTCCTCAAATAGCCGTGTTGCCTAGCTGATTCGGGTACTCGGGTTGTTCCTGTTAGTCGTGAAAGTACACTTTACCGAGAAGTATTTTCATATGGTAACTGAGGATTTGCATAGTTTAAACTGTACTGTTTGAATGGCTTTCTTGTGTTTACTGAAACTGCTTGCTGTTTCACATGACATGTTGCATAAACAGTGTTACATTTATGCAATAATGCAATGCAATAATGCAATGCTTTAATGCAACGCTCCCTGCGCTTTCTAAGGAAATGTTTTGAGCATTTATTATTTTACTT
>JAOVVA010000017.1:7706165-7733684 GCA_028565275.1 Leiocassis micropogon | reverse complement strand
GAAGCTGCTTTGAGACAATGACCATTGTTAAAAGCGCTATATAAATAAAATTGAATTGAATTGAATTGAATTGAATTCTCCTCTCTGGTCGCACATTTGATACATTCTCTGTATTCAGTAAGGCAATTACTTCCTTTTTTTATTTTAACCGCCAAGGACAATAATTAAGGAGTACAAGTTTGTTTGCTCCACACAAAGTATCTGGTTGGCAAGTTCACACTGTAAATACCAACCAGTATAAAGGAAAAAACCTGTGTGGGGAGTAAAAAAGATTTCAGTATAGGAAATCAGCATTGTTGAATCACAGAAGCATCCAGCCATTGTTTGTGGAAAGACAGATAGATTACCTCCCCCCTTTGTCCTGCCAGGTGTTCTGCCAATCCATGCTACCTATCATTTATTTCTACTTAACTGTTTAGAGGATGCAAAGGCCGGCGAGCCTGGGAACTGTTTTATTCATTTACTTGATTATGGACTGGTAACATTAGTTGATGGCGATATTCATCTATCAAAATATGCTACCCTTACTGTTACAGTAGAGTTACCCTTTAACATTTTTCGATAAAATTGCATAAATCGATAGACGCTGCTATCAATTCAAGCTGCGATAACATTTTTCGACAACAACAGCACAATGTGGCCAAACAACTGTTATATTCCCAGTAATGGAGCACAAAGACTGAAATTCTAAACCACACTATTGCTCTGCTGTGCGTTTCCCTCTCCTCCTGCACCCTGCTCTGTGACCGAGGGAGAGGACACCTGTTACAAGAAATTTTAATTTCTTAAAATTTAACAACAACAGATGGAGCGAGAACATTGGCTCAAGTCTTCAGGAATTGTTCCCTTGATATTCAAGATCTCTTCTCTACTGTAAGTAAGCTAATAGCTAAAGCAACAAGCAAGTTTTATTACAAATAAATTTTAAGACAAAACAAATCAGTGTGCACCGACACTCCGAGGCAGCCATCCTCTTCCTCTGATCCATCACTCAAAATTTTATATTATTTAATAAGAATGTGTATTAATAAAGTTGATGTTAGCAACTAAAACCAAAGTGTTGTAGAAGCTGATAAGTTAGTAATAAATAAAATTATGATTATGGATATACGTCTCATAAGTAAGTCAGCAGCCTGCTAGAACATGGCAGATCTGGATAGCTTGTATGGTAGTTATGCATCAGTTATGAATAAAATCTGTATAATAATAAATATTTCATGGCCTGGGAAATGTAATATATTTAAAAAAGGGATATTGCTGGTGGATCTGAACCCTATTCATGATGGAAGTCTATTGTACTGTATTGTACACAAATTCATGGACAGTTTAGACTAGCTAACATTGTTGGTAAAGGTGGAAAGAAACTGGGAAAAAGAGTAAAACGCCACACAGACAGTAGCCTGAACTCACGATCAAATCAGCGACCCTATGTCCCGAAATACAGTATGTATACAGTATTTTGTTACAATACTGTGGCATTTTACACTTTCTTCCCGTCATAACGACTTAAACATTTAAAACACTCCGTTTTATTCAAACAGCAGATGATTCATAAGGCACTGCATCATGACGTCACATTCCCTACCGGGCTGAATATTCATATACGTCACGTGAGTTTTCGTCTGTAAATATACTGAATACACGTTAACTCCAATACCCATAATACCCCGGAGTGCCTGCGCAGGCGAATATTTCCAAAGCATTCTGGGAAAGAGAAAGCTGCCATAGACCATTTTAGGTTTGCCTATGCGGTCGACAGGAGGAAGACGCCTGTTTGCATGTTTTCACGAAGACACGTTGAATTTGTCGACTTCACGTGTGGGATAGAATACATTTTTAGGTGCCGCTTTAGCTGGTAAGTGAATGTTCTGCAGCCGGTGCTTTTCTGCGTTTCAACGACGCTTCTGCAATCTTTCCCGTCTCCAGCTAGCAGGCTTCGTCTACAGGCTCCATTTTGGTGACACGTTAGAGTCAGATTCAGCTTCGCCGCCGTGTTAGCTAAACAACCAGCGCCTCCAGCTAACGTAACAGCCATTTACTCAACTCTGGTGTTGATACAAGGTACTTTGTTACCTAATGAATAAGCAATATAATAAATATACGTTTTAATCACCGTTACATATTCGACTTCCCTCCACAACCCCGCGTTCGTTATATCTGTTAACTTATAGGTCACTAAATAGAGGAGTCGGCAATACAGTATGTGTTCCACATCACGGGGTTTAGTTGTTTTTATTTTTCCCAATATGGCGGAGGTAATGTAGCTTTAATATGGAATCGCGTCTATACAGCTTTGTACTGGGACTGTGCTTTCGATTTAAATTGTCTTTGCAGAAAGAATGCCTGAAATTGTCATGTCAAGGTTATTTATTACTAGAACATGTAGTTAAATTGATATCTTGGGACCGTGCCGTTTGAGTTTGAGTTTCTGATTAGAAACTAATGATCACCGTCAAGTTGCCACTTTGCGCATGGAAAGATGTTTTCTTCTTATGTTTTATTATAAGAATGACCATGCATTTCTAGTAAATTAAATGGCTAAATGTTGAATCACTTTTCAACACGTTTATTTATTAAAACTATTTTTATAACATGAGAAATTTCCCAAAACGATTCCCTCCTCCCAATATGCATCTTCTCAATATGCATTTTCTTCTCGAACATTTCCGAAAGTCGTAAGTCACGTGACTATGGTTCGGCAATATGGCTGACTGGTGAAACAGACAGTAACTCATTCTGCAGTAACTCATTCTGCAGTTGTAAAGTGCCACTAAACATCTTTTTATCCTTTTTTTAAATCAAAGTAGAGTTCATATATAGAGAAGTTTATAAGATGATGACGATTTTTCCACACTTTACATAAAGGGGTGGCTCGGGGTTTATCTAAAAGTCCCTCTGCCATTTGCTGTTAATGTAAAATTTGCATACAAGTCTTTGCAGTATTTCCGGCTTTGTCCAAATGTAGTCCAAGTCATGTATCATACATGTTTTGAAATTAAAAATGTAACTTTTGTAATCTGTAGCTCCGAAAGCATTTTCTGCATCTTATTTCATATGTACGTGGAAATCTTTTGTGCAGGAAAAAAAGCTTAATCTTCCATCCACTTTGCTCTGCTCATTTATTTGGTATAGATTAAAGTGTCTCCAAAGTTAGGTGAATGTATTATTTACTTACACCTCTGACCGGCTATTTTTGAGTCTTTTTTTTTTTTTTTATAAAAAAAAATCTTTCATTTTATGTTTCAAATGTATTGATTTTGCAGACATTGACAGCAGAAGATGTCAGAATAAGACATCAGATTGGCAGATGGTTAGAACTCTGTTGGAATCATGTTGCATGGGTAGCCTCCGCTTGTGACATTTGCCAATTTAAATAGTTAATTGGGTTAATAGTACACCACACATGTTCACATGACCAACCTGAATTCCTGTTTTTGTTTTGTTTTTTGGGTGGGTGGGCTGTCTGTACTCACATCTAATGTATTTCAGACTGGATCTAAGCCACTATTGCATGTGGTCCTAGTTTGAATATACAGTGCATCTCAGAAAGAATAGGATATTGTGAAAAATTACATTTCTTTTCATAATGTATTTAGAGAACAGCAACTCTCTATATTCTACGTTTATTACACGTAAAAAAAAATTGTTCAAATCTTTTTTAGGTATTAATTAAGATCATTATGGCAGATAATGAAAATCAAATATCCAGTACATTTACACATCTTGGATTGCGAGCATAATTTGTTCCAGAAATGTTCTTGTAATCCAAAATAATTAATACCCGAATAGTACATTAGTACAAAATATAAGTTACAAATATAACAAATTAACCTGCACTTTACCTTTGAAATAAATCGTAGCTTGTGTGGGTGAGAGAGGCGGGGGTTATGTAGGGTGTTGTTGCAGTACAGTTACTAAAGAACAGTCACTACACTTGGACACAAAATAATAAAACCACGGTCACAATGTTATAGTAAACAGTACCCATAATACCCCGTGTGCGCACGGCTGTTGACTACAAGTGACGCACTGAGACTGAGCATGGGAGACGATTACCAACAATCATGCAGCGCGCGAGAGAAGAACGATTGTATCAATTGTGGTCACATGACGCTCGGCAGATAAACTTTTTATTAATTTAAATTTATTTCATTAATTTTGCTTGTCATGCAAAACACTCACAGACCAAGTTACCATAGCCTAATGTAGGTCAATTAATAGTGGTATGTG
Source organism: Leiocassis micropogon (assembly GCA_028565275.1). Taxonomy (NCBI): domain Eukaryota; kingdom Metazoa; phylum Chordata; class Actinopteri; order Siluriformes; family Bagridae; genus Leiocassis; species Leiocassis micropogon. Next base: position 7,729,454 of record JAOVVA010000017.1, on the reverse strand, counting down.
GAACAAGGGTTGGTGGGGTGGCAATGTAATAAAGAGTTCTGCCAGTTTTATAACAGCTCCAGTGTCAATGCCTCCTGAAGATTTGTTTACCTTTTTTATCTTTTGCAGGCCTCTCATTAGGTGACACGAACATGGGTGCAGATAAGCGGTGAGTGAGTCATCATCATATCAGTAGCCAAAAGCTATTTGCCTAGCACGTTTGTATGATTTGTTTATGCTGTGATGGTTGTTCAGGGTTAGCCGCACAGAGCGTAGTGGCCGGTATGGTTCAGAGCAGTCCCGTGATGATGACAGACGTGACCGACGAGACCGTGATGATCGTGGGTATGACTCTCACCGCTGGAGCGATGATCGTCGTAGTGACCGCTACGATGGAGACAGAGGGGATCGTAGTGATCGCTACTGGAGCCGAGACAGTCCCGAGGTTTGTGTCAGGGTGTTTTTTTTTCTCTCGTAAGGGACTGTATGTGCACGAGGAACTTAATTACAACCAAAGTTAATGTTTTATACATTTAAAAAAAATGTTGATTGAAGATGAGATTTAATTTTTTATTATAAATTTTTAATACATTTGTGTATCTTTTACTTCTAGCGAGGTAGAAAGCGCCGTAGCAGTGATTGTTCTGAAGACGGTCACCATTCAGATGGTGATTACTCTGAGCATGACTACAGGGGAGACTCTGTTGATGAAAAGGAGAGCAAGATCATCATGCTCCGTGGTCTGCCTCTCAACATCACCGAGGCAGATGTAAGTACCAATATGTGAAAAGTCATGTCTTAAAACGGGCTCTAATTTTTTTTTCCTGAGATTTAATGATTTAAAAAAATATATATATATATTTTTTTTGCACTTTCTTAGATTCGAGCAGCCATAGACCAGTTGGAGGGGCCGCAGCCAATGGATGTGCGGTTGATGAAAAAGAGAACAGGTGAGGCCGGCGTACCGTGGATCTTTCCTCTGCCAAACCTGTGACCACTGGGCCAACCTGCTTCTGCTTAAATGCCTTTTGCCATAGCAATGTTTTTATCTGAGCATTCTTAATGCACTGTTTTACAGTAATTCACATGATTTCATTATTATTTAACCTGGTATAAAGAAACAGAGAGGTAAGTTGAAAGTGTGTTTGTGATGTTTCCTCAAATTTGACATGGTCCAAGTTTAGACAAATGAAGTCGCAAATCATAGCATGTTTAAGCTCATTCCATCTGTGGACGATAGCTACAATAAGATGTAAACTTTTGTTAGGAATAAAGTCACACATAGCAATATTTTGTCTTAAGTCTTTGTGCATAGAATGATGGTTTATGCAACTGTGTTTTAGTGTTCAGTTGTACACATTTGATGCAATCAGTTCCAGAATGTAATTTAACTACCTAGTGCAGTGTGATATTTAGGATTATTTTGCTATGGCAAAAGGTTAATTTCTGGCACACTCCCAACCATTTGACCTTTCTGGGTCGCTGGGGGTCATGAAGCAGTTTGTGACAGAGTGTGAATGTTATACGACTGAACCTTTAAGACTAACACGCCTCCCGTCTGTATATCTGAATGCCTCTCCTAGGTAAAAGCCGAGGTTTGACCTTCGTGGAGTTTTATCACTTGCAAGATGCTACCCGATGGATGGAGACCAATCAGGTTGCTTCCTAATCACCAAGTCTAGCTTTTACCCTGGGGAATGATGCAATTTAAAAAAGAAAAAAAAAATAGTGCTACCCCAGAAAAAAAATGGACATTGGACCATTCCCCACCTTTTTCGAAGGCATGGTGTGATTTAAAGAGGGGCATTTTATGGACTTTTGAAGCTAGGTGACAAATAGGATTAATGGCTTTTGATATATTTATAGCCATTCAATAACACAGATTTTAGATATGTTTATATGTAATAAGTGTGGACAAAAGAACGTTGCACAATACAAAAAATTTTACTGTTACAAAACCCAAAATCTAATTCATAATTTTGTTTGCTTTCTTGTGTTAACCACAGGGCTAAGGTAAATTTGCTGTCATGCTCAGTAAATAGTTAACTTTATTGTGATTAATCTATTATGGATAACACATTCTTAAGGGGCGCTGTGCACATGCACAGAAGTTGCCATGCAATTATGTCCAGTCTTGGTGTCAAGTAAGTAAAAAATTAAATATCAGCAGGCAGTTTGGAACAGGCTATGGAACAAATTCTAAACAACTGGTTCCACTGCTGATTGTCCTAGGTCTGGAAGGACAAGAGTCCCAATGCCAGTATAAGACAGACTAATTTCATGGCATCATTTGGGAAATTGTACAAAAGATCTCGCCTACATTATCAAACTAATTAATAACAGAACTTGATATTCACTTTGTAAACATGTTTAACACTCCAGCTTTGTTTTTATTATAATTAAGCTTTATTTATAAGGAATGCATTTTGTCAAAATTATATGTGCAATGTTTATTTTGTCCGTGATTTTATATAGATATATACTTTGGATGTTGCTCTTAAAAATAAACAGCAGGGGGAAAAAGCTTTTTTTGACAGTACAAGGCAATTACCGACTTGTGTTCTGAAGGAACTGTTTTAACACATGACTAGCATTTGAGGAGAAAGTCTTAAGTTTCCTTATGATGAAAGACTTTAAGCATTTACAATGCGTTGTATGGAGTCTGTGCGTCGTCCCAAGGTTCTCTACCTTTTACACTCTGCTCCGGCCCCATCCGGACACTCGGGTCCCAAACAGCATGGACACACGCACCCACTGACACACTCATACACACTTTGAGTCTTCCTGGGCGATCCTCCCTTAAACCCTTGAGGCTGCTTTAGTGCTTGTTCATGGGCTGAGATCAGGAACAATCGGATGATTATGTCCTAATCCTCATTTTGTATTCCTTTTGCAGAAGCTGCTGACCATACAGGGCAAGACTGTTTCCATGCACTACAGTAACACACGGCACAAGTTTGAAGACTGGCTTTGCAACTCGGTAAGTTTTATCGTGATGGCAAACCCCTAAAGTGCACATAGCACCTCATGCTCTGTAGCCGTGTGAAAGAGAAAAAAATTTAAACGCTGTGACCGGTTGCTTTCAGTGCGGCCTGTACAATTTCCGGAGGAGGCTCAAGTGTTTCAGGTGTGGTGCTGCTAAATCAGGTGCGTAGCTGCTTCACTTAGGAAGCTGTGGCCTGTGTCCATCTGGATCCTGTGTTTACCAGGAGCAAAGACTAAAGTGTCTAATAAATATCCAAAAATAGTTAGGCAGTATAAGAGAATGTTTGGAATTGAAGGAGATACATTAACCTGTAATTAATGGCAAGTCTGTGTAATCAGGGTCTGTAAGCTTTGATGGGCTTCAGCAGGCTGATGGGACACCCTATTGTGTTTTCTCTACAGAATCAGAAAGCAGCGTAACTTCTGGAACCACAGAAACTCAACCAAGTGGTGATTACTATGGCGACAGTAAGGATCCTGATTTTATAAACACAAGTCAATAGATATCCTAATACTGTAATTACATACATACACAAGTGTACAAGTCTTCAGGCAGCCAATTGTCTTACAGCAATCATCTTGAGAAACATCGCTCCGCTGTCCACTGTGGAGGGGATTATGTCAGCCCTGGCACCATATGCTAACCTGTCACCCAGCAACATCCGTCTTATCAAAGACAAACAGACCGGACAGAATAGAGGCTTTGCCTTTGTCCAGCTGTCCTCTCCTTTGGTACGTGGTCATTGCATCACCATTCAGAAATAGACAAAAAGCAGCCTGTATTTATATTTTTTTGCATTGTGTAGAGGATTATAATCACATTTACGTTGATTGTCATATTTACACATTTTTGTCTGCTGATTTTGTAGGAGGCTTCACAGCTTCTCACCATCCTGCAGGGTCTGCAGCCTCCGCTTAAGTTGGACGGGAAGACCATTGGAGTCGACTATGCCAAGAGTGCTCGCAAGTATGTGCTCCCTACACTCAGTATTGATTGTAATTTGGCTGATTACAGATGTTTCTAATGAAGGATTGATTTCCTGCTCTCTATAGGGACTTGCTTTTGCCTGATGGGAACCGCATCAGTGCTTTCTCTGTAGCCAGCACAGCGATTGCTGCCGCCCAGTGGTCCTCTTGCCAGGTTAATGCAATGTATAATCTTGTTTCAACGGTAATGTGGTGTGTTTAAGCTGCTGCGTTACTATAAATGTTATTTTTTTAAACAGCCCCAACAAAGTGTGGAACCAGCATCAGAGTACAGCTACCTGCAAGAGGGTTATGTTCCTTATTCACAGGTTAGGAGTTTACACTGCAGTTTTTACTTACGAGTGACTTCTGTTATAAAAGGTATTAGATATATCTTTTTCTTTTTTTTGCCCTGGTGTAGGAATATCATTCCCAATTTCAACAGCAGGCAGTAGCAACAGACCCATCTCAGGCTAATGGCATACTTGGAGGTAAGACATTTGTATTTTACATTGGCTTCGAAATGGAAATTAAAGCGTGAAGAGAGCACTTGGGCTTTGTTTTAATTAATATGATTTTTAGACTTAAACATGTCTAGTCCTATTTTTAAAAACAAACAAAAAAAACAGGGCAGACTAAATTAATGTTGATTTGAGATCATGCTGTTGATTAGAATTGAGTGCTGATAATCCCATGTTAGTTTGAAGTATGTACTTTAAGATTTTATGAAGCTCTTCAAGCATTAATCCGTGTACTGTTTGCCTGTATGTAGCTGCTCCCGGAATGAAAGTTCTTCCTACAGCTGGACCAGTGGTTATTTCTCAGGGTGCTCAGGTTTATCAACCCCATATCGTCGGCCAGCCAGCCACACAGGTGCCAACTGCCCCACCTTTCTATTAACCCCCCCCCATGTATTGTATCCCTGATTGTGACAGTGGGTGTATAATTGTACAAGACCTTACAGGCACCGCAGACTGTGACCATCACTGGAGCCGCCACCATCTCGGCCCCAGCAACTTCTGCAGTAGCCACATCTTCCACAGCTACAGCGACTCCTGCATCTCCCTCTGCTCTACCATCCACTTCAGATGCTAAAGCTTGTAAGTCATACCTACACACTAATGCTGATGTATTGATCAGTCTTCACAGATTCTGCATTTAGTTAAGCACAATGTGTTTTCTCCATACTCACTACTTTTACCTCTTTCCAGCTGCGCCTGATACCTCCACCTACCAGTTTGATGAGTCATCTGGCTATTATTATGACCCTCAAACCGGTCTTTATTATGATCCCAACACACATGTAAGTTGCCTTGCATGGTCATTAAAAAAAAAAATCAATAACCTTTTGTAATAGAGAGGCATAGAGATTTTCAGTAGATTTAATGAAGTAAATTTTTGCTTTTCAGTACTACTATAACTCGTACACGCAGCAGTATTTGTACTGGGACAGTGAGAAGAATGCATACGTGCCTGCAGCTGATAACAGCAGCACTCCATCTGCCTCCTCCACCCCTGTTAAAGAGGGCAAGGAAAAGAAGGACAAGCCCAAAAGCAAAACAGCTCAACAGGTTGCTTTTCTGTTAATTTTGTGTTGTGTTCATTTTTCTGTTCAGTGTTACATGGTATTTGTTTACACAGTTTCATCTGCAATGTGACTGTTTGCTTGTTAGATTGCAAAAGATATGGAGCGTTGGGCAAAGAGTCTGAACAAGGCAAAGGAGAATTTCAAGAGCAGCTTCCAGCCTATCAGCCAGGAAGAGAGGAAGGAGGCAGCAGCAGCAGATGCTGGCTTCACACTGTTCGAGAAAAAAGTAATTTTGCAACCATAATCATATCAGCAGATTCGCAGGTGTTTTGTTTATTAAACATGGAATGCCTCTTTTTTTCCTTTTTTTTTGTAGCAGGTTACTGGTTTGGAGAGGCTTATATCAGAGGCAGTGAAGACTACTGAAGAGGAAATTTCATCCTCAAAGGCTAGTTTTATTCCATCTGTGCATTCACAGAAATTTGTTCTTGTATTGCCCCCAAATGTTTCTTCAGTTTTGTAACTCTAATGAGTTTTTTTGCAGGTGGGTCTTGTGGCAGCCTATAGTGGGGACAGCGAGCCTGAGGAGACTCCAGAAGGTGAAGAAAAGGATGACAAATTGACAGACTGGAAAAAAATGGCCTGCCTGTTGTGCAGAAGACAGTTCCCCAGTAAAGAAGCACTAATTCGTCATCAACAGCTCTCAGACCTGCACAAGGTACTTGTACTCACCTTGGTTTTATTATAGAGCTCTAAAGCAAGGAAATTATCTTATGATCTTATAATCTCATAATCTTATGTGGTGGCTTTTATGTTCCCTCTCAGCAAAATTTGGAGGTTCACAGAAGGTCCAAGTTGAGTGAAGCAGAACTAGAGGAGTTGGAAAGGAAAGAGACTGAGGTATTTAAGCTTCACTGTACACACACAAAGTATTCCTTTCTAACTTTCTATGGTTTTCTTTAATAAGCACAACAGATTCCATGTAAAGATTTTCAATATAAAACATAATACTGGCCTCCGAGTGGCGCAGTGGTAAAGTGCTCGCCCTATCATCCGGAGATCGCGAGTTCGATTCACGGGTTTACCTCTGTAATCACGGCTCTGAGCTCACACATGTGGAAGAAGCGGATAGCGCTGTCCTCTGAGTGTGTTACGCTGCTGCTACACTGTGCGTGAGCGAACAGTTTGAAAAGATGCGGTCGGCTGGCGTCACGGCCCTGGTCTTCGGCCCTCTCGACTGAGTGGTAGTAGTAGCCTTATTGTGGGAGCCCCCTAGTGACGTGGAGGAATTGGATATGACTAAATTGGGGAGAAAATCGGAGAAAATCCAAAAAAAAAAAAAAAAAACTAATCCTTTGTTTCCTGTTTTCAGATGAAGTACAGAGACCGGGCAGCTGAGAGGAGAGAGAAGTATGGCATTCCTGAGCCTCCAGTTCCAAAGAAGAGGAAGTTCACACAGCCCACACCAGTAGTGTAAGCCAACACCCCTGGCCATGATAATGATGGGTTTACTGATTTACCTTGGTGGTTTACGCTTACCTTTTTAGTCATGCATGTCTGTCTACGTGTATAAAACGGGTAATTTTGTAAGTAAATCCACTCTCTCTCAACAGGAATTACGAGCAGCCTACAAAAGACGGACTGAACAGTGATAACATTGGCAATAAGATGTTGCAAGCTATGGGATGGAAGGAGGGAAAAGGCCTTGGCAGAAATCAGCAAGGCATCACAGCACCTATTGAGGTCAGTGAACCTGTTTTAAAAATTAATACTACTTGGTTTACTTTTCCCATACTTGTTTGAGTATTGTAAATGTGGATGTTCTTTGTTGATCAAATTTTTTTTTTTTTTTTTTTTTTTTTTTTTTTTTTACCCCTTAGGCCCAGATGAGGGCAAAGGGAGCAGGGTTGGGTACAAAGGGCAGTAATTACACCCTCTCAGCCTCGGATACCTACAAGGATGCTGTGAGGAAAGCCATGTTTGCACGCTTCACTGAAATTGAATAAACTGTTGTGAATAAACTCTTGGATTAATTGCATTGAGATTTTTTTTTTCCAGGGGATAGATGGGGAAGCTGTATAGATGGTGGATTAGTGGTTATGACCTGTTTATGTATATATGTGTATAGTGAAGAAATGTGATTATTTTTTGTTTGTTTCACTGAATTAAGGACATTGTCCTCACGCCTGTAAAGTTTGTAAAAGATGTTCTTGGATTTGTACATATAATAAAATATGTTCAGTTATGTACTTTGTCTTGGGTGTTTTCTTTGCGTAATACTTGATCAGTATTCAGTCATTTCAAGATAATTTAAATGTTTAAGTCTTGTCATCTTTGTCCCTCCCCTAAATAAATAAAATTTACTGTGATAACTTGTAATTTGGCTGATGCACCCACAATTTATGTTGGTAAAATCCAATGTTTTTTTTAAAAAATCTTTAAATGATGTCTTAATCTTGGGTATTGCTTGAGATTTTAAGGTTTTCCTTGCAGATGAAACATGTTTTAAGAAGTGAAATAAAGAGACATTCAGTGGATAAAATCCACCACAGTGTACCAGGCACTGCTCCTGTGTGTGTGTGTGTGTGCGCCATGATGCCACAAATGCAAGCGAAAAAGGTAATGCATCAAAAATCTGTTTTAAAATTGAATTTAATTCTAAGAATCATCTTTTTTTATTGATGTGTTCACTTTTCAAATTGTGTGTAAACCAGATAATCGACATCCACTATCGGATAAACAACGGTATTACCTTCATGGCTTGAGCCCTTTAGCTTTGTGTTATTCACGTACATTTCCTGTGTATAAGAGCAAACTGAGCTGAAGGCTACTTTTAATAATGTAGCGAGCATGTCTTACACGACCGATAGAGGGCAGCAGTGTTTTGAAATACTGTTAAACTGCTTCATCAGCACAGTGCCATCATTTCGCTCATGAAAACTTTTGCAGTATGGCATGTAAACATTTAGGTGACTTTAGTTATCAGCTTACAACCACTGACAAATGATTTTGTCACCACACTTGCAGGCTGTACGCCTAGTTTTATTTTTTACCTTGTACCAGATGAATATAATTTTTTGTTTTTTAATAGGGGAACATAAAATAAAAACCTACGCTGCTTCAAGCCAGTTAAAATGATTTTAATTAAGGGCAGATTATTTTCTTTCCACATATAGGAATATAATTACTTAATTTTAAAGAAAACTTTACTATTTAAGGCTTAGACTTCACTGATGGATTGGGGGGGGGGGGGGGGGGGGGTTTGGGGAGGGGTTTCCGTCTCCATCAATCTGTATCCAACTTTTTCAAATAACAGTTGACAAATCAGCTATGAAAGATTGAACCTCATCATAAACCAATTTGGAAAAATTCCAGTCGGATTAAGATCTGGGCTGTTTGCTCATTGTGGCATTCAGATGATTTCAAGAATCAATAATTCAGTTTATGATTTTCAAGAAAAGCTGTGACTCCTTGCTCTATTGAAAGATGCATTATCCTCCTACAAAATGATTACATCACTAAGCATATTTTCTATCAATGGAAGTGTCCAGATTTTCAGTGTACATTAGGTCCTTTATCTGACATGCAACCTCATATCATAAATGAGATCCAGCAATCTTTTTGGCCAATGTAGATTCCTGATTCATCACTGAACATCACTTTCATCCACACTCCATCTTTTTAATTATGTTTGAAGTCTGCTAGAAGTTTGCCTTTGTAGTTGCGCAGTGAGGGAAAAAATGATAGCACTCGCTGCTCTGTTAATGAGGGCCATCAATGGGCCTCAAGTGCACTTTTCCTCTAGAGTCTGTCCCATTTGTTTTGGCTCTGAGTTCCACTGACCATGTCACTTTGACCTCTGGTTGAACAAAGCAATCTGTGTGATTATATTTGCATTTCATGTGTATGTCTGAACCTTGGTGGAATGAAAAGAGTGGACCTCATTTCATTCCTTTTTAGTAAAGATGTGTGTAAATATTTGTGTGAGCCAAATTTAATCCACTCTTTCAAGCTGATAAATGCAAGTTATTTTTAAATATTAATTAGTGATGCCCACACATCTTCAAAAAAGACAAAGCTCATATAGCTAAAAGAAAAGAAAAAGGAAAATACAGACCTTTTATCCTTAAGTTTGCACCCTCTGACAGAATTTTTTAGGATGTGTACCGTTATTTTAAAAAAATGGCTTTCAGGCCAAACATTTATTTAGTTACTAGTGGGATTCATATTCAACTATGAGACATTGCAGAACTGCACAATCATTAAACAAACCATGACGATAAAGAAAATAACCCCACCAAAGGTTGGCAAAACAGTGTGTGTTGCCCTCTTTGTGAAAAGTGATGGCTTTCAGCCTTTTCTGATAATTGTGGATGAGTTCATTTATTTTATTAAGCGGTCTGTTCTTCTTGGCAAATCTGTCATATGTCAGGAGACTGTGATGCCCCTCCAGAACTTTTTTTTTGCCCCTCCCGTTTTTTGTTGTAGACACTGAAGCTTCCTCTTGGGCTGTGCTTTGGATAAGTTTTTTTTATATTTCATCCATTTAAATGTCCTTGAGTCAGTTTTAAGTTAAAGTTTTTTAGAGAGGCGTGCATTTCAACTCAGGTTACTTATCAGGTTTTTTTTTTCTTCTTTTTTTCTTTTTTTGTTTGGTCAGGCACACTAGCAAAAATGTTTGCTAGTGTGCCTGACCATGGCTTGGTGTCAACATAACCCCTTATTTTCACTTCTTAATCAGAGTTAAAAATCTAGAGATTTAACTCTTTGCATATGATCTTTTATCCCTTTTCTCATTTATAGGACTTTGATATCCTTTGACAGTTCTTTTGCCTTCCCCATGCCACAGTACAGTATCTAGCTTAGTCAGGCTAGATTAAATGTTCAGTATTTAGCCTAGTCAGCCTAGATTAAATGTGCACTGGCTATTTATACAGACACGCTGCTCACTCTTACTCACTCAGCTTTTCAGCACATCACATTTCCAATGGTTGAAGTCAAAAGTTTACAAAAACCTAGTTAAGATTTGGTAATATTGCCTTTAAATTGTTTAACTTGGGTCAAACTTTTCAGGCAGCCATCCACAAGCTTCTTACAATAGACTGCTGGAATCTTATTCCATTCCTCAGGTTTATAGACCTCCTTGCTCAAAATTGCTTTTTAATTTCTGCCCACAAATTTTCTCCTGGACTGAGCTCAGGGCCACTCCAATTGTACTCCACACTGTACATGCTGTATCTCCTGCTCAACCTTTCCTGACCTCTGCAACTGATCCAGATTGCAGCTGCATATCTTGTTTTCAGCCTTACTAAGTTTTTAAACACTGGCGCTTGCCTACAAAGCCAGATACAGACCAGCGCCGACATATCTCAAAGAACCCATCACAGCCCTCACTGCACCAAGCTCCTCCCAGTGCTCTGGCACTCCTCAACTGGTCCCAACATCTCTCAAAAGTACAAAGAAGGCATGCATCAATACTCCTTTGGGTTTTGACTAGGTCGCATGATCGTCTCCTAACTGTCTAAACAGCTGAGGCACTTGTAGTCTTTTAACAACGTCTAAAGACCTACTTCTCTCTGAAGTATTCTGATTTACTAGAAAAAACTATGCTTTCTGTGTGCTTTTCTTACTATATTACCTCCCCAATGGAGTTTTAACATTGACGGTATTATTAGCTAGTGACCTAGTGAATGAATATCAGTACGTATTTCTATAATTTACTTTTAATAATGGTGTCTGAAAAATGCCATTAATGTAAAAAACGAAAATTCAAACTAGGGAACTTGAATACAAAAACCCAAATATGTACATGAGATAGTGACAAATGACTTGCAGGGAGTGATGGGACGTGTAGTCCAGCACCTTCCTGATGACGACTGTGCTTTATCACACCATCCTGGTTTGCCAAAACCTTCCTAAAAGAAGATCCATAATTCAGATTTTCCATAATCCTTAACCCAAATGCATAATCCTAATTTTCTGTTAATACTGTTTTTTCTTTCTTTTATGAACCTGATTTGCTTGTGGTTTACACTACACATTGTGACCTTTTAACTTTCACTTCGCTTGGTTATAACTGTGTGTTCTCTTTGCCTATAGAGTTGTTTGCTTAAAAAAGGTCAGTAAACTGCTTTCAAAGTCCACAATCGTCATGTTTCATTGCTATAATCAAATGATCTGCCTTTTTGTGATCTGACCTAAAACAAATAGTGGAAAGTGATACCGGATTAAAAAGAAGAAATTGAACGTCGACAAGTTTAGGATGGTCTAGGAAATAGGAAATACATTTATGTTTTAATGACATAACAGGACATTGGATATGAGTTTAAATTGTCTAATTTGCCATTTTGGCTGTTTCAAAAATCCTGATGCTGTGTTCATGTACGCTAACAGAGGATTTATTAACTACATTTTTTATTTATGTATTTATTCATTTATTTATTTTCAACACAATTAAGAATTAACTTAATAAAAGCTAACACAAGTATTACCAACAAAACAACACTCAGGTGACTCAGCAAGTCACACACAATGCTGGAATGTGGTCCTTCTAGTAATATTACTAGATTTCTTGTTACTCACTGCTGCAGCTAATTACTAAATAACTAATCTAATCTCTAATTGTATAATATTATTTCCCAAACTATCATTTTTAGCCATCTAATATTGAATAGGTTCTCCATTTGCCACCAAAACTGATGCCTTCTGACGCCTTTCTACTCTGGCCCTTGTCACAGGAGCTACAGTGACAGTATCTCATTATAGTAGCACTTGGAAGTGGGTGGGATATATTAGGCAGGAGGTGAACTTTTTTAAAAAAAATTTTATGGCCAAGCATAAGGATTTGAGTGACTTTGATAAGGGTCAAACTGCGATGTCTAGATGACTGTGTCTAAACAAACAAAATTTTACATAGCCTAATATCCTTCTCTGTTCCACATCTAATCCACAAATCATTCTTTGAATGAAAATCTCTCTCTCTCCCTCTCTCCCTCTGACAGTAAAATGATACGAACCATCTCCTGATAAGATTACAGGCTGGATTTATTCGACTCTAATATGCCCTCTTGCCTCTACAAACAACGCAACATAAAAAGTCCTAGGAAAACAGATGAGGAGCCAGTGCATTTTGCAATACATCTAGGCAGGAGGTTTTGTGTTATCAGCTCCTCACTAACACTTGTGCAATGTGTATGAACAAAGAAGAGGGAACATCATGATCATGTTGCACAGAATTCATGACCAAGGATGACAAAGGCGTTTTCATTAATGACTCAGGTTTGTTGACGGTGAAGTGTCCAGTTACTTTATTTCCTAGGAAGCCCTCATGTCTGTGTTTCCTACTGGTGCTCCCTTTTAATTACGCTGTCATAGTGAATCCTGCTGGAGTCCCCGCTGGCACTCTGCATAAAATATACATGCACATTATGCGGCCACTATGAAAATCTCTGTAAAGCTACTTCATAACAATGACCCTTTTTAAAAGCACTATACAAATAAAATTGTATAGTAGAATTGAATTGAATTGCGTTTTAATTTTGAATTTTGTTGTTGAATAGTTTGCATGAGACACGTGAATGAAAAGCCCTTTGCAGGTCAAAAGAGCTAAAAGTTTGCTTAGTTTATGTTCCATTAAAGCTGCCATTTATGTAAAAACAAAAACAAAACAGACTAACATACACAAATAAATCTTTATAAAGCAGGTTGTACACTTTATTCCTTGCCACACTTTCTGAAATGATCCCAATAAAATCTACAACTGTATGACATCATTTGTTCTCCATGCCAGGGTATGCAATTAATGTTGTCTAATGACAGACCTGCAATAAAAATATTTTTAAAAACTACACTTTATCAATCACTGTATTGTGGACAGAAAATAGGAGTTCATACATACAAATGTTCTTTCTTCTCTAATGATGTTTTACAATTGCTGCTACACAGGAAAACTCAATAAAAAGAAGAGATTTAGCAATAAATAAAGAAATATTTAGAACTAAATAGCAAAAGTGTGCCTCTTAAGCAAAGCATAAATTATTTATTCATTTATTTTCTATGCCACTTACCGCAGGGGACGCTTACTCGCACCCCCAATCATACACTATTAAAACACCAATCAGCTTTTTATTTTTTTTTGTTAAATTCATGTGTGGCGTTGAAATGAAAAAGCTTTTTAAATCTAAACCATGAAATGTGTACATAATAAAGGCATGCCGTTTAAAGTCTACCGAATGAGGTGCACATTATGGAGATTTAGGCCTCACTTATTATGCTGGATATGAAGAAATATATTTGTACATCATTTGCAGGAGCATGTACGCAAGAAACTCATTTAAAAAATAATGAGACTTTCATGCATTTCATATTTCTTGAGCAAATGTTCTTGTGAATGATTTAAGAATAAATTTGTTTGTATCCAGCTTGTTCTTCTAAATGAATTTACCTGCCTAAAAGTTCAGATCCACAATACAGTATGCAGCACATGTAGAATTTTAATCAATTACCAAGAGCTTCTGTTTTGTGTTTATTTCAGAGAGCAATTCAATTAAATTCTCTTCAGGTCTTCAGATTTGGCCTTTATTTGACTCTGGCACAATGTGTGAAATCCACCCCTTTAGCCAAACAGATAAAGCTGATTCTAAAAAGTCTAATAAACCGTGGCTCTTATTAAAATGTGGGGCGGGGGTAGCTGGGCTGATCAGAAGGGCCCTGGTTCAAGGGGCCCTGGTCCTAATGCTGTGGCTGCTCCTGGGCCCTTAAGCGTGTTCTTCACCCTCAACTGCTCAGACAGAATATTTTCATATTTAATAATAATAATAATAATAATAATAATAATAATAATTAAAACTGTTTCATTAAAATTATCAAAGTATATATTACTAAATAATGGTGTGAACTCAATCCATTTTTCTCATATGTGACACCTGTCTGCTGTACCCAGTGCAAAATAAAAAAAGGTTTGTGGAGAGGTTCTGGCTTTGCTCATGTTCAGCAAGAGGACAGTTGTCATCACAGGATTACAAACATTTCTTGTGAAAATAAAATTTCATTCCTATATTGGGCTTTCAATGAGTTTTGAGGATGACTGCAAAATACATGTCTTTAAAAAGACTAATATTGTTCAGGTCCCACTTGTCCCACCAAAACAGCTCTGTGGCATGGTCTCCACAACACCTCTGAACGTGTGCTGTCATATCTGCCACCAAGGGATTAGCATCTGATCCTTTAATTCCTGTAGATTGTGAGATAGGGTTTCCTTGGGTCAAATTTTTTTTTTTTACAACACATCCCAGAGATTTCTGGATGGATTGAGATCTGGGAAATTTCAAGGCCAGGTCAAAACTTTGAATACTTTGTCATGCTCCTCAAACCATTTCTGAACAGTTTTTTTTTGCAGTGTGGCAGGGAGCAGTATCCTGCTGAACAAGTCCACTGCCATTAGGGAATACCACTGGCATGAAGGGGTGTACTTGGCCTGCAACGATGTTTAGATAAATGCTTTGTGTTCAAATAACTTCCATACAAATGCCAGGACCCAAGGATTCCCATCAGAAAATTACCCGGAATATCACATAGCCTCTTGCTAACCTTTTTCCCATAGTACATACTGGTGCTATCTACAGATCCATGTGATGTAAAGGAAAATATTATCAATCAAACCAATTTACTTTTTTTATTTTTATTTCTGAAGCAGAAATAATTTCTAATGCTAACTTGCCCTTTGTAGTTTTTTTTGGAGGTGAGCACAGATTAGCATGATGGCTCACCTTTTCTGCTTAAACTCAGAAGCCTGCAAATGAAAATGTGCATATGTACATATAAAAAGACTAATAATTATTATCCTGTAGCAATTCAACAATTTCATGACTTGCAGTACAAGCTATTTGTAACATTTTTGCTTCTAGATTTAGAACATTTCCTGGTGCTTTGCTCCGAGTAAACTGTGCAAGCATAAACACATTCACTGTCAAACCAGTATTAAAATTCATTATTCTTTGCAATAAAAATAATTACTGCAGCAGGCAGAACCGAGCTGGAGCGGAATTTATACCTTACTGTAGCTGTCACACTCAGACACAAACCAAAGCGCTGTCCAGCGGCTGTTTTCCTCTGTAATGGAAAAGTAATTGCAAGGCTTTCAGCTCTGAAGAGGCAAGGAAAAGGACCTGGGCTCAAAATCTAATGAGCTGGCATGGTAACCACTTACAGTACTGGAGTGTGCATATGCTTTCGTAGGGTTGGTGAAGGAGATTGCATGTGTTTTTTATACCAGGTAATGAGATTATATAATAAGGAGTAAGCATGTTTACATAAGTCGTAGTAGTAGATGTCTCCGAAATGTCTTTGTTTTTCAACGTAAATACAACTCAGATAATGCATTTTAGCAGGATTGATTGTTTTTTTGTTTTGATCCTTTTTCAAACATGCTGTTTTAGTGTCTGTAGCTTAAAATGAACTGCCTCTAAATGCTCCTTTGAGGAAGTGCATTTTCCTAGCCAATCAGAATGCAGAGACAAGAAAGCCACTTTTAGAATGCTAACTTTTAGACCTCATCAACAAAGGGTAAACTCTGGTTCTGAAGAAAAAAAAGCCAACGCGTAAATGTGCAGTTCCTCAAATGTCCACTGGTGACTGGCTCCAAAAGTGAGTGAAATGCCGTAAGCTATGCATAATAAGGGGCATGGCTGATTTGCGTGAAAGCTGCAAATCGTTGTATTTTAACTTACCCCAAGAAAACATGTAGGGTATGAATGATGGAGTTCAATCAAATGCATTAGCATATAAATTTATGTTAGCCACCATAGCATTTTATCTAACTTAACGCTAAGCTCTCTGAATTGTGGATCGCTCTTTAGAAACCCTATGGGTGATGACACAAGGAGCTTGTCCAGTTTTTTTTAATACAGTCTATGCTCATCAAGCATTTCTCACCCATTTTCAGGCGTTTTCCTATTGCATTTCTGAGGAACACAGTAATGGGAAACACAACTAAGACCTGAAGACGACTCGGTTATTCTTTAGCTATTAACCACTAATGGCTAATCTACCCATTCCTAAGAGCTAAAAGTAATTATAATTGAGCCATTAGTACTTGGCCACTACCTGCTAGCCTAGGGTTATTTACTGTAGCTTTAAATAATGGTGCCCAGGGAAGAGCCGAGCTGGGCGGAGTTGAGGCACTGAGCCAGAACAGGACTCTTGGTATATCCAGTTCACAATAGCAGGAAAATATAATTTGCTTGTTTAAACTCTGGCCAATTAAAAAAATGGAAAGGAGCAAATGGCACAAATGTTTTTTAAATAATTTTTTTGTGTTTACTAGACTGACGACTGTATCTGTAAAATGACTAAATACTGAATTTTGCATAATAGGTCCCTTTTAAGGCAGGCACAAGCACAAGTACAAGTAGAAAGAAGACAGCTGCACTGAGGAGAGCATAACCTGAAATAACAGTTCATCAGACGTTCACACACACACACACACACACACGTGCATGCACACATGCAGGATTGCACTTGAGCTAGGCCTATATATATCTACTGCATATATTTAAAGCAGATATTTGCTGCGAGGCAACATGTGAGAGAGTTTTGAGTTGTGGGTAGTATTTCTTGTAGTTAAATACAAACTCATGTGTAATAGATGGTGAGGATGCTGGGAGGTATACATTTTCTGTTTGTTTTTGTTTGTTGTTGGTACAGTAGCTCATGGCAGCACCTTGTATTCATAACACATTATTTAAACCTCACTACGTTTTTGTAAAAAAAAAAAAAACGTTATGGGCCTTAATGTATCTTGGCATTAAATGAACACACAATGCATTAGTGGCTATATTTAAAGTCGACACTAAATAAGCCGAGTTCTGTTGTTGTGTAACGGAGGAGGTACCAAAACACTGAGCTGTATTTTTCTCCAGAGATGTTTGCAGTGAATTCTAACTCTTGACAAGCTATTAAGAAAAAAAAAAAAACATTTTATTTGCATAGTTTGGTGCAGTGTGTTGTATAAAATGTACAATAGATTTTCACACAATTAATCACACATTTGGATGGAAGGGGTGAGCTAAACTAGTAAATTAGTTTACTATATTAAAATGAAAGAAGACTACATTTTTTTATATTTGTTAAAATGAGTATGGATCTTGATTAATTTATATGTAGACTAATATTTTTACTTTGTAGTGCTTTAATGCTAAAAACAATGACATTGAATTGTTCATTTAAGGGTTTTTATTATTATTATTATTATTATTATTATTGGTGGTGGTGGTGGTGGGGGTGGCGGTAATGAGGATGATGAGGATGATATTTTTCATCTTTGTTGGTGGAGTGATTTATGTGAAGTTGATTTATGAAGGCATTGTGTTCATACTATTTTTGTAGGACTTGTTATGGTTTGGCAGTTGCTGCCAGATTTCATGCTTGCTAATGTCAACACGAGACTGACAGGGGCTCATGTGGGTTGAGACCAATGGCAACAGCCAAACTCTACTAAAATCCATGGTATGCTGCATAGTTTTTGCCATTTCAGTAGAACAAAGTTATCCTGCATGGAATCTTAACCTATTATATAATGCTGACCAACTGAAAAATTATACAGTATATACAAGACATGGAGAAGGCACATATGAGGGAAATCACATGGTGTTTGAATTTTAATGTTAATGTTAATATATTAATTTGAATCAAACTGTCATTGTGAACTTGTTTTACTAATCAGATTCTTTGCTGGCCTTACAACTGTCATCTGAATTACAAGTCTTTCTAATACTTAGCTTATACAAGCTGCAAAATATACAAAAGGTAAATGGAATAATATTCCAGTTACACTTTACACTTAAAGTGTGACTGAAGCATAAACTGAGTTTTAACAGTAACCATGACCTAAGCACACAAATTCTCTTTTGGATTAATGAGTAACTGTCCATAAAGTCATAGATTTCATTTTATTCGACTGTATGTATAGCATTTTTGCAATAAATACTGTAACAAAGCAGCTTTACAAAAAATCAGGACGTAGATTCAGATCTCTAAGAAACAAACGAGAGTTTACAAGCCAAGGAATAAGCCACTGAAATGGAAAAAGAAGAAGAGAAATAAACAAAGCCATGAGAGAAACCAGACTTAGAAGAAAACCTATTTTCTTTTAGTGGACTCTATTGAGATTACCGTGGGATTATACACTTTATTTGTTCAAATACTACTTTCCGAAACAAAAATTTTCAGGGAAAGAAATTCTTATAAAAAATTTTTAGCTAAAGCAATTCAGGCCAGTCCCAAAGTCCATGGATGTTGTTTTTAAAATGTTGTTTAAGCTCATGTGTTGTAGGATTAAGCAAACACACACTCAGAATTACAGGTCCACTGACACAGTTTCAATAAAAGTTATATGAATCATTCTCTAATTTGGGGTACATTTCACATAAGAAAAAGTAAATAAATTTAAAAAAAAGTTATTTCTCAATAGAACAGTAGAGGTTCATGTTAGTAAAGTCCTTCAGTGTGACAAATCTGCTAGTTGTAAAGCTTAAACATTAACATTTTTCAAGGTAAAAATTGGTTTCACTACTCAGTTTGTCAAATAACTCAAAATGAATTTGTCCGAATGCCAAGTGAACAGCCACAAATGATGTCATTTTGTTCTGTGGCATACATTTTGTTTGCATTCGTGCTGTGATTTTGCTTCTCCAAATATACTGTACTGCCCTCCTTGCAGGTTGAGCATCCCAATGACCCCTGTATCTCCTCTGTTTATCTATTTACAATATTTTAACTTTAAAATATGTGTTGATGGGAAACAGAGAAAATGGAAGTTGACAGGTACAGTAACATTGTTGATCCTTCTTTTTCTGACCCATAATTACAGTAGTAGGACTTACCTGGCTGACCACATTCATTTTCATGAACAGTTGTATATCATATATGAACAAACAATTTAATTTAAATAATTAAGAATCTGTAAACCATAAAAAGAGTAAGTAACATAGTTGAGGGTCAACTAATATACTCAATGACAATGAGCTATTATAGATAAAATATATCAAAATGAGAGAACACTTTCCACAGTGTGTTTACAATGTAAGCCACAGATATGAATAAGATTTTGTAATGCCGAATTGGGACAAATCATTTTGAGTTCATGACAGTGAAACATATAAAATATATAATAAAGTATACAGAATATAGAAAAAATATACGCAACAACGACCTAAAATGTACACCAAATTACAAAATGATTCATGTCTGCATGCCATAACCCCTGCCTTTACCATGTTTGACATATGATGTGGTTTGCTTTAGAGCATGAGCCTTAACTTCCAATAATGTTGGTACAAATTAATCTTGTATTAGAACTGGACAGGTTTTATTCAGAGATTCAGAGAGTTACAGGCCTTTTGGTGAGATTAAGATCACCAGTGCATTCCTACTTTTTCACGAATGTACCAAATGGTTGATTTGGCCCTTCCCATTGTTTCTGCTGTCTCTCTGATAGGATTGTTTTGTTATGCCTAATTATAGCCTCCTTCAATTGCATCGACACCTCTTTCAACTGCATATTGAGAGTTTCCATGAGCAGCTCCCCATTGCAAATTCAACAACTGGAACCAACTGCAGACGTTTATTTCTCCTTAATTTCTCATGAAATACCTTAGAAACAGACCACATCTGGCCATTATTAAAATGATTATCAGGCAGTTGTTAAATTACTTTTGAGCCTGTGAAATGGAGAGACTTTTTCTTAATGATTCATGAAATGTTTGTTAAACCCCTTGGAATTAAGCTGAAAGTCTATGCTCATCTTGATTGCTTTGTTTCAAAATACTATGGGAAAAATACAAAAATTGTGTTATATGCCCAAAAGGACCAGACCTTATCTTTAGTAACCATCTTGAACACAGTCATCGTCTTATCGTCTATACTGCTTTATCATGTATACAGGGTCGTTGGGGGGGGAGGGTGTGGTGCTGGGGCCTTTTCCAGGAGATGGGCACGTGGCTGGGTACACCCTGATTGGGGTGCCAATCCATCGCAGGACACACACACACACACACACACTCACACGCTCATTCACACACTATAGAACGCCAATTAGCCTAATCTTCATGTCTTTGCACTGTAGGGGGAAACCGGAGTACCTGGAGGAAACCCACCGAGCTCAGGTATAACTCCATGCACACAGACCCTGAGGCGGGACTCGAACCCAGACCCCGGAGGTGCCGAGAACCCCTTAAAAATAAACACAGTGTACCTCCTCTTAAAACACTTTAGGGTACATGATTGGACTTTTGAGGGCCACTGATGTACCGTTAAAGCTTTGGACTCTAAAATCTAATGAAAGGTACACCACATTTACATCCTCAGATTTCTTTCTTAGAAAAAGTGGACACCTTGAGGTACTAAACACTATATCGGATGAACGTTCCTACGACTCATTATTATTCCACATACTGTACTACTTTTACCTAGATTACTAGTGAGTACCACGCTCCAACCATACGCGATCCTGATTGGACAGTTTAAGGAGGGCGGGACTCACGCGGCTCCTCCCATTTCTCAACTAAAGAGCGACTCTGAGTTCAATTCATTTCTAAAAGCGTTCTTTCCCCAGTTTAATGCAATAAACACAACAGAAAAGAGAAAAACTGTACAAAGAGAGCTTTTTAAGAGATTCTTTTCCCCCCTGTAAATAATTTTAAAAAAAAGGCGCCTGGAAAAACAAAAGCTGTAATAACGTTGATAATAGAGGACATAAGTGGGAAGAAATCAGCTCTGTATTTGTGTTTCCGTCGACTGGTAAGAAATATTTCACTTTTCATTAAACAATGTACGTTGTAGCGCAGACCATCTAAATAAATCTATATTTTGCAGCTTGGAATGAGTTGTGATATTTTATAAAGGATTATACAGGTCATGTTGGAGTTCTTTCTGAATTCCCAGCCTTTGTTTGCGCAGGGAAACAGGCTGTGTGTTAGAGAGAGAGAGAGAGAGAGAGAGGAGTCCTGCTGGTGTGTCACGTCCATGTGTTGCGCTTTTCTCACTTTTAAACGGTTTAATCGGCGTCTCACGAGCCAAACCAGCGGTACATGGACGCGCACTCTGTTAGGAAGTAATCTCATGATGTGTTGGTTCACGGAATTAAAGCACAGACACAGATGATAGCGAGCAGTAACGTTATAGCTTTTGTCTGGGGATCATTACGAGGTTCACTCTGCGCTTTTTTTTTTTTTCCTTGTGTCGCTGAGCGCTTAAACACGGGCATTTGTTTCCTGAACAAGAGTTCAGTGTTTGACAGGATGTTGTGCTAACCTTTTAAACGTGTAAATGTTACTCAGTTATTTGTCCGAAATCATGATTAAATGTTGAATTCGAGGTTTCCACGCGGTGAGTTATTGTAACGGGATCCTCCAGCACATGGCGCAGACACTCTCTCTCTCTCTCTCTTTCTCTCTTTCTCTCTCTCTCAGAGCTACTACTTCCGTTTCACAGCTGCAGAGGAACAAAACGCTAGTACGCTTTTGTTTGTTTGTTTGGTAATGAATGAGAGATGAGCACGTCTAGTCTATGTTCTTTCTTTAGGTCAGTGGTAAATAAACCCAGTGAATGCTTTGTCCACTTATTTATGGACGAGTTGACCCGTTTTTAACGTCCAACAATATAAACATTATACAGTCGAAAATGTTTCCAATTATTTACTTCATGTTAAAGGTTTTCTAATCATTCAGAAGTTAAGGGTTTAACCCTACAGCTCTGCTCCATTGAAGGAGGAATGTTTTGGTTTGCTATGTGAGGTAGTATGTGAGGGAGATTTAAATGCTTGTACTTAAAACCCCCATCTATGGACCGTGGAGGCCAACAGTGAGCATTGTATTTATTCCCGTTTGTATAACCGTGGTAGGACCTCCGGTCAACATTCACACTCTATTAGTTAGCCTAATCTGCATGTTTTTGGCCTGTGGGAGGAAACCGGAGGAAATCCATCAAGCATAGGAGGAATATGCAAACTCCATGCACACAGACCTGACATGGGAATCAAACCCAGGACCTGGAGGTGTAAGATCACAGCACTAACCACTAAGCCACCGTGCTGCCATATGTATATTCAGGTTGGGAACCAGTAGGTTGGTTACATTCCCACCATTCTCCCTCATCTTCCCAAACGATTTTCCGGACCAGTCTTTTTTTTTAAATGTTGAAAGCATCCTTCTCTGATCTTGTCTGTGTCTTGAACTTTTTGTCTGCTTTGTTCAGTACGTCCACACACCTTTTCCTCTCTTTCCCTTTCAGTACCACTGGTGCTGATTTGTGACTTTATGCTGCATTCAGGTTATTCTCATGAAAAGTTAGCTGTTTACCGCTGTGATGTCAATGGTGGACAAATCAGGGCCCCAGGATCGTTTCTGTGAACACCTGACCCCAAAGACCGATTCTTTTTTGATCAGTGAGGGTGCAGTGCTCGGGAACCGTTCCAGAGTCTACTTTAAAAAAAATCTGGAAGCAATCATACCTGAGAACAGAAGTAGATTGCTGTCACCAGCGCCAATCTCATCCTCTGACCAAAAGTCTATAGCTGATACAGAAGGAAGGCACGCGTGAGCATTGTTCTTGACATTTTTACCAAAATTTTAATAACAGGCATAGAAAGAAACTTACTTGTTCTCTTTTTGTCTTGTGTTTAATAGTACAATAATACACAGACCAAGTAGGTGCATACTGCCACCTCTTGTACTGGAGGGTGTAAATATGCAAGCTGCCCTTGAATGGAGCACAAAGAGCAATGTGAGTTGGAGGTGGTAGGGGGAGGGTTGGGGAGGGGGGAGCAATCATTTTTG
>JAOVVA010000017.1:7694638-7706065 GCA_028565275.1 Leiocassis micropogon | reverse complement strand
GGGGAGTGGGGGGGGGAAGGGGGGGGGTTGGGGGGGGGGGAGCAATCATTTTTGAGCACGGGGCAGATCAATTGTTCCTAATGTGAAAACACCTGTTGTTTACATATAGAACAATAACTTCAAGAACTAGGGAGAGTAGAATGCAACGTTAAAAGTCTTTTAGAATGGGGACTCATGGATCAGGGAAGGAAGCACTTAATGTTCTTTTTTTTTTTTTTAGGAAAACTGGACTGGAAAGTCAGCTTTAACAGGGAAGCAGAGGAAAGTGAAATCTATAGGTGGTGGTGATGCAACTTACAGAACTCAGTGGTTCTGCGAGAAAACATATTGAAAGAAGGGTGTGTGGAAGTGACGGATAGAGCAGACCAAGAGTCAAGTCACTGAACAGGACAAGACAATGGGAGGAAGCATTAGATGTTTTTATGGAAGGTTGGTGTGGAAGATTGGCCTTAAAAGAACGGGAAGTTGAGAAAGAATGAGACCTACGGTTGGCTGTAATATAACCTACTTCAAATATAAGGAATAATCAGTTAGCAGGAATTCACTGTTAGCTCCTACAAAAAACATTTCTTGCTTACCATTATTTAAAGCACTACGTAATGTGATGCATATGACAGATGTAGTGGGGATACCAAATGTTGGGCGCAAAGATTCTGAATTCACTGTGTGGCTGTTTATCACACCCGTATGTGAGCCTTCTTCAAACTGTTGCAAAACGCGTCTCTGTATGCTTTAGAATTGAGATTTCTCTTCACTGGAACTGAGGAGCCCAAACCTGTTTAGTCATGACAGTTTCTCTGTGCATAAAGACATGGTTTGCCAAGGTTGATGTGAAATATCTCAGGTGGCCTAAACCCTCACCTCGAGTCTACTGAATGCCTCTCAGGTCAGGGATTGCTTGACATCTGCCTGGTCATGGTCTTGTAGCTGAATGAGCACAAATCCCCACAGCTGCACTCCAAAATCTGTGGAAGCCAACAGTTAAGGGGGGGGACTGATCTGGTTTCGGAAAGGGTACTTATGGGTGAGATGTTCAGGTGTCCACATACTTTTGGCAGAGCTTTGCTGAGCTTACAGCAAAGATTTATATGAGCTGATGGTGGTATTGGTATGGAAATGGAAGCTTTGGAACTCTTTGTGTCTGAGCGGAGTGAACAGATGAAGAGCTGGAAGAGCTGGACAGAATAAAGGATTAAAGCCCTGCTGCACCAGTCTCTTGAGACAGAGTTGATTTCCCACTGGTGTCATTAACAGCAATGTGGGCATGAATTTTTTTTTTGCTTTCAATGTACTTTATTTCAGGCTTGGTGTGCATGAAAACTGGGTAAGGACATTTATTTATTTGTTTATTTTTCAGTAGACTTTGATAAGTGGCCTACATCCACATATCAGTGGATCCCATGGACCCCTACCCAGCTTAGACCCAGGACATCATAGTCAGTTTTACCCTCCTGATAGCAGGGCTGCTAGACACGTAGATTACAGCCGATGACATTTAAGTGTGTCAACCTGAGACCTCCTGTTGACTGTGACCTAAATAAAGAGACTAGCCATTGCCTGGATACTGTTCTGAGTTTTGTGCACAGGACATTGGACACCATCTGGTTTATCAACTGGCATTGTTTTAATAATTTACAAAGCCAGTTTAATAATAATAATAGGAATATTAAGAATAAAAATAATTTAATTTGTAGAAACCTAAGGCATTCTATTTCTAACATGTCCCCTGTTCTGTAACTGTTTACTGCGTTGTATTAAATTTAAAGAATCAGTGTAATATATGGGATTTTGCAACTGTGTTTGACAAAAAGGATGCTGCTTTGCTGAGGGTCAATGTTCAGAATGTGTCGACAAACAAGTAGTCATTGAACTACTTCTGATAGGTAAGGGCAGTGTCCGTGTCTGGTTTTCTGTGAACCAGTCTGAGGCAGTGTGGTTGTGCAAACATCACTAAAGCTCATACATTTATGTACTGTGATCCCGAATCCTTTTGTTTGCTTGCTATATAGTGCTGAGATGAGTCAGTGTTTAGGATTTTATTTAATATTGTTATACACACTGAGAACTGGGAATATATGCATATTTATAAATACCAAAACATATCGAAACATGCTGCGTGTCTCATATAGTTGAACTTACATAGGTCTTATTTCTTTTGGAAGAAAGTCAGTATTGTCTTACCTTGTTTATGGGAAGCCAAACCCTGGGTTGTGTTTTAGAAAGCCATGAATATTTTACTCTCCCTTATTAAATGCAATTATCATAGCTCATTACATAGTTTTGCCTTAAACTGCGATCTCATGTTTTGCTGACTACAAAAACTTTATTGATTCTGTTGCCAGTGAGGAATTTTGTCTGGTCGGACAATTTATACATCTTAAAATGTACACCAATGATATGAAACCATCCTGGATGGAACATTTTGTAATGTAGTGTGTTATAGATTCATATTGTTATAACACTCCAAGATACACGCTAATGAAGTGGATAGGACTGCTTTAATTCAAAATGGGGGATTCAGAAATGCCTGTGATTTGTCACCTATAATGTTTACTTGTGTGGAGACATTTGCAGTGTCCCAGCATGAAACAGCATTATTATTAGCTCTGTATTTCTGGTTTAATAAAGAATGCTTAATATTTACCAACAAATATGCTGGTACTGTGTACCTATTGCAGTCTTTTGAGTCAGTGGTTATCAAGTCACTATAGCTCTGTGGATTTATTAAGTTACCAGTTTCAAGCAATGTGTAGCTGCTCGATGCCTTGGCGTAGTGAAAAAAAAAAGAATATTTAATGGATGTAATAGTATAAAACAAACGACGTAGTAACATCAATAACGTGAAATGTAAAAATTCCAAAAGCAATTGTTATGTGCAAGGAGTAATCAGGGACACCTACATGAACTGCAGGAGAATTCAACTTGGAGGTAAATGCATATTACGATTATGCAAATTATCCTGTGATAGTTCTGTGAAACAATGAGAAACAAAATAGATTTGTAAAACTCGTCCTAACTCTCTTTCATAATGGCAGTATACACAAATCTGATTTCTGTTCTGTGCTTTTCCACTGTAATTATAAAAATTATTTAGATTCAGCATCTAAATTACCTGGTATGTTTTGTAAATAAGTTCTCTAGTTTCAACAACTATATCTTTCAGGTCCAATGCTTGCATGGAAAAGGATAATCTGCAATATTGTTTATTGGGAATAAGTACAAGGTTCTGATGCGTGACCTTCTCACTAGAGCTAGAAAGAAAGCATAAGCCTGGGAACCTCAGTGCTGTAACATTGCTTATTTTTAGAGGAAGATAAGCAGGTGGCCGTCTGGTGAATTTTTACGTTTGTGCGTGTGCAGGATTTGTGGACATAATGGTACAAAATTTACCACTCATACACCGTTTCATCAGTGTCACAAATGGCAAAAACCATGCAACCTTAAGTGTTGCCTGTCCTAAAAGATGGAGGAATGTCTAGACAGACATCCTGGCCCAGACTTGTCAAAAATTCCTAGATATATTAAGGTTTGAGGGATAAAATCATGCCTGTTTTCAAGTCCATGCAATATTTTGTGACATTTTGATATCAAATCTACTTTAACATTTTGACAGAAAATTTTCAACCAACTAAATGTACAAAACAATGTTATTTGGCAATTTGCTATCCAAGAGAAATCATAATTAGATTTTGATATCTATGGCGTTCTTTATAGAATTTATACAGACAGGTCAGCCATAACATAAGAACCACTCAGAGGTGCCGTGAATAACATCATTATCTCACTACAGTGGCAGTTTTCAGCAGGTGGAATATATTAGGCAGTAAGTGAACAGTCAGTTCTCAAACTTGATGGCTGCGTTCCATTCCATAGTGTAAAGTGTACTCGGTGTTCTCTGCTCCCAGTGCAGGGAATGTCATGCAAACATCACTTCCTCTTTCCTGATAGCATAAGCACCCCAGATACCTGTTGCTACTTTGGAAATTTTACAATACTGGATCGAATATTGATTATATATTGAGACATATACTGATACAATATAAAATGTTCTGAATAAATGTGATTTGATTTATTCACACGATGAACATTGTCCTTCCCTAAAAGATTAATGGAAAGGGTTTTAACTTTGACAAGAAACAAATTGTGATGGCTAAACGGCCAGGGCCAGAGCAACTCTAAAACAGCAGGTCTTGGAAGGTTGTGAACACCTGGTATGCAGTTGGTAGTGCCTACCAAAAGACATCCAACCAGTGAACTGGTGACAGGGTCATGGGCAGCAATTGATGCTTAATACTTCAACATTGTTGCAGACCAAGTACACCCTCTATGCCAGCACTGTTCCCTAAATGAAGTTGCCATTTTCAGCAGTATAATGCACCTTGTCACATTGCAAACACTGTTCAGGAATGTTTTTTGAAACATGAAAATGTTTAAGGAGCTGATTTGGCCTTTCAAATCCCTAAATATTACTCTGGTTAAGCATCTGTTAGATGGCATGGACAAACAGGTCAGATCCATGAATGCTCCACTTCAAAACTTACATGATGTAAAGGATCCAAATCTTAAAGCCTGATACCACAGCACACCTTCAGAGGTCTTGTGGAGTCCATGTGTTAATGGGTCAGCGCTTTGGTGGAACAAGGTTGACCTACACAATATAAAGCAGCTGGTATTAATGTTATTCCTGATTTATGATGTATGGTTTACAATATTGATACTCAACATTGGCTTGTTTAAATGCCAGTATGCAAACATGATTTTAAATCAAAGTTGTTGGAGTGATACTTCATACGGTGCTTTTGTTTTGAGTCCCTTATTTTAGGCAGAGCTTCTTTTAAGCTGATTAGGTACATGTTCTGGTATGAGATCCCTTTACTTCAAGCTTTCCACACTATGTAAGACTGCTTGGGACTCTGTTTGTTTGGGTATACTTCTAACTCTGTATGTAAGTAGCCTTAAACGTCTGTGTTCTCAGTGTGGCTGGAATTGAAAAATTTATTTGAAAAATTAAAACGGGGAAAGCATAATTTCAGGTGCTTTTCCTTTACATGTGCTGTCTGATTTTCCTGCTGACTGTCAAAAAACAAACAAGCTGATTTTTGCCATAGCATTTGATGCTTTGCGATTGATATTTGGCATAGTTTAGTTATTGGTAGGCATTCTTTAAAATATTTTTTTTAAATAACCCTTGTTCTTTTTTTTTTTTTAGCTAGTATGAATGCAGTGTAGTAAAAGTTTTAATGTTACTTTAGTTGCTCAGCTGTACAGCCTGAGCATGCAGCTGTCTAAGACAGACCATAACAGCATGAAGAATACATGTTAATCAATAGTTTATAATATGCTTGTATCCCCGTGTTTGGAAAAATACTTATGTTTAAAAAGCTCATATAGGTGCAATGGTCAGGTGTCAACAAACCTTTGGCCATGTAAGATATGTTTGCCAGTCATGTAACAGCAAATATGACGAGTATTTAAAAAATAATGAGCAATGAAAATATAATGTAAACCTATACCATAAGCTAAGCTTTAACATCATCAGCATCAACATTGTCAGTTGAATGAAAGGAATGACTTCTGGTCATTTATAGTAGCAGCCAATGCTGGTTTACTACAGTGTGTTGTTGGTGCATATTTTTGGGTTATTATGAGTAACAATAGCAAGTTAACATTAACATCTTATGGTTATAAGGTCATACCTGCCATTTACATTATTCCATTAATTTACTTAATGATTATAACTGTTTAAACCTTGATATCATTAAGCAGGTGTTCTATAATCTCAGTTGGTAACTGGAACTTGATCTAATGCTCAGACTGTTTCAACACATAAAATGGCTTTAAATCACCATATGAAGCTGAAACTTAAAAGACTGACAATCAGAATCCTCAGCACCCAAAGATTTTTATAAGGCAAATGATGGCACTGATTTGTTTGAAATTAACTGTTAATCCTGATACATCTGTGAACTGACTCATATGCTCTAAATGCTTTTAGATACACATGAACCGCACATGTTAACAACATTTGGCTGCTCTTCATTGGCTATCCTCTGTTTAAACTCCCTCTGTCCTGGGCTTGACCTTCTGTCCATGCCAGCTGAGTGACCTGTGACTCTGTCGTCCCACCATGTATTTTACAATCCTACAGTGTAGTTCTAAATTTACCAGCACATTACTATGCGTAAAATAAACCCCCTTCAATCTTTAATAATACGTGAATGAGCTTTGGTCTGCTTATTGGGTTCCACTATTTAGCACCATTGAATGTCAGTATGTAAGACACTCGTACTAGCTGCTCTTGGTCATTGGCATATCCAGCCTAGTTATAGAGGAGTCATTTCATATTCATGCTCATTCTATTATGTCATTGTTTCTATAATAATGACTAAAACAGGACCAGTATGGAGAATGCTTTATATAAACAATCTTGTGTAATTGTTGATGCGGTGACGCTTTCTCTAAGGAGGCATGTATTTAGGATTAATGGAAGTTTTTTTTTGTGCTTTGTAAGTCAAACACAAGGCTGTTAGATTTCAGATTTTCAAGCCTTTATCTTTGTCTTCATAAGATCTTGATCTTTGCTTTATATAACAGCACATTATTTAGTATTAATGTGGTTATTGAGGTGTCAAAGTATTGACATCACTATAAGGACAAAAAAAAAAAAAAACCCACAGAATATGTAAATGATAGGCCCCAACAAGAAAGGACAGATTTTCAGGCATCTCGATCTCTTTTACTGTTCACCGTTCTTGCAGATCATCCGGTAGGTCTGTTTCCCCTTGTGATGCTTGTGTGGTCATAAGGTTAGGGGCCTTGCACAAGTTCCCAACAGTCACGAATCCCTGACCCTCCCGCAGCCTCAACTGCCTGAGCCACCACTGCCCCATGCTCAGTATTGCAGTACTGAATAATTTCTATACCTAATTAAATACAATAGCTACTTAAAAATGTAAACAGTTAAAAGTATATACGAAGCTTTGATTGCTTGTTACAGAATTAATTTCATTATTTATGCAGTTCATGCAGTTATTTATTTCAGCATTTAATATAGAATCTAACATCATATATGTTAGATTTTATATTGGATTAATAAGGGCACAGTCACTACTAATTAGTCGCCGGCTACTTAAAGTTCTCAATAATCCCAGCTCAGGCAGATTGTGGCATTAAGCCTGACTTAAGTCAGATTTATTTGCTTCCGATTAAACAGGATTAAATTGGGTCTGAGACGACTTCTTCCTGAAAAATGCTTATCACAGATTCGCAGATATCTCTACTTAGTGAACATATTGGTCCAATGGCAAGGTGGAAGTTCCAAGCAGTTTATTAACTAATTAATAAAATTTATAATACTTTCTACAGGTTTTTAAACGGAGCTATAAATAGAGAACCTTTGAGCTTGTCTGCTAAATGCATGAATTCGTTTGTCATCTGGAGCTGTTTTCTCTGGAGCTTTTTCATGCAATCATAGTTTTTTTTAAGTGACAAACAGTAAATGCCCAGGGTTTTCTGAAGTTTAATCTGAACTCTGTTCAGCTTCAAGAGTTGTATGTTTAAAGCAGCACCAATTTAATCAACATCGGCCCACAGGCCAAAGCAATAAATTCAACTGTTGGCTCGACTGTTCGCTTTGATGGTATTGATTTAAATATAATTATTTCATTGCATCCACTAAAGCATGAAATTTAAATCTTAAAAAACTAAAATCTTATAATTATATATTAAAATGATACATTGGGTTTAAATATACATCAATCAGCCATAACATTTTACCCCAAAACATTATGTCCAGTAATGTGTAGGTTCCCAGTGTGCTGCCCGGGCAGCCCTGGACCCTCGAGCATGACTCTGGGGGTGTGCTGTGGTGTCTGGCACCAGGACCTTGGCAGTGGATCCTTTGGGTGCTGTGGGTTGCAGGGGGGGCCTCCATGGATCAGACTTGTTTGCCTGGCACATTCCATGGATGCTCAGTCGGAATGAGATCTAAGGAATTTGGAGGCTGGATTAACAACCCTGAATTCTGTTCTGGTAACTTTCTGTCCATGCTGCCATCGTCGAGCCTTGGGTGTCCGTGGTCCTGTCACCAGTTTACTAGTATATAACTAGTAATCAGTGTTATTCAATTCACCTGGTGGTGGTGTTAGTGTTGTGGCTGATTGGTGTATGTTGTATGTAAAATTTTAATTTAAAACATTAAATTAATGAAAAATAGTCGTCATTTAGCCCTTTGCAAGTGAGACAGCAGAGTGATTTTTCAGTGTTGAAAAAAAGGGATGGATTAAATATAACCCAACAGCTGGGTGATTCCCTGTCAATGCTTGGACTGTCGCCTGCTTGTTTCACTGGGGCTCCAGTGCCAAATTCCATTAAAGGCCTAGTAATGGTGTCAGGTGCAGATTCCGCTGTAGCAATACAGAATTTCATGCACTTGTAAATTATTTACCTGGTTGATTGAAAACCAGATTTCCCAGTTGAACCTACAACAGATCGTGTCACTTAAATGCACTTATCTTTATTTTACAAGGTTACTAGTACAGAGGTTCATGTCTGTTTTATATTGGTAACCTTGATTGTTTAACCAGGGCCTCTCGACTTCTCTTTCCTTGGAGGCCCACTACCCTGAATGGTTTCAAGTTTCGATCTGGCTACTGAAGGTCTTAGCTAATGAGCTAGTTTGATGCTCATTATAGTAAGGGGTGCCACAAATGGTGTTATGATATGTGTTTGCATTTTAAAAAAACATGATATAAAATACTTTTGATATGTCATAAAAATCTCACAATATTTCTATAAATTTAACATATTAGCTAGCCCTAGTTGCAAAAAGATAAGATATGAAACTTAGTTTTATGCTAAGAAACATTCTTTTTGCTTTGCAGAGGTTGAAGACGTCCTGAACGCTCACACACACAGAACCGGTATCTATTATTTCTTGCATGGAGCCTGTCCAATCAGAGATGAGCATCCTGGTTAATGGGAAAAGTCATGACCTTGGGGATGATATGAATGTGCCAATGAAGACAATGATAGAGGAGGATATGTAAGCATGCTTTTATTATTAATTAGCTTAATCATTATTTTGTCCATGTATTTATGTAATGCATATTTATATGGAAAAGCACTCCAACGTTTTGTGTCATACTGAGGCACTAAAACTACCAGCATGGACAAACTGGCCACCTCGCATCACTTACACTTCATACGTGCATACGATGCGTTTCGTTTTTGCTAGGGCTGTAAAAAAATATATATAAATTTTACATTTTATGTAAAAGTTTACATAAATTTTATGCAAAAAAATGACTAATTGATAAATGCAGTTCTGCTCATAGCTTTAATGCTTTTTTAGCTGACATAAGAGTAAGACATTGATGGCAGTGACGTGTTTCTCCTGTGATAGCTTTTTGACCGCTTTCTAATCGAACACTTAGAGTGACATTTATCTTTAATCACTGCGTCGTCACTCTATATTTGTGTTCACTAGATGTTTCCTGGGTACATAGCTTTCTCGTGATGCTCTTTGTGGTACATAGTTATTACAACTTGCCTTTTGGTATTGCTTTGCTAACCTTTGAGTTTCTAATATTAGCTTGGTCTCTGCAGAACTAAACATCAGAATTCTGCGCACTTTTTCTAGATCCCTGCAAACACAACATGTATATTGACAATATTTTGAATTTCAGTGAATGTGCAAATGGAGAATGTGAATCACTTTACTTAGGTTAAAGATTTCGTTAAGGTAATAGTGTGCATAAAAAAAACTAGACTACAAGATTATATGAATGTACAGTGTGAGAAGAACTGCATTATATGTGTTTTTTGATTGTCTACCGTGTGCCTGAATGTTTACTTAATTGCAGCATGCTAAATGGTGCTGGAATGGAGTGTTTTCTTGATTGTGTAATTTCTAAGTGCATTGCATGTTTCCTTTTTTGTGCTTGCCTTGGATAACGGATCATGTCGCCCTGTCCACCCTAAGAAATGGCACTCAAAACAGGTATGTTTAAGTATGTGATAAGCTTAAAGCTGTATTTGAACTAGACTAACTAAACCTAAAAAGGCTGCTAATCCAGTGAATTTTAGTCAAATGTCATAATTTTATTTAAGTGTCATAGAATTAAAGGCTAATGCATACTTTGTACTCCCGTTTGATAGATTTGATGATCCCGATGGGGGTCTGGCAGAAAATGTGGAGTTTCTGCCTGGTGGTGAGGGCAAAAAGCCACGCTTCACTGATGTAAGTGCAAAAAACAAACTATGTCTGTTACACACATAAGATTTATTACCATTGTAGTGTTAAGCTTGTATGTGCCTTAAAATGTTTCAAGTTCTTGAGAGATATCAGGTGTATAGTTGAGTAATATTTAGCCAGGCCTTTTTTTGAATCCTAACTATACTTTGCATCTTATATTTTTATTTTGTCAGTTTGAAGGGAAGACCTCTTTTGGCATGTCCGTCTTCAATCTGGGCAATGCCATTATGGGCAGTGGGATTCTGGGTTTGGCATACGCCATGTCCAACACTGGAATCATCCTCTTTTTGTAAGTTTGAAACTAGTTTCTCTTTTCAGGGGCATGTTGGATTAGTGGTTAGCACTGCCGCTTCACACCTTTAGCATTGAGGGATTGAATCTAGCCTCCAGGCTGTATGTATGGAGTTTGAATGCACTTCCTTTGCTGGGTGGGTTTCCTCAAGGTTTCCTCCGACACTCTCAAAGACCTGCCCAGTATGTTGATTGGCATTTCCAGATAGTATTAGTAGATA
This sequence comes from Leiocassis micropogon, assembly GCA_028565275.1. NCBI lineage: Eukaryota > Metazoa > Chordata > Actinopteri > Siluriformes > Bagridae > Leiocassis > Leiocassis micropogon. Next base: position 7,695,298 of record JAOVVA010000017.1, on the reverse strand, counting down.
GTATGCTTCAGTGCCCCCGGGGCCCTACACAGGATAAGCACTGTAGATAAAGGATGGATAGAGGAATAGGCTTACATTACTCCTTTGTGCATTTATTAAACAGTTTTAAAAAAAGAAGCAGTTATTCGCCCAGGGCTATTTGAAGAATGCCATGATTTCATGATTTCCTTTTAATATGTTGATATTTCACTTAACCACTCTTAACCCAAACTCTACTTGCTTTATTATATTATATCTACCACATTATCATTGTATTTAAAACATGCTGTGTTTAATGCTGCTAGTTGAAGACAGAGACAGTTGACAAATAGGTCTGCCACACTGCATAACCATACACCCGCCCTGACCCTCAGAAATGCCATATATCATGAGCAGCGACCTTGTTTCCTAAAGAGGAAAGGAAACGGCATGTCCTCCAGGATGTCGAGTAAATCTCTGCCCCTCCCACGCCATTTTTCCATCATTTAGCCCTGCTCTACCTGCTGGCCCAAGCCCCTCCCACTGAAAAGTTTCCATGACTCAGCCTCTGTCCTGCGTTTAGGGTTATGCTCCTACCCCTGAAAACTTTCCATCTGGTGCTCCTGCCCCTTCTGTGCCTTGGAAAGGCCAAGTCTGAAATAGTCCTTGCTCCCCCCCCCCCCCTCCAAAACCCCTCCCTCC
>JAOVVA010000017.1:7681885-7694538 GCA_028565275.1 Leiocassis micropogon | reverse complement strand
CCTCCCCTTATACGGCCATCAGATATCTTTTGCTTGTCTGCCTAGATTCACTGACTGACCTGTCTTGGGGGGTGGCGTAGACACCAGAATTGAAATCAAGCTTAGGTGTCTTCTGTATCACATGTGCTACTGGACACCATGGTTCTGATTACGTGGCAGGTGATCCTTCTACTAAGAACACAATTCAGTCTGCAGTCACGTAAAATCTATATTCATTAGTTAAAATAATAGTCAGTCATGCTCTCACCTGCTTTAAAAGTAAATGTTTGTCTTTTGCCACAGTGCAGCGTTATAGAAATTTGGGTCCAGATAAATAATGCATGATATGTCATCAGTCAGAGTTACAAAAACCTCTGAATTTCCATGCAGTTTTAAGAAAAACTGGCACAATTACTATTTAAACCCTTTATGTTTGGCTTAATTCTACTTTGTCTTTTGTAATTATATAGTGTATATGCAGCAGAGAGAATTTTTTTCAATATAAAAAGCAAATAAGATATTACTAGACATGCAGACTGCTACCAGCAACACTGTGTGGAACACTGAATTGGTTATACTGTATTCTCAGCGTGACCAGGCCCAGTAGTTCATTCATACCACAATTGTCATAGGAGTAATAAAAGTTGAATAGAGCTTTTCAGCCTCCTGCCATGTACCACATCAACACAAATCAATCAGTAATCAAACATTGATTCAGCTGTGGTTTTCCCATGGTCATCAGTAAACATGACTTCTCACAGTTGCTGGTGTTTTATAAGCCTGTGTATCGGGTGGTAACATCACACACTTTTGCTTAAGCATACGCTGAAGTAAAGAACATGAGGGCATCATTGGGCTAACTCACTGGTGTGGGAAAGTTGGTGACTTGAACGTTTTGAGGACTGCTGAGTGATGAAGTTTCTGCTCACATTAGACCATTGCTCAATCAAAACCTTGGCACCGGGTTGTGATCACGAAGGGTCATGGGAAATGCTTTCCATCCAAAAGTCCGGGGAAAGTGTCCACTGCAGAATTTCTTACAGCATTTTTGTGCTTCTGAACACCTACTCATTTAATTTCACAAGCTAGTTCCGATTGTTCATGCACAAATGAATATCGAGAAAAAATTCCACTATTCTTAGACAATTTTCATAGACAATGCTCATTAGAGTTTTCTTTATTCAGGAATTCTGTGCGTTTGCTTCCGAGATTCACTCACAAGTGATGATTGAAACTAAATCAGTTACACCTTAAGCAACTAAATTCCGATTTTTTACTCTCTTACAAAATGGCCTATATTAAAAAGACGCACCATATGTCTCAGGTGTAGCTTGCAGCAGTAAAGTGTGTGTTGGCCAACAAGGCCTTACTGAGTTGCAGGCTTACAGGGAAATAAGAATTTGTGTTGTATTTTTACTCTTTACATAATGAGAAACTGTGTTTCTGTGTAAACAAAAATGACCGAACTTGGCTGAAACTACATCGATGATTCGGGAAGTCAAAACATCCTGTTAAAAACTTTCCTAAAACAAAAATCACATTGTGTAACTAATGATTATCAGAAGATAGCTAGGGTGTTTGATTAAGGCATGGATTTCTGCTCCTACTAGGAAAACCAGAGTATGAGTGAATTGCAAAGTAGAACGGATCTACTGGCAACACTTCAAGCATTTTGGCTGCATAGACAAAGTTTGTGGCTTTCACAACATATGATTAGACTTAAAGTGCTTTGAAACTTCTCTGGAAACTTCTCCACCTCTCTGCAAACTTTTCAAAATACTTGTAGTTTTTATCTTGTGAAATCTTTAGGTTACTGGAAATGCAGAGACTTTTCATGTTTGTAAATTCCTGTGTTTCCATTCCTTGCCACCCTGATTATGTTTTCTGAGAAGAGGAGAACGTTCAAGAGCCTGCTCATGAAGTCAAATCATTTGTCATCAGAAATATTGCATAAGAAAGGGGGAAATGCTCAATATATATTAAAAATGTGTAATTATTCATGGAATATCAACCTATTTTAAATAGCATATGACCGGTGCTGTGCATTTTTTGTGAAACTGGATTGTCATAAATGTTTTCTGGTTAGGTTCCTTCTCACAGCCGTTGCTGTTCTTTCGTGCTACTCTATTCACCTCTTGCTAAAAGCCTCCGGTGTTGTCGGTAAGTTCATATCTGTTTCCAGTGTAATCTTTTGATCATGTAATTATCCATGAAACATTTTTCGTATGAATTAAATATTCGGCGCTTATTTTCATATTCTGAAAACTCTTCCAGGAATCAGAGCCTATGAACAGCTGGGTTTCCGGGCTTTTGGGACACCCGGCAAACTGGCAGCTGGAATTGCTATAACACTTCAGAATATAGGAGGTGAGGAGAGCCTAATACATCAGATTGTTTTGTGGGTCTATATTCTGTGCCGTGCATTCGTGATTTTATTTCTTTTTTTTAAGTATATTATGTATGTTTAGAATGTATGAGAAAACATATAATGATGCATTTTCCTTAAAAGTGGACATGATTTTTCTACCATTTACATTTACGCATTTGGCAGACGCTCTTATCCAGAGCGACTTACATTTTTATGTCATTACACATCTGAGCAGTTGAGGGTTAAGGGCCTTGCTCAAGGGCCCAACAGTGGCAACCTGGTGGTTGTGGGGTTTGAACCTGGGATCTTCTGAACCGTAGTCCAATGCCTTAACCACTGAGCTACCTCTGGCTCCATTTGTGACAAAAAAAAACACATTTGCAACCTGATTTACTTAATGGGTCAAATGATAGGTATTCATTTAGTGGATGTCTGCTTCTGGCATTTAATAATTTAACAAAATTTACTTTAACTGAATTTACTTAGTTTATTCTTCCAGGAGATCTCTGTAAAATGTCTGTGTTGTTCCATAGAAATGATGTTACTTTGCACTTAACATCATTTCTACAATTCTTTGTAAATCATCTGCAACATAACCTACACACAAAATTGATCAGACTGCATAAATAAATTTATTCGAATTGTCTATGGCCTGCATCAACCAATACTGAAAATGGGAACAGGAAAAAAAAAATCAGATAAATTAGTTAATAATTTGTTTTTAGAAGGGGATTTTCTTCCACTTTAAGACAAAATTCCCATCCATAGAAATTTTTTAAAAAGTTGTCAGTCAGATTAATTAATAATTATCTATATATAAACATTAGTTTCTATTTAATCTTTAAATCTTTCCCTTTAAGACTTTTCCTTTTGCTTTGTTTTCTCTTCCTTTTTCCATTCCCAGTTCCCTCCATAAAATTTCTAATCCTCCAAGGGTGATGTATTATCTACATCCTGCCTGCCGAGGACGATCAGTACAAATCACATACTTATGGCATAATTCATTTAAGAGCTTATATGGTTCATTACTTAGCCAGGGCCTCCATTCAGGAAGTTGTTTATCTCAGTATCATGTAGAAAAGTGATATGGGTGGAGACTTGAAGCTGCCATTTCAAAACTTTTCAAAACCATTTGTTTTATACTTCACAGCTATGTCCAGCTACCTGTTCATTGTAAAGTCGGAGTTTCCTCTGGTCATCCAGGCCTTCCTGAAGGCAGATGTCAACTCTGGGTAAGTGAACTAGCAAGCCATGATTGAGGCTTGGTTGCTATAATATTTCTGTGAACAAACTATAACCGGTTACCATGACCAGAATGTGCTGTCTAATGGTAGAACATGACTTTAAGGTGCCTTGAGTAAAATATTTCAGGTAGAAAATAGAAAAATTCAAGCTATACGTAACCCACTTGTGGATATGGCGTGGCAGTCCACATCTGGTGATTCCAAGCCACTTTATAGAATCAAAATCTAATCCAAGTGTCGTCTGAGCTACTCTTTTTCTACTTTTTTTGATTAGCTAGATCATGTGATTTAACAGTTCTAAACATTCCTCAGTTTAGGATCTGTCTGTTATATGGTCAAAAGGTTGAATTACTTTCCTAAAGTCATAGATAAATCCCAGGTGTTGAGTGTCATCTTTCAAGTTGTTCTAAACTCAAGTGCTTGTTACAGAGTGTAAGATGTGAGGCTTGTATTTTTTATTCAGTAAGGCATCCTATTCATCACTGTCATTTTGCTACTGCTGAGACACCTTTGATCTCTAATGGCCTACACCCAAAAATCTCGAACAAGTACGCAGAGGAGGTGTGGCAGCAATGCTGAGCTGGGAATGGACAGTTATATAAGGCTTAGCATCTGATTGGCATCTTCCCACCACTCCTCTGTCCCATTCCTAATGATAAAGGCAATAACAGCGGCTGGCGTCAGAGTTTTAACGTGACTCAGAACGTGTGCCCGATTCCTCCTTGTCCTTTTTCCACGAAGCTAAAATCAGATGCTGTCCTGGAGCCGCAGTCAGCTGCTTTCTCTCTGTTTACATCCGTGTTTAGCTAAACCACGCATGCTAGAATGGATCATGTGACAACAGCGAATGTTTCTCAGAAACATAATGAAGGTTCTTTATATTTTGTATGATTATGTTTGATTGAAGACGCACCTTTAAGCAGCCTACAGTAAAATGATTTCCCTTCAGGAGGTCTGACTTTGATACACAAAGCTTCACACAAACCACTTTTAACCTAACGTTAATGAAAATGAAATGCTCTTCTAAATATCAGCCCTAGATTTATAGTGGCTCTGTGAGGACATGTGGCAGATTAACTACCCCAGTGTTCGTAAAACACTTCTCCTGAACGGAGACAGATAGTAATATGTTTTCTAGATAAAGCTTTGGAACATCATTTGTTATCTGTGTCCGAGTATGCGTGTACACTTGTCTACTTGTTTACATTTAGAAAAACAAATATTACCACTGGATATCCAACAGGCAACATTTCCAGGAACAGCATGTTGTCCCGGTTGCAGTCAGTGATCACATATCATGCATGAGTCAAAAGCGAAGCACCTGCAACATTATATTTAAGATACTGTTAATACAACATATATTTGAACAGTGTATGTTCGAAGGGGGTGTGATACAATATCAGTGTGTATAAAAGAGTTACATGTAAATACCACACAAGATACAAGTCTATCCTTATTAGATTTTGCTATAAAACTTTAAATACACATGTGCCTGTAGAAAACATTGTCCTCTTTTTTCTTTTCTTTTTAATCCATCTAGCATTAAACTGGACAGTCATACCTCTGCGTTTGGTTTTATTGTAAATGGTACGAATTGGGGATGTGAGGTGGAGATCATTCTTGATTGAACAAGTTTTGCTTCTGGAAGGCTCACAGAATGTTATCGATCAATGTCGAGGAGCTAAAACAAAATTTAACGACAATTTCACAGGAATAGTAGGATTCTTTGTCTCTGGTCTGGCTCTAAGTCCTCCTCGCCCTTAAGTGTGCTAATACGTTAAGAAATATCATCAAATAATAATAAGACATATTAGAATAAAGAATCAGGTTCTGGAGCCTTGGCCTTAAGAAAGCAATCAAGCAGGCTTGGATTGAACAGGAGACACCAGAGTAATGCAGTTGTTTTTTTGACTCTATGCCCAGTCAGATCCAGCAGGTTTTGAGGAATCATGGACTTTATACTAAATACTGATAGTTTTATACCAATTTTGTTACATCAAATAACACATTTATTTATTGTCATTATTGTAAAATATTGAGTAAGCCATTAAAACATTGAATTTCATTTTTGTCCACCACTGTAGTCTATGTCAGTCCTTAGTTGAGTATTTTTGTGATACTGATGATAATCTGTACAGTGTGTTACACCATGCTAGCAAACAAAATACATTTCCATTCATGGAGGAATTCATAAATTACTTTTATGATATGATTTTAATTTATTTTGTATATTTATATTGTTTTTTGACATGCTTGTGTGCCCTGAGAGCAGTTGGTTAGAGGACAGACTAGCTACAGTAATAGCTGGAAATAGAACTTTTCCTATAAGGTCTGCACCGAACACATGGTGCACCTCCTAATCCCCGTGCAGAGTGATTGCGTTTCTGTATGTTGGATGTTACTCAAGATCTCGGGTGGGCATGACATCCATGTTTAGTCGCCAGCAGGCCAAAATGAGAGATTCTGTCACTTAATCCAGTTTTGTTTTAGGTAAAACGTAATAGGTGCATGGTCATGTGTTTGACTTACAAACCATGTGATTTATTTATTTTACGCACCACTGACAGGACAATAAATAAACTACATCTCAAATGCTGAGCTATATGAATAAATTGTGTTGTGTCTCACTTGTAAGAAAATGATTGTTTTTGTGACATGTTCTTTCTCACTGTCTGCTTTAGAGAGTGGTATCTAAATGGCAACTACCTGGTGGTTCTTGTTTCTATATCTGTGATCCTGCCTTTAGCCCTCATGAAGCAACTCGGTGAGTGAAGCCTTTAATCTACTTCTCAGTTCACTCTTCCCTCCTACAGTCACAATCAGTATGCAGCTTTTGAGCTCATAAGAATACTAAAATGTAAGGTTTCTCTAAAATGCGATCATCTTAATAGTAACAGAAAACAGAATTGGCATACCAATACTATTTTTAGTTGAATTATGCCTTCTTGTTTGCATTATTTATTATTTATATTAACTTTTTGGGGCAATGTATTTCATTAATACAGATCATTAATTGCCTTTTTATCTTTAGCTATTTATATTTACAGTTAATGTTGTGGAACAGCTACAAAAAAAGCCATTTCCTGTTATCCCATTATAACAGCTATAAACCGTCAGCAGGTCGGCATTTTACAGAGAAACCAAACTTGAAATTGTCCTGAAGGCTCAGTAGTCCTGTATTGGAAAACTGATTATTACAAAGCCTTGACCCTCAAACATTCTGTAAAATGAAACATAAATGATTATAAAGATTATAAAATTTAATCAATCTTTTGCTTGTTGATGAATCAGTTTTTGCTTCAGAATCGATTCATACTTTTTCATTATTTTTATGCATGTGCTCGGTGGGATTCCTCAGGGTGCTCCGGTTTCCTCCCATAGTCCAAAGACATGCAGATTAGGTTTTTTGGCGTTCCCAAATTGCCCGTAGTTTGTCTGTGTGTGCCCTGTGATGTATTGGCACCCTGTCCAGTGTGTATCCTGCCTCGTGCCTTAAGTCTCCTGGGAAAGGCCTCCAGGCTTCCCGCGACCCTGTATACAGGACAAAGTATTATAGATGATCAGTAAGTGAGTGAGTTAGTAAATGGCCTAAAATCAACAGATTTTTAAAAAATATATCACAAATTTTGCAGAAAATATAAATCGAACGTATCTACTGTAAATACTCTGTTTTGAAAAAGTATTGCATTTTGAGTTTGAGTGGTTGGTGAAATACTGCCACCTTCTGGACTGGAGGAAGATTTTCAGGGGGAAAAATAGCATGAAAAGCTGAATTTAAAAACACCAAGTTATGCGACATTTACATATTTATTAAACGCTTATAGTAGTTTTTAATACTTCAGATTCTGTAAGAAATAGCTGTTTTAGAAAAATCTGACAGTAAACATTTGTGCTATTTAATCGAAAATACCCGTAATGCCCAAAAAACTAATTGAATTTATACATCAGTCCGCTTACAATTTACAGCTCTATTTGTTATATCTTTGCTAAATAATATTTTAGAGTTTAATTTTACCCATAGATGATGAAAAGTGTCTGCCTGCCCTACAAATCTTTGTGACTATGGAAAAGATAACAAGACACATTAATCTAAACCTGTTAATTTAAAACACAGCTAGCACTACTCTCAAAGCTGCTGTGGGAGAAAAATAATCAGGATTTTTCAGTGGTATAACAAAGAATCCTCTAGCTTTAGTTGAATAGTAAGTGTGTTAAAAAAAATGTTAAAAACAGAATAAGGTGTTCTTATAGATCAAGTAAACTAGGAGGAATCATTATGAAAGTCCTGCTTAGTCCATGATGACTTTACACTAACTCACCTCCATGTCTTTTAACCAACAGGTTACCTCGGTTACACCAGTGGTTTCTCTCTTAGTTGCATGGTTTTCTTCCTCATTTCGGTACGTAGATGCCCAGTTGCTCTTAGCATATATGTATAAGGTTGTCACATGCATGTGTCCATTAGATTGGATTTGGAGTACCATTTTTTTTTTTTTTTTAAATTACTAAATAAAACATTGTATACCTTCAGTTCAAACTGCCCAATTACTGTAATGCGTTGGTGTTATTTATTGAACAAGTAAAATTAATATGAATTAACATGTTATTATTGAGTAATTAAACCATTTAGAACTCTGGGTGGTTATTAAAGATTGTAAATGAATTCATAAAATTCCACTAAACTTAGCATCACATACATTACTTTGCCATTATGTCAATGTCTCTGCTCTGGTAAGAATGATCCATCATCCAGATAATATCTGGTCCATGTTGATCCTTTGGTGGAAACTTCTAAAAAATGTACAAAATATCTAAACATTAAAATGTAAAGACCACTTTCCAGGTGCACCTTTAACAAAACACATTGCTTCTCTATCACTTTAGGTAATCTATAAGAGATTCTACATCCTTTGCCCATTCGAGGAGTTCTTGGCTAATAACACAGATGTCCACGTGCTTTCAACTGATTTGCCATTGACTGACACTCACCATGATGAACATGTGGTGGATGATGCACACTGCTCTCCCCGTATGTTCACAATAAACTCTCAGGTACTGTTTTGATGGCAGGAAAGCCTGACTGTCCTTTATGATTAGTATATGGGACAGGACAAGCAAGTGATCGTGTATTGTTTTACCCTTGTCCTAGACGGCGTACACCATCCCTATTCTTGCCTTTGCCTTTGTTTGTCACCCTGAAGTGCTGCCCATCTACACTGAGCTGCGCAAGTAAGTCCTATATTTATCTACCAATCAATAGAGAATCGTGATTGAACTCGCAACCATCTGATTAGTAACTTAAAGCCTTGAGCCCCAACCGCACATCTGTCATATATGCCATGAGTCATATTTATTAGTGTAAAATCAATTAGACTTACTTTCAAGTTTGCTGATAAATTCACCTTTAGTGCTTTATTCTGTTTTTTTCTCAGTACCATTAACACACCTCTCTCAGATATTGGTCAACATGAGCATGTTGATCGTGCAGGTGTTTGTAAAGTAATGAACATGCTGTCTGTTTGATTGCAGCCCATCTAAAAAGAAAATGCAGCAGGTATCCAACCTCTCCATCTTCATTATGTATGTCATGTACTTCCTCGCTGCCCTGTTTGGCTATCTGACCTTCTATGGTAAGGCATATTTAATCTATTTCCCCTCAGAAATAGAAATAGTGCACTGTACACAACTGCTATGTTTGTTTTTGAAAAACCCTTATCATTAGGGGAACAGGCTGAACACATGAAATAAAGATAGACCACTTAGTAAATAAAATAATTATATTTTGACGTAATTACCTCTCACTATGTAAGGGATAACTCTTGATGGGGACATTAATAAATAATTATCAGTGATAAGGTGCTTTGATGTGTTGTGAAGTCCCAAAGTGTTCTAATTATCTTATCATATCACAGCAATTTGCCAATTATAACAATTTCAGTTTATTACAGATCAATTTCATGCTTTTAATTTGTAGATAATTGCATTTCATTTTGTTACCAAATTTTGACATAAATGAGCGAGGTCTTAAAATACAAATAGTATGTATGCACTTTGTCTGCCGAGTGTCACATGATCACAACAGAGTCAATGGTTCTTTTCTCTCTCGCACTGTGGTATTGTGCGTAATCGTCCCCCATCCTCGGTCGCAGTTATTTTTAAGTCAATATTTTCGTGTTTTGGAACGAATCATCAGTGTTTCCATTATTTCTTATGAGAAAATTCACTTTCGAGTGTTTTGAATTACAAGCATGCTTCCAGAACGAATTGAACTGTATATGGTGCATTGCGAAAATATTGTGGAAACCTATTTTATGTAACTTATAAAAAAAAGTTAAATCCATATATTCTAGATTAATTCCAACTTATTTTAAGAACTATTCCAAGCCATTTTCTTTTAAATTGGATGATTATAAATTTCAGCTCATGAAATGAAAAATCTCAAGATATTACAACATTTCTTACGATCAGTCAAAAAAGGATTTACAGTACAGAAATGTCCAAGGTTGGAAAATATGTTTATTTATGCATTCAATATTTGGTCAAGGTTCCTTTAGTGTAGATTGCTGCCGTAGTGTGGCATGGAGGTGATCGCCTGCTGAGCATTGTTGAAGCTCTGGTTGTATCAGCTAATTTGTATTAGTGGGTTGGGTGTTTTTCATATTTTCTTGACAATACCCCATAGACTGTCTATGGGGTTCAGATCAGGCTTTTGGTTTGCCAATCAAGCACAGGAATTCAGCAGTCAGCAAACCAGTTAATGGTATTTTTGCCGCAGTAGACAAGCGCTAAGTCCTGCTGGAAAAGGAAATCGCCATCTCTTTAAAGCTTGTCAGCAGAAGGAAGCATGAAGTGCTCTAAAATCTCCCAGTAGATACTGCATTGAGTGTGGCCTTAATAAATATACTTGATGTACACAGTGGATGAACACCTGCAGATGACGTGGCACCCCAAATCATTACAGACTGTGGGAACCTGAGGCGTTTGACATTTTCTCTGGTTCAGGCAGAAGTCTCTGCTTCATTTCTTGAAGATGTCTATAAATGGTATCTCTTGATGCACTGACTCCAGCCTCACTTCCCTCCTTGTAAAGCTCTCCCAAGTTCTTGAAACTTTTAAAGGCTGCAGTCATCCCTGTTGCTTGTGCATCTTTACCTACCACACTTTTCTCTTCCACCTAAGTTTTTATAAGCATGCTTAAATACAGCACTCTGTGAACAACCAGACCTTTTGAGAAATGGCCTTCCATGGCTCGCCCTCCTTGTGGAGGGTGTCGGTGATCATCTTTTAGACACCTGTAACTGTACTGAATTGTACCAAGAGATAAATGGTATTCATACCGCAAGAATAATTTACTCCAACTTGAAATTAAATATTTGAATATTTTGAAATATTCAATTTTTTTTTTTTTTATGAGCTGTTAGCTGTAATCCTCTAAATTAAACCAAAAAAGGTATTTCACTTAAAATGTAATAAATCTAAAATATATGAGAGTTTTACTTCATGAATTGAATTATGGAAAAAGAATCGCATGATACTCTAATTTTTAAGACACGCTCCTTTTTATAAATGTTACATAAACACCTTTATACAGGATTCCTAGCCATGTAAATGTATTATCATTTAGTATTAACTTTAGTCCTTTAGCCCTATGTATGAGGCGTTGCTATAGAAACAATAGTATTTTAACACGTCAAGGGCATCAATATAGACCTGTGATTTTGAACTATTGTAAAAGCCGTACTGTTACTGTAGAAACATAATCATCATCTGAGCAGTAATTTTAGACAGCAGTGGGTTCTAAGCACTGTTTTTCTACTTCTTTGGGATTTATAGCTGTTAAAGTGACTGAACCTGTCACACTTGATTGTGGCAAATGTAAGCATATTTTTGTTTGGTGCTTTCTTCTTGCAGAAAACGTGGAGGCTGAACTGCTGCACACCTACAGCAGGATTGATCCTTACGACACTCTGATCCTGTGTGTGAGACTAGCTGTGCTGACAGCTGTCACACTGACTGTGCCGATTGTGCTGTTTCCGGTGAGTATACAGACATTATCTTTCTCACACACTCAAGTCGTCAAGGCTCATCTGCATCCAAAATCTGTCTAGCACTTAGACAGTGCTTTGTATATCTCATTCCTGTTTTCTTTCTTTCTGAATATGCACACACCAGGTGCGCCGAGCCATTCAGCAGATGATCTTCCCTGACAAGTCATTCAGTTGGATCCGTCATACTATCATCGCCATCACTCTCCTCACCCTCATCAACATGCTTGTCATTTTCGCACCGAACATCCTTGGCATCTTCGGAATTATCGGTAAGTCTGTCAGTCACTAAAGAAAAGGGACCTCACATCCTTATGGAGAAACAAGCTCCAGTCACCGCAAGCTGCTAATAATATTACAGAAAGCACTGTAAACTGTATGCAGCTATGCATATTCAAACTTGTGTGCCCTTTTTTTTAAAAACTTCACTGTTTATGCTCATTCGCTATTGATAGTGAAGTTAGTTTTGTTTGATCAGTCGCTGGCCTCGAGGCTGAGGAAGAGAGGTCAAGTCAATATTTTCTCTGTCACTTGCTATAAAAAATGAACTGTGTGTCAGGGAGCTAAGGATTGGCCTTAGAAGGAAATTTTAATATTGTATCAAAAATGAGAACTCTGCACATAGCCCTGGAACATGTAGACTGGATATGTTTATTTAACAGTTAAAACTGATGATGTCCACACTGTATTTTTTTCTATACTCTTTAATTCTTTTTTTTTTATTTATTATTATTTTTTTTTATTAAATACTTCTGAGCCTTTGCATTTCAGATATGTTTCTAAAATTTGTAATTTAATTACATTGTTTCTTCCTTCATCCTTATAGATTATGAGCTTGATTATAATTTCTGTATTTGTTCATGTATATTCCTGAGGTGGAAAGAGGGGTGGGATGGGGAATGGAACACCCTTACATAATAAATCTGTTCCCTTTGTTGTCCTTGAAATCAAAGTGGTCGCTTAAATATGACCAGGGGTTCGCTTCATAAGAATTTGTTGGCATTTCACTTTCAGCTG
>JAOVVA010000017.1:7642721-7665657 GCA_028565275.1 Leiocassis micropogon | reverse complement strand
GGGGACTGTTTAACATTCTTCACTTCCGGTTGGGAATTCACACCAACGGTATTTCATTAAAACTCAATTCACACCTACAGTGTTTATAAATCTTGTTCGACCCAGACAGGCCTATACGGTTGATCCAGCACTGATTAATATACTTCCTGTTGTGGAAGGCTCATAAGAACTGCTGTTTTTATTCTCTGACGTAAAACCAGCTTTTCTGAGAAACCACTGAATCGGTTTCTTTTCAAACAGAGTGCTGTTCACTGTCAAAACAAGCTCAGAAACGAACACACACACACACTCGTACGCCATTTATTCTCTGACCGGCTATTCGTGTTTAAATGACCATGAGAGCACACAAGTCACGAGTCGACCTGGAACTAATAAGGCCTCCCATGTAGCTATCAAACACTCCTTGCTGTCATTAACAAGGCCAGTAAGTAGAAGTGCTGCATGAAAGAGCAGCACCCCTCCCTTCCTCTCTTTCTCTCAAACACACATGCTGCATGCATGTGACAGGAAACCCACAGCAGAGCCTTTACTCTCTCCTCACATACTCTGGTTGTTGTAGAACATACCTGATCATGTCACTGGCAAATCCTGTTTTTTTTTTTTTTTTTTTTAAATAGGGCCAGAAAAAAATTTGACCAGATTTTTCGTTTAGTAAGTGTTCCCTGAAGAAAAACTTCTGGAATCTTCCCTACGTGGTCAATAATTTACTTTTATGGTTGTTCATGAGGCTGTTATGATGTCAGATTATTATTTTTACCCTTCCCATCTTTACAAAGTCATTGCCAAACCAGCTAGCTAGCTTGCTTGCTTTTCCAGACTCGTTTTCTGTGCGCTATTTTTCATACCTTGTCATTATATCATGATCATGGACCATGCTGCGGTGACATGGTCTTAGCCAGACAGGAGGTGGTAAAGGCAAAGAACCCTACCGGGGTGGAAATAACTGGCTGTGAAATCCCACAAACTCTCTACTGAACCCATGCAGAGCGTTAGCCTAAATGAATTTTTAGCTGAACATGAGACTTGAGGTTCTCGTTTGGGCACTTCCTTAAAGTGTCTGTAGTTTCTTGCACAGTCCATTGTTGAGTCTGTTTTGTGCAAATGTGGAGACTGTAAACTAGCTCATATAGCGGATCATGAGTTCAAGAGTAGAAACCCTGGTTATTTATTGACCTTCAGGTAGGCGTGATCTTCAGATATGGAACATAGGTTTTAGCCCTGCAGCAGAGCCTTTATGAAAAACATGGGTATAACAAAACATGACTAAATCGTCTGCACTGTCAAGACTGCAGTACCGCTCATGTTGGATCACTGGGTGTGCTGCAGTGTGTAAAATTATACACTGGCGCACTCTTTTTAAATTTAGGTTGCTTGTGTCGGTGTGTAATTGCTAGTGAGCATCATGTATGACTACAGAATGCTATGAATGGAAAAAAACGATGGCATCTCCTAGATATCTGAGGTGACTGAGTTATAGATCAGACAGCCAAGAAGCTTTAGACTAGAACAGAGGGGCCAAAGAAAGCTAGAGATGGATAAGCTATGTAGTCAGAAGGGAGATTTATTTTGATCACAACTCCATATAATATTGAAGATTGTGTCTTATTGATGGATGACGCACCCTGATTGGATTGGTTTGGCCAGAGCCAAACACTCGACCTGTGCACCAATTCTAATCAGTTTTTGCACTAATGCATGGCACCATAAATTCTGCAAGCTGTGTTGGTGGTAGTTTAGTGTAAAGAAACCTTTAATGTTGACAGTACTGGATATTGTTGCTTAGACATCATGGTTAATGTTTTTAATCAGTAAAAGGTGTATACTTGAAAGTAAAAACTATTTACTCTCAGCTGTAACAAAATCCATGGTGTGTTATCGTTTAATCAAAATGCTCTTTTTAAATACATGCAGTCAGTCATGGATCATAAAAATGTCCCTGACTTGCTGGTTGGTGTGGTGTAAGTAGGATTTGTGTAACTTAGGAGTTTAAGTGGTGCAATTGTATAACATTGCAACATTGAATCCCAAAGATGACCTAATCATCCATGATCAGTCCAAAAAAGTATTACTGCTTTGGTGGAAAGCATAGCCGGCCAATGGACATTTTATTGGGTTTGCTTGCATGTGATTTCAATGACATAAATATTGTAGGTAAAAAGAAATGCAGTGTGTACAAAATGTGGACAAAATTGTGTGCAGTATATATGTAAAATAATATATGTAGAAACACTGCAATATCATCAATATCATCACTGCAATCACTATATATATATATATATATATTAGTATATTAGTGACTGCAGAGATGAGAAAATAAACTATATTCTCTTTGGAATATCACGTGTTTGTAAGAGTAATTGTCGATCCGGGATGCATTCCTGCCTTACCTCCTTGTGTTCTGGGGACAGGAAGCCAAGCAAATTAATATCTTTCTGGGGAAAAAAAAAAAAAAGAGCAAGACTTTATACAGGATCATGAGAATACCACCTTGTTAAACTTTCTTTTGCACTTGTCTTACACTTCCAGGTGTCACAGTTATTTTAAATCGGACCTCAAAGTTGATTTGAATCTGTGCTGTTTCTTGTTTCTTGTGTTTTTTTCTGGCTCTGTGTTGTGTAATGGATTGCTGCAGCTAGGCTTCTTATGAGACTCCATTCAAGTCTTCACACACGCGTCTTAAACGTTTCTACATGTTTGTTTTGAAATAATAATAATTATTTTTTTTTAATGTTTGTCTTGTCTGCAGTGCATAATAAGATAAGGAAGAGAAATATTATAACATCCAGCAAAAGCTTTATTGACTGTCAGCTCAGTGTTTCAGCCTGCAGCCCTACTGTAGCAGTGTGCGTACGCACACACACACGCGCGCACACTCATTTGAGCATCTGATCAAATTAAACTGCTGGAGTTTCAACGGTGTCACCACTTTGATGTTTGTCAGCAGGTTGCTTAAAAATGTCACTGGATTAATGAAGTCTGATCACAGTGACAGCATTTTTTAAATTAATAATCTGGTACAGATATTCGCAGGTTATATGTAATTAACCAGCAAGTGATGACACAAATCAATAAACATGGTGTGAAGCGGACTCCACCGTAAAGTTTTAATGGAGTTGTATTGACTGTTATATATATATATACTGTATAATGGTAAATGTGTCCTCTGTTTATGTGCTGCAAGCATGCCTGATTTCACACACGTTAAGAGTGAAAAGCACCCTCCCTCTTCCAATCCTGATTCACGCTATGACAGTCCAGCTTTCTTCATCAAAATTCAGTTTTATTAGTGACTTTATGTGGACGAATAGCTTAAAAACCCAATACAGTATAATCCCGTTATAATGAACTCTCAGTTATAATGGAATGTCGTGTATAAAGGGCTAGGGCTGCAGACCCCAACTGTACACCCACATAAATGTGCAAAAAAAGGTCTGGATACGGGACATTCACTTAAACAAGACTAATAGTTATGTAATGTTATTCAGTTATAATGGAAATCTAGCGCTGTCCTGCTGTTCCTTTGCACCGATTAGATGGACTGATTAACAGATGACCGCCACGGTTTGTAAATATGACGACACACACCAGCACAGTGTGAATGCTACTGTGTTGCCAATGATGTCGGGCCTCTGCTTGGGTTCAAAATAGCATCTGTGGCAGACCACGCCAAACTCCATTAACTACAGTTTGCCTATGCTCCTTGTTAACTACTTTTCATGGACATGACAATGACAGTGCGTGCGCACGCACTGTGTAAAATTAACTGCAAGAGTTTCTGTGAATAGCCCAACCTCTTGATAGTCAGGTAAATTTGAGTTACTTGTATAGGCAGGTATTGACTTGCCATACCTGCCAGAATGCAAAATCACTCATGGAGCCCTTGGGTATTTCCTTGTTTGTGGCATGACCAACTCTGACTTAACTGCACTTCGGATATAACGGATTACCTTCCTCTCGGTTGGTCTTAATCGTAGCATGGTATGAAGCAGAGATGCCTAGTAGAGGTGGGAATCACCAGGAACCACCTGCTGTGATATTACGATACCTAGATGCCAGCTCGATTTTTATTGCGATTCTGTAAGTGTCTCAATTTTATAAAATACCCTTATTTGATAAGATGATTTTTTTTTTCCCCCCCAGATTTTGTTACAATTCAACAAACTTGGCAAACCCTTGCTCCTACCACACAGGATGCTGTGCTGCCAATGAGTAAACATATTAGAGCGTGCCACCTCTAGGATTATAGAGGAAAAGCACTATTTTACACCTCAAATGCAAAAATATGTAAAAGATCATCTTAAAAAATCGTTTTGAGTCCAAAGTTTTGGATTCAATTTGACGATACGAGTTGGCACAAACAAGGTCCCTATGACTAATGCCTAGTTTGAACGCTGTCTTAAACAGTTAATAAGTATTAAAATCCCAATGCGCATGTAAAATCAAATACATCTTAAGTCTATGTAAATAGCAATTGACATAATTAATCTTCCCGCTGATGTTTACTTTCTTAATAGTTCGACAGATGACTGATTTTATTAAAATAGATTTTTCAATATCAGTTTCAGGATAAAGTGTTTGCAGCCAAGCCCATCAGTTATTGACCTTCGTCCCTCCTAATATCCCTGAGGTGCCGTTTTTAACCTTCCCCAACAGCTATTGTTAAAGTGGCCTCTAAAAGCTCAGAGTAGGACGAGCAATTGAAGGAGGAAGAGTCATCACTGATAAGAGAGCAGTCCAGTATTTTACCCTGCTGGAGTTCCTCTCGAGAAATAGGTCACTGAGTTAATGTGTGCGTGTCCCTGAGAAAGACGCATAGGCTTTGTTTTTAGCTGTCTACAGGAACATGCCCACACATCGCCAGCAAAGTGTTATTCTCAAAACAGTTGTGTCAAGGTTATGACCCAAGACCAGAGGAACCGTTTGTTTGAAACGAAGCCTCTTCCATTTCATGCCAAACTTGTTCCACTACATAACACTGACTTAAAGTTAAAGCTGGACAATATAATGTCAAGATCATGATGGATTCTCACAGTAATTGTTTCTGTTGTATCAGGGTTCCATAATATCTTTTAAATTATTATTTTGAACAGTTACAAGTGTGTGTCTTTTTTTTTCTTTTTTTTTTTCGATTTGGCTACAACAATTTTAGTGATGAAATGCATTAACAATTTATTACAATAAAAAAATATCCTCTTAGTATTACTTAATAAAAGAAAAAAAAGAATGCAACATTATTGGTTTGCTCTCAGTTTGTAGCAAACCTAAATATTGTGATGTATTGTAGGAAAGCTTTTGATTATCATGTCATATTTTTGTCTCATTGTCCAGCCCCAATCAAGAGTTGGGGTAAAAAAAAAAAAAAAAGGGGAAAAAAATAGCAGTTGGGTCAAATGATTATTTTTTTGTATTTTTATTTTATTTTTGACCAGCATACCGGCACTCATTTCTACTCAAATGGAGTCCTTTTGTCGAGTCTATACACACACACACACACACACACACACACACACACACACACACACGGCGATTCATCAGGAGTATTGAAGTGTGCGCATGTAAGCACTCTTGGAGTAGTCTTACTTAAGAATTTTCAGCTTGAGGTCCTATGCCTCGTAGGCATTCAGAAACCATCACAGTATCCGTGTGCTCAGAGAACACGTCAACGCTGAAGTGGCGTGATCAGAGTCCTAACCCTTGCTACTGATTTTTACCTTTCCTCCCCCCCCTTTAATCCTTTAGAGTATCTTCTGAAAGCATGACCTCAAGACGTAGTTTCGGTACTATCTTCAGTCAAAGCACTTAACATTACGAGCTTAAACTTTCTGTTGCAGTTTGACTACTGTGCAACATCTTGGTTATTCAAAAAGAAAAAAGGAGCGGTCTTTACACACACAGCTCCTCTTGCGCTATGTTGCAGTATAATTGCACATATTCACGTGTGAACTTCTTTTTAATTCCTTTCCTCACAGACTTAATTTTTTTTCTCCTTTCATAAGGAAGTCCCTCATAGTAAATTCAGGGTTTGATTTTCAGATGGAGTGAAGAGATCAGCAATTTCGTGCCATCTGATACACACAGCATTGTAGTATTGATGTATAACTGGAGGATCAGGTAGCGTTACTGGCTCGAACAGTGCACACACTTATTTTCAATAATTTTACTGGCATACAATGTAAGGACACAGGTAGAATCCAGGTCATTTATCATTTACAGATAAACTATATCATTTAGCCTGTGTCTTCAAGTTGATAAATACATTTTGAGATTCCTCCTGTAAAAACTAACATGCTTTTTTTACGCAAAGTGAATGACCATGTAGCCGTATACAGAGTGAAGATATGATTACAACTAGAATTAAATGTATAGTTAGTGATTTTGGAGAAAGATTATTGACGTTAAATTCCGCAAATGTATCCCTCACGGTCTCTTAGCTGTTCTGTGTGTGGACTGAAAAATCTCTGGTGCATGTACATACCCCAGGGCTCTGTAAATGGGAAATGAACTATATGGTGCAGACCGCACCACACATTTGTTCCAGCAAATCAACAAGAGGGCGTTTGTGTGCTTGTGCAAAGAAAAGAAATGGAAACAAATGTTTTAATGCGACAGACTGCAGAGTGCTTAAGGATGCATTTTAAGAATTGGTTGTCTAACAATCTCAGCAGCAATCTTATTTCCCCTCTCGTCTTTTCCAACCACTCAGCATTCAGGATCACCAGTATACTAATCACCAGCTTGATTATCTGTCATCACCTGCACCTGTTTCTCACTGGTTCATTCCTTAAGTTAGATTTGTTTTTTTGGTGCTCAAAAAAGGTCTTGTGTGACGTGATTTAAACAAAAAAACATTAATCTGAAACTGGTCAGCTACAGGGACTGGACTGAAAATAAGACCCCCCCAAAAAAGTCCTTCAGGAAGCCTGGAGAACTGTTCATCACATCTTGGTACCAGTCAAAAGTTTGGAGACAATTTGTAATTCAGTGGTCTTTCTGATTTTTATTTCTTTCTTGAACAAAATACACAAAATATGATATTTCTCATTTGAACAGTTGATATTGAGATGTGTCTGCTGCTTCTCCTCTGTAAAGCCTTCAGAACGGTCTAATCCAAGGTGCTGTTAATTGTTGATTCTGAGGCTGACTGTTATGTATCTGACATGGCGTTAGGTAACTATTTCATGGTTTTGAAATCTCCAGTATTGTTCTAGAATGTAGAAAATAATTCTCTTAAACGTTATTGCAAGGTGTGTTCAGACTTGTACTGTACATTAAAAATACAAGACATTCTGGCGCTTTGGAAGCAAAATATCCAGAAATGAGAGACTGTAGTTTAAATATATTATATAAATATACTTTTGCTGCTTTACACAACGAGTAGGTTAACTAGAAATGCAGGTACGCGGGTCGTATTTGTGTATCGGGTAACATTAAATAACTTGGCCATGGATATTCAACTTACTTTTGACTTTGCTAGGGCATGCTGCTATTGTGATTTTAGTCCAGGAGAGATGCAAGTTTCTCACAGCCAGCAAAACCATCTACATTGGGGAACAGCAGCCTGTGTAGTGTGGTAATATTTGAAGCATGGGTTCATTTTGGAGTGAACTTTTATTTTGAATACTATGATCAAGAACTGCTTGAGACTTTCCAGTGTTATAGTGGTTTCCAGCTAGCACTGGTTTCTGTAATTTTTTAAAAGCAATCTACAGTAAATAACTTCCTTTCACTAGCTTTTTCTCTTATGTGTTTTGAATGCTAGGATCTTGTTTGATGACATTTTATATTAACAATGGTCAGCTTTTTTTTTTTTTTTTTTTTAGTCCTTGAATTCAGCCCATGTTTCAGGCTTTTTCTTGTCATTTCAAAATTTTAGCTTATTGCACTAGTGATAGGAATCATGCAACAGCTCAGTGTTAAAGATGTGCATGGTTGTTGCATCCAATATAAAATGGCATTAAGGACGATGACTGATTTTAAAAATAGTACCTGATCCTGTAACTTCTGAAGGTGTAACTGTTGGAAAGACTCGTCAAGGTGATAACGCAATTGCTCTCGGCTTTGCTTACACACAGTCGCGCTTCAGGAATGTTAGGTGACAAAGTACTGAGGTTTGTGTTTTGCGATGACTGACTTCAAGGACAAAAGTCTCATCTATACATAATGACGCCGATTATCCAGTGCATGTTTAGAGTCAGCTTCAATTATTGTTAATCTTATTTTTAAAAACCAAAAGCTTTAAAAATTGTCAAGCTAACAGCAGCACGTTTGAGCTGTAGGATAATGGTGTGTACAGGTGCAAGATGTGAATAGTAATTATCCAATCACAGGATGTAGACTAATAAAACTTAATAATAAATGTAAAGGAGTTTAAATATTCAAGTCTTGTGTTGGCATGAGCATGCCCCTTTGTGGTGGTGATATCCAGTAATAAAGGCAGTAATGATGATGATGTTAATGACTGATCATATTTGCTTCACAAGAAAGCGTTGTGGTTATGCTGATTTGTGACTGACGTGGTGTTCCTCTGGGGTGCATGTGCGGTCTCTACACAAGCAAGGTAATCTGTTTATGTTGCAGGTCCTTTGGGCTTCTGTGCCTGATGTAACAGCTGTGAAAAAATTCTTTTGTGCTGGAAAAAGATAAATTTCATTTCAATTTCTTTTATTCTAGTATATTTAAAAACAGGCATGTATTTCTATAGATCATCATAGGGCTCCCTTTGCCCTCTCAAAGAATTTTATTGAGCTGTACAGAGTTTGATTTTCTCCAGTATAATTAATTCATAGCAGTGCCCTGAATAAAGCACCGGGCTAAATTAGTCCTCCAATGTTATCACCCCTATCATTTCCTTGACACCAGGTTAGTCAGTTTGTCTAAGTCGAATTTTATTCTGTGTTTTAAAGGACAGACATTGAAAGTTGTTTTGGAAAACAGTTTCAGGAAGTAGTTTCAGGTAATCGTTTTAAGCAACAGTTTTTAGTTGCCTTTGACATGTAGTACCATGATTGTATCATCGTGGTGAAATGTCACAGTGAGTTCCTTAAATAAAACAAAACAAAAAAAAACAACAACCACCAAACAAAAAAAAAAAAGAGCCGATTGATCAAACCTTTTGAAATTTCTTACACTGGTTCAGTTACTATCAGACTTTATTTAGACATTCTTCATTTTCATTACTTTTTCCATCTTTTTTTTCTAAATTTTTAAACCATATAAGCCACGATTTGGTTAGAAACGGGCAATGCCCCCTAAACCATGAGTCATGTCTCGATCATATCTGATATCTGTTCATATCACTAACCTATTATAATACGAATAGAGTAAGTCTCACCAGCTGATGGATGAATGGGGCTCTGTAGTGCCATTAAAGGCATGTGATTAGAAGTGAAAATTTGACATGTGCTATAACTCTACCTGACAGTTGCCGCTGTTGAGGGAGCCTGAGTTTGGTTGCTCACACACTTCTCTTCAATCGTTCCAGTAGGCATCATTATAGTGCTCCGGTAGCCTGACTGTCTATACACTGACCGACTGCAGTACTGTTGCAGGACTCTATATATAGTAGATCAGGAGGAAGCTTTCAGCTTGGGTTTATATACCAAAGTACCATATACAAAGTATGTCCTCCTGGAGCTTGCTGCATGCACATGGGCTCTGTTATTCAGAAACGGGTGTGGGCCTCTAGGCTCAGATGAAGGTAAATCTTAATGCTAAATAAGACCAAGACATCCTCTACAGTTGTGTGCCTCCAGCGACGTGGTGACCGTTTTGGAAAAACCCACATTTACCTGTAATTGTCAGCTGTCCACAAACTTTTGGCCATATTGCACAGTTGCAATATCTAGCCATGTGACTTTAAAGCTTCGCTTGAAATTAGACCTTCTATTTTATTTGTTCGACATCTCAGATCTCATTCATATTTCAAATTTAGAAGTTGCTTTGAAATGGTTGCTTGAGCTTATTTTGAGAAATCAAATCCGCTGTTTTTAATTTTAGGTGAATGTCACAGTTGCTGTTGCAGTCTTTATACTGGAACTGGGTGTATACACTGATCAGCCAAAGTACTGCTTTTGGTTGGTACTAACCACTACATTCCAGGAACACCAGCACAAGACCGGTTGTTTTTAGAGATGCTCTCCGTCATCTAGCCATCGCAATTTGGCTGTAGTCAAAGTTTTCCAGATCTGTATATTTTCCCATTTTTCCTGTTTCCAATGCATCAAGCTTGAAAACTGACTCCTTATATGCTGCCTAATACATTCCAGTGTTACCTAACCTTACAGTTGCACCTGTCTAAAGTTGGGATGTTCTACGCAGCAAGACCTCGAGTGCAATATTGCTTTTATGCAACATTTCCACAGCTCCGTCAACTTCTGTGCTGTGGGGCTAAATCCCAAATAAAAAAATTGAAGGCTACTTAAATTGAAAGTTAATGGCCTAGGGTGTACATTCACTTGTTCCACACGCCAATTTGTGCCCTTGAATACGGGTTAGATACGGATTTTGAATTCAGCCTTGTGTTAGACGTTGGTTAGCTTAAAACAGCACAGAGGCAATTCAAAACGACTTGGAAATGATCATTAAGGAGAGAAAGTGTTGTTTAAGATGACGCTATCAGTTTTCTTGCTAAAAATGCTTTGATTTGAAATGATATTGATTTTGAATGCGGGTTTTGACCGGCAACTGCTCTCTCTCTCAGTACTTCAGAACGTACCAAACTACTTTCGCCTCTGATGGTAACCCAACAGTTAATGTTATTAATGATCATAATATAACTGTGATGTGGATTCATGCTCATCCCAGTGCTGTCACTCTTCATTATCACTCATGGACGAATGGTTCTCGTCCAATCAGATCCCTCAAGTCAGAACGAGCGGTTATATTACACAATATATTGCAGAACG
The DNA here is from genome assembly GCA_028565275.1 of Leiocassis micropogon. Classification (NCBI taxonomy): domain Eukaryota; kingdom Metazoa; phylum Chordata; class Actinopteri; order Siluriformes; family Bagridae; genus Leiocassis; species Leiocassis micropogon. Next base: position 7,654,753 of record JAOVVA010000017.1, on the reverse strand, counting down.
GTGTCAATAAAAGCAGTTTTTATTAGTCTGTCGATGTTATTTATTTTCTTTAGCTTTAAAGCATGTCTTGAGTACACCCACATTTTTTCCAACAATAAGATGGGGTGTGTGGAAACCACATGGTGTTCAGACAGTCTCGGCCTTCAGTGTCTCAGTGGCTGGGTGTCTGATTACATGTTATGCTCAGGCAGAGCCGGTGTAATTCCTCTAAATCCACAGCACGTCATGAAGGTGATGAAATCTAAAGGAGAAGCTGGAAACGCATCATCTTTTTCTCTAAGCAAACCAGAACCTCCCTTTTGCTCTCAAAGCTGAGGTCAGTCGCCTTACGTCTGACGCAGGGAACGCTAATTATAAATGTGGACTTGAGAAGGGTATGGGACGTACGTAGCTAGAGAGAGTAAGGTTTGTTCTCAAAAGGAAAATGTTGTAAAGACACAGGAGGCTTATGTGCTGCTTTTGAGAAGAAAAGAAAAAAAAGAAGTGAAACTGAATGTTAAGAGTTTTAGTTTTTTATTGCTGAATAGGTGGAGAATATTTGGTAGAGTGGTTTAATGCTTTTTACTTAGGATTACTCTTTTATTACAATTAATATTCTACAGACAAGCCTTCTGGAAGAACCTGACTGAATCAAACGCAGAATTTTAATCTCTCTCAGATAGCCTCTAAGCTCATAATTTTTTTTTTTGGTGTTTTGATTTGAAAGACTACAGTCTGTAAATAATTGATCCCCAATGAGCGTTACACTTTAAACACTCCCCCTTGGTGTTCAGAGGATGATGGTGAGGCTCATTGGCTCATTGTGGAAGGAAATAACAAATGCACCCAGTATCCTCTATATCTGCTCATACCCAGTGAGAAATTCATGCCCCCCCCCCTTATTTTTTTATAGGAAATCATTTGCTACGATTGTTTAGAAATCATCAATACCATGGAGGACAGGAATACGTGCTGCTCAGTTAAATGTTTAATTTTAAGGTAGTTTAAATTGTTTAAAGGTAAGACCGAACCCCATCCCATACCTTGTAATCTCCCTGGTCAACAATCGGATCACTCCTTCAGGTACTGCCCGCAATCTTGAGGAAACTCTGGACAACCAACTGTTATCATCTGTGTGTAGTATCTGTGATGTATTTTCCATCTGAATCACATGTACGAATTGCAGAATTTTATATATGTTATAAGGGATCAGTAGTAACTGGACAAGCTCACTCACTATCTACCGCTTATCAGGCTACACCCTGGACTGGTACCCGTCCATCGCAGGACACACAAGCACACACCCTTGTCTTTGGATTGTCGGAGCAAACCGGAGCACCCGAAGAAAACCCACCAAGCACAGTGAGAACTGAGTCCACACACCGATGCGTCAGGAATCGAACCTTTGATCCTGGAGATGCGAGGCCACAGTGCTACCTGCTATGCAACCATGCCGCTCATCTGGACAAGCTCACGTAATCATATACGACATTATTTTTATTTTATTCTATTTTTGACTGTAAATCCTTCGCGATTTTGGTCAATGACTGCCTGAAGTCTGAAACCTACAGTCATCACTCGACACGTGGTTTCTTCCCAGGTTATGTTCTGCCCACCCATTGCAGCTGTCTTTACTTGGTGTGTTCTGTCTTCAGCATTCAATTCAGATCAGCACTTCTTTAACTAAAAATCTTTTGCTTTGGGTCATTGTCCAGCTGCCCAGTGCAGAGTTGTCTGTTGAATTCTGAAGCATTCTGCTGATTGGTAAGCCCTGTATTCTTCAGATGTTATTGTACTGCTTTGTCACACTCCTGAGCTGGCCAGCTGTTGGGAAGAAGTTTTTCTTCACCAAGAAAGAATGTCCATCCATTTTGCACTTTCCACTGCAGTTGTTTTCTGAGGTCTTCTGAGTATTTTGATGTTCCCGAGCTCAGCAGTGCTGTCATCCTTTCTAAGACTGCACCAAATGACTTTTTTCAGCCTATTGTTGGTTTGTATAACTGACAGTGACTGCTCTTAGACTTAAGACCGACACACCTTTTTTATCTGCTTACTTGTAAGTGAAATTATGAGGGAGTGACCTACGTCTGCCATGGAACCCCTATAAAAGTCCTGTAATGGCTACAATGTTCAGCTGATTTGTTTTGGGAGATCCTCTCAAACTTTGAGCTCATGGGTTTTCAGTGTCCAAATATTTATGGACTCCCTAGTATCTATTGTTTAGGTAAATTCGATTTCTTAAATAAGTCACCAATGTTTGTGTGTGGTTTTGTGAATCTTAATTGCATGGTTACATCCCAGCACGTAGGTTGCTGATTTGTGCCTGAGTCACCATGGTGATGTGTGTCCATCTCCAGGACAGCAGGAAGTGTTTCTGATTATTGGCTTTGCCCTAGTTTGAGCAATGTGCAAGCATGAGCTCATCCATGGCACACGGCTGAACTACTGCATGCTACTACTAACTACTGTTACTGCAACTCTTGCATGCATCAAGGTTGTTTGCTATAATGCACTCAGAAAAGGTGCACAGCCATTTGAAGATCATTCCAGTCCCATAAAGCCACGTGGGGGGGAAATATATTAAAATAGAGTATTTTTAGCAATAATTTAATCAGAAGTAATTTCAGGCAGCAGGTAGCAGATTACAAGTTGCAGCAACCCAGTTATTTCCATTTTCTCAATATATGTGCGAGTGAGAAACTACTCAATCCTGTGTTTATGGAAGCAGCTGTGCAGCATATGTGGCTAGTAGCTGTCTCATAAAAAAATAAAAAAAATAGAGCGGAGAAGCTTTATAAGCTCGGAGAAAGTAAGGGAGGGATGGAGAAACAAACAAAAAAAAACCTCCATGCCTGGCAGTAGCAGTAATTGGATGAAGTCCCAGCTTTACAGCGCCTACCGTAGAGTGAGACCTCCTCAGTCAGTCCCACGTGGCATCCTTTGGGTTTCTGGTGGTTCCATCTTTCTCTAGAAGTTTTTTTTTCTTTTTTTTTTTTCCGTGCTTTTAAATCGGCTTTGAAGGAACCTGCCAAGTGCTGCCAAGAAATAATTTTCACTCCCTGGTTGTGGACACATCTGTTCATACTCTTCTTTGCTCACATTTTCTGCTGTCTAGCTCACTCCCATCTTTTGTGCAGCTGTCTTGCAGTACCTGCTGGAATTTGTTTAAAGCTTTAGGAAGTAGCTGCTACTTTTTTTTTTTTTTCCCCCTTCTCCTTTTTTTTTTTTTGGGGGGGGGGGAGGCGCAGACAGCCTTTTCACTGCTCTTTAAATTAATGTCGTATTTACTGAGATCATGATGCAGTTTTCAATTGAATTAATCCAGTCCAGTTCCTGCTTTTGATGCTCAGCGCCTTCCTTTAATGTAGTGTTGGCAAAATCTGCTAAAATGGAGACGGTTGCGACGGCTATTAGAATTAACTTACTGCAGTGCTAGGCTGTTTGTGGTGGTGTGTTGGATTTGTGATGGTTTGATACAGGAGCTTCATTATAGAATGTAAAAAAGAATAAATATATGTATTATTTATTATACACTTTGCAGTTTTGATGGTCCTTTGGTTGGCAAGGAACCTGCAGTGTCTCTTGTACGTTCTAAGGCATTAATTTGTTCAGCTTCAGTAGCCGCTTTATCCTGGTGTTTGGGCCATGGAGGATCTGGGGCCAATCACAGCAACACTGGGTTGTAATGGGGCACAATAAAAACGGCCATTCACACCTGGAGCGCGGGGTTGGGGGGGGGCAATATACGAGGAGCATTTACATGTACTTGTGATTTTCGCTCCCTTTATTGGTATATTGGCTATACAAAAATCCTATTTTCTAAAAGTTACATTTCCATAATACACTTACATTAGCTACTTTGCACCTGATCTGCTCATGCTAGAACTTATTAACATTGTGTAGCAGTAGTAATATAAATCAGTCCTTTTTTTTTTTTTTTTTACTTGATCACGATTTTTTTTTTCAGTCAAACTTTGAGCATGACAGCGAGCAGTTAAGTATGTTTTATTTCTCAAAATTGTCAGTTAATTGATATTCATAAGGCATAAAACATAGGGCTGTAGGATCTTTAAAGCTGTTCAGAATAAACACAGAAGAAAAATGTTTTGTTGATGTGAACAGTGTATACTTGAGTGGTTGCAAAGGCCAATATTGCAATAATAAAGTCTCTAATTATCTTGCTATTTGCAGTGATGGATTGCAATGGATATGTATTGTTCTTAAATCTAATGCTGCATGGTTTTCACCACAATTGTGGCATTTCTTTAAATATTTATATACACAGACTGTTCATCGAGGATATTTTGGGGCTGCTGGTGCTTATGTAATGCAGTAGACCTTTTGTTTTTAAAGAGCGTTTTGAATAGAGTATCTTTTAGCAGTATGATGCAGTCAGTATACTACAATCAGAGAGGCCGGCGTATAAAATACATTGTGGGTGTTAACAGCTTACAAGTGACATCTCACCATTTCATAACAACATTCTAGCCTTTGTAGAAAAATTAGATTAATCAAGGCTTATGCTTCTACAAATTTGTTTGTGTGTGGGGGACCTGGGTTTTAGTTTGGCCGTATTTCATTACCAAATCTCATGTCATCCATAACAAAGGGTGTATGTTGAAATAAGTCTGAATATAGAACTAATCGAGTCTCTAAGCACATGTGGAGCTGGGGTTTATGATCACAGTACCAATGAATCAACTATTTCTGTGTGCATTTCTTCTTATTTGTGTGATTTGAGTTTTAGTGCATATACACTGAGTAGTTGGTTATGTGATTTTGCATTTTAATTTTTATTTTCCCTACTACCATTTATGGCACTAGCTGAACTTAACAGGGCTAAAACAGTGCATCTACTGTAGAAACGGCGGATAGGGTTGACTGATCAAACACAATTAATGTCTCAAGTAGACTGTCCATTAGTAATGTTTCCATTGTAGTGTTTGTCAGCACCGTTTGTGTGAACTGTTACAATTTCATTGTAGAGCTCAGGTATTTCTGATTTCATTAGTTATAGAGCCGGGAACTATTCAGTTAATTTGGTTATTTGAATTCATGTCTTAACGTGATTTTCAAGTGTTATAGTCATGATCGTGCATGTTCATATGTGTATATATGCATATTTATTTGTAAATGAAAATATCCATCAAGGTTATTTAAAAGTTTAAACCAATACAAAGAAAAACATACCATTTTACATTAATAACCATCTCCTACAGTTACTTACTGTTTTTTCTAATATCTAAATGTTAGATTAAAGAAAAAAAAAACAGTAAGAAAACATTCAGCACATCACTAAGGACAGAGCTTTGAAATTAATGCTAAAACTTTCCTTAAAATGTAATCCAAAGCGGCAGTGAGCTGATCAGAATTTTTTGATGCTGCCATGTTAGTGTTTTGCTAGAAACATGCTAGACGCCTAACTTAGGAAAGTGATACAGTATGTATACAGTACTATGCAAAGGCCTTAAGCTATTCGACATTTCTTCATTTTAAATTAAGTGATTAACTAAATAAATGGGAACAGTATTTTATTGTATTTTATATGCAAAGTGCATGATGATGATACAATAAAAAAAATTTGTTTAGTTTACGGGAACAACTTAATTTGTCCTCTCGTCTGTTCCAACCACTCAGCATTCAGGATCACCAGTGTACTAATCACCGGCCTGATTATCTGTCATCATCTGCACCTGTTTCTCACTGGTTCATGCCTTAAGTTAATGTTTTCTGGTTTAGTTTTTTTCTTAAATGCTTGAATGATTCATAGGTCAATGTTCAGCTTAACAAACAAAAAACTTTCCTCTGAAACCGTTCAGATACAGGGACTAAACTGAAAATGAGAGCCAAAACCTTGCCTATAATTTGCCAAAAAAGTCCTTCTGGAAGCCTGTTACAATTTTTCCAAAAGTGATTGAAATAAATAATGAAAACACTTGAAGTGAATGTTAGAACTCCAGAGTGCATGAAGTAAAAATAATAATTTTTACTTTACTTGACCTGCCTTTCTTTCGACCTAATAATGTAACAAGTGTCGACGTGTAAATGGAAGACTAACTTTACCTGTGTACTATTTGCTCTTTCACTCAAGTTCACACTGTAACCCATACGATCCATATGAAATCTGCCAATTAGTCTATATTGCCAAATAACCACTTTGATTATCCCTCACTATTGTGTATTAAGGTACAGCAAACGCATACCACCTTTGATTTAAGTTTTTTTCTGATCTCCATCAAATATGTAATTTAATTTCCTCTGACCTGGAATAATATTTCACTGACATATTTACTGCCTGAGTCAGATTCTGTTCCCTTGTGGTATTAAAGATACTTCATCACCTGGCTGTAACTTTTTTTGTGTTTGTTAGTTCAGCACTGTGAAAGAAAAATGTATTTTGAATGAACAGAATATTTTTTTTCCCCCCTCCACCTACGTTGAGATGGATAAACTCTAAGGGAATGGGATATTAAACGCCTTGAGAGGAAGGAGATGAGGCTCTTGAAGTTAGCTCAAGGTTGTGTCCTGGGCTCAGATCTGCTCTCTATCCTCACCTCTCTCGGTGAACCTAACTGCCAGAGAATATTGTGCAGAAAAATAGCCTTGATTTATGAAACAATCAGACTATAAGCCTGGCTGGACTGATTCTATAAGCTTACAGCAATATCCAAGTTGCATTTTCCACAGCTTTTGTAGTATTAAAAATATTTAATATGCATTGAAATGCTGTGTAACTTGGCATAGATGGTCTAAATGTCACATCTCGTATAAAGTGGTAATTCTCTTTTTCTCTGTATATACACACACAGAGCAAAAAGGAAGCCACTCAAGTTTTGTGAGTATTTGTGGATGATGGATGCCTTTTTTTCCCTTTCTAAAAGCTGTGGTATATTTACATTATACATTACGTTTCAATTAAATGAATCGGCCAAAAAGAAAAATCTATTAAATTCCCCAATTGATTAAATTATTTAATACAATGTCTTATAAAGGATTTTGTAGCTCTTCTCCCTTGCCACAAATGGTGCTGGGAGTGGGCATTTCTTTAACCCTCTCCGTCAAACTATGAGGCGTTTCTCTAGAGGTTATATCACCTGGTGAGTTGATCAACACAAGTATTAAAATACTTTTTTTGAAGCACATAAATACGACTACCCTAGTTAAATGAAAATGGAGAGCATCAAATGTTCACATAATAGGTGTACACTCTTCCAAACATCGCTAACGCAGACAAGACGATGTTAGACACGGACACAAGCAGTCGTGTTTTCTGGGACTGAATCTCAAAAGGGCTTTCTGCACTAGTTGTGAGGCAATGGATAGAGCATTCAGCGTTTATGGTATGTCATGTAGGGTGCAAATCAAGGAAATGGGACGCTGTTTGATAACTTCCAGCTAGTGGATGACTGCGGTTGTGATAGCAGACCTTTCATGTGGTGACCTTTTAAAATTGACTTTTATGTTGTTCTGAAAACTACCTACTACTTCCCTGAACTGAAAATGTTTCTCATTGGTTACTTCTAAAATTCTTCTTCTTTTTATTGTTTTGTTATTATTATTATTATTATTATTATTATTGAGTAGGTTACGACGTAATATCTGATTTGGTTTTCTCAGATTGAGCAAGTGCAGTAAATTTGTATTGCGGCTTGTTGTTTCTCCCTTACGCAAGAAGGTGTGCATCTCTGTAATTTAAATAAGTTTTTACCTGAATACAGGCCTTGGGGTTCTATTCTCAATCTGTTTAAACACTGAACATTGATTAAAGTAGATTAACTTCAATTTATTGCTGATTTTTTAATTTATTTTTGTGTGTATAAGCTCTTCAGACTCTTCGCAGCGTAGCCAAAAAAAGCTGCATATTGGAACGTCAGAGAATTTAATACGGTTAAGTGACTTTCATGACTCGCTTGTTTGAAGAACGAACCTATCCTTATGTTATTAGATAGTTTAGTTTTGTTCCTAGAGTCATGGAAGTCACTTAAGCCCTAGATGCATTTTTCTGAATCCTGCTTTTGAATCTTCACTACCAAATATGTACTTCCCAGATTTTACAGTGAATTCTTCAGCCTCTACAGCATCGACTGATTCAGCACAAGCTTGCCTGAGTGTGTGTGTGTGTGTGTGTGTGTGTGGCGTATGCTTGTGATTATTACATACATTAAACAGACTCAGCAACACTAATGTTTCAGTCCGTTATTCCCAGGCTAAATTACCAGGAAGGCAAAGTGCTTCTATTCAACAGGCCTTAATGATTATGGGAAAGCTCTTGCCTGCTGCTACAGCCATTGTTGTTTTTTTCAGTCAAGTGCATTAGAATGCAGGATTCCCCCCCCTGCTCACTACCCTGCTGTATTAAATCGTATTTTGTATTTTGTACCAAATATTCTCTGCTCGTGTCACTCCCCTAAGACTTTATGTAACCGCTCCAAAGTGCAGTCACCAGTCAGAGCTGATTTAATAGTAGGCATTACAGGGGACAGATGTTTCCTCACAGATTATTGCTAATCTTAAGTGATTTATGGGAGTAAAGCCTTAAGATCCGATGTTGACGAGGTCGATCAAGTGTAGACTTTCCTGCAGTTACAACGAGAACATAACATCTGTTTAGCATAAAAGTTCGTCAGCACAAACATACACGTTTCACAATGGTGTGAGGACAAGCTAATAAAGCAAGCAATGTGATCTGACAGCAAAACACAAACATCTATATGAATGGAAACTCCCTTTTTACACGGGTAAACACCATAAAAGGAACCCAATTTTGCACGCCATTCGTTTGTCACTCTCGTATCTGGTTTGAGCAGAAGGATATGAAAGCATTGTGTGTGTGTGTGTGTGTGTGTGTGTGTGTGTGTGTGTGTGTGTGTGTTTTTCTTTACTTGTCCGGATGTTGGTTTTTTTTTTATTTTATTTTTTTAACCCAGGCGCTAGTGAGTCAGTCCTCCACCCACAGGGTGCCAACAGTTTTTAACTGTATTCTCGAAGGTGAAGTGGAGGATAATGTAAGAAAAGGGCTTCGACTATACAGGTTTTAATGAGACTTCAGGTCAAGTTCTAATAATATATTCGTTTCAGCAGAGACCGAGCAAGCTTGAGTGAACTGGTAGTTGGCTTGTTTATTATAAAATACGTAAAAAACGTTCATCCTAATAATTTTTCATGCGTATTCTTTTACCTGATCTTGTTGGGCATTTAACTACACTTAAAGATATTAACGTCTTCCCAAGATGGCGTAACATTTCTGTTTGCCATGTTTCCCCCCTCCAAACTAGGAGCTCCTTCTTGTTAAACAGAGTTAGGAAGCCAGTTTCTTCTAAAAGAGCACAAGCTTTGCTTCCTTCCTGTCCAAAATAAGTCATTTTTTAAGAAAGTCCTGCAGATCTTGCTCTAAAGCGATGTCTACTAACAGCATACTCAACAAGAGTGAAACACTGAAGTAGTTGTGGTATTTTTACCACAAGTGTTCACCGTATGACCGTGGTGTAGAACTGTCTGTTTTTACAATTAGCATGTACGCTGTAAAGTTATGAGTTTATCAGGGCTGCACGATTTGCTCCAAAATTCACATTACGATTCTTTTGATATATCGTGATTTAAACTGCAATATTTAACCATTAAATGTACCATTTTTGTATTCAATAATTGCAGCATAATTAATAAATTATATATCATTTTGTCAGTAGATTGCAGCCTTTTTTTGGTGTCTTTTGGTTAAATGCTGCACCTGTTTGAGGTTGACATCATCTTTAGATGTATTTTAAATATTTTGGAAAAGACCTAAATCTGAAAACCTAAATCTGTCATGATGCATTGCGCAAATGTCATGACACGAATTGCCGTATCATCCGTCTATTAGTATTATGGTACCTGAGACAGCTATGCTCATGTCACACAGCAATTGGCGAGAGTAATTGGTTATTCATGGAGACGTACGTATGGGGGGGGGGATGGAGGAAAGAACAAAGAACTATAAAATGTGGATATGTTGAACTGTGTGTAAGGATGTTTTGGTGTAAGGTTTTACTCCATAAATTGATAGCCCCCTTATACCCACCCCTGCTTTTGGAGACCCTGCACATTTTAGTGTTTTCCCAGTTCCAACTTTCCGACTCCAGTAATAAACAAGGACTGTTTTTTAGTTGATTTTGTTAGATCATATCTGTCTGCGAGCAAGGTAAACACTAAAATCTGCAGGACAGGGGTACTCAAGGACCAGAGATGGGAACCTGTGCATTAAAGAAATGGAACCTCAGGCATAACATAAAACCGCTGACAGGCCAATAGGATTGATTCTCTCATTACAATGGCATTTGTCAAGGGGTGGGATATATTAGGCAGTAAGAGAACACGTATTTCCATGTGTGTAAAGCAGGAAAAATGGGCGAGAGTAAAGGTTTGTGCGTCTTTGAAGACCACTGGGTTGGAGCATCTCCAAAACAGCAGGTGTGGTTGGGTGTTCCTGGGATGCTGTGGTTAGTAGCCACCAAAGGTTGTCTACGGAAGGAGAACCTTTGAACCAGCGACAGGGTCATGGTGCCCAAGTCTCACTGATGCTCCTCAGGAACGAGGCTAGCCTTTCTACCACAGAAGAGCTACTGTAGTACAGGTAGTACATAGCACAGGCTGTGATGGAAAGTTTGCTGTCTAGCCAGTCAGAGTGCCCGTGCCGACCCCTGAAATTGCCTATAATGAGCACTTGAGTATTAAAGCAATTTTCTCTAATGGCAGTGGCCTCTTTCAGCAGGACAGTGCACCCTGACACATGCAAAAAGTGGTGGGGAGTGATTTAAGGAACATGCCAAAAAGGTCAAGGTGTCCCCAGATCTCAGTCTATTGCATCATTTGTGGGATTGCTTGATGAGTAAGTCAGGTCCATGGAGGGGCCCGCCTTGCGACGTTCAACACTTAAAGCACCTGCTGTAAATGCCTTGGTGCAAATGCCACAACAGAAGTCTTGTGGAGTCTATGACTCTGGTGGGTCAGAACTGTTTTCCAGTGCAAGTGGGATCTAACCAATATTAGGCAGGCGGTTGACACTTGTGTGTACATAAGGCTTTACATAAACCTCATCAGACTTGACAGCTGATTAAATACCAAAACCCAGAGGGAGTTCTTTCTCCTGCCTCAAGAAGTGGTATTTCTGTAATAGATGGGCAACCATTCTTTCCCTCTTTTTCTGTTTTGGCATCTCTGTGTAACTTTCTTTCATAGTGGAGATGGTAAATTGATTAATAAGCTCTGACTCCGCATACTTCTCTGGTTTGAACAGGCAGAAATCCAACACTTTAACTCGACTAAGAAACAGTTCCTCCTTTGCTGTGTTTTTAGTGCCGCACTATCCACAGAACCAAATTTGCAAATTCATCTGGACAGGTTGCTTATGAAAGCGAGGCTGGGAAATTACAGCCCACAGGCACGAAGCAGCATATATACCACTGCATTTCCTTGGGTAAGTAAAAATGGTGTAAGTAGAGTAGTGGAAAAAGGATCCGGCTGCTTTGTTGCTGCAGTGCAGTTGTGAGGACTGGGCAGCTATAGGCTTCTGACCCACTTTCGCAATCATTTGTTCCTCTTCGCTATTCATCCCACCCACAAACTGCTTTCTGTGGCATAATGCATGAGAGGGTTTTTCAGAAGATACTGTTTGCACTACCAGACCCTGAATTTCATGGTGCTACACTACAGGGAATGTTGCACTGTTTTTATGACGAAAGGTGTGTGAGATTTAAAAACTGGTCTGTACAAAGGTAGTTGTTTTAATTAATATATTACATTTATAATAGTAAATACATTTACATTGTGCTTTTTATCTTGTTACGTTTAAGGGAAACCTATAACTGCAAATTTTTTTGCAAATATGATTTTTAGTCATGTTTATTATTTCAGATGGATCTCCAGTGTGTGTACAAACGAAAAACTTGTCAAACATTCCCTATTTTTTGTCATCTTTTCATGTTTAAACCAGAATATGTCCTCCCCGGCTTGTGGATCAACTCTTTTTCTCAGGTGGGGTCCAGCAGTTAGCACATTTACAGAAACACTGAAATGGC
>JAOVVA010000017.1:7632418-7642621 GCA_028565275.1 Leiocassis micropogon | reverse complement strand
AACCTATATATAAAGCATTCACTTCTCGAGTTAAACTTTTATCAAATTATATCACCACTAGCCTAATTTAAATTAAAAAAATATTTTACAGCATTTCTTTTGACTGATTGAATAAAGGAAGCGTTTCTTTTTTTTTTTTTAATTGTCTGCTTTTTTTAATGAGAAAAACATGACAGTTTAGTCTAAAGAACTTCCTGCTTGCAGGTGTTCTTAGAAAATATCAAGTTGTTCTTTGAAATAAGGTTTCGGACAAGATCCGCAAGTGTTTATTCTTTTTAATCTTGTCTGTTACCTTTAAAATAAAGCCAAATTGAAAGTGGGCAGGTGCCTGCAAAAAGATCAGATAAGATATTTTTCCACTCGCCCGTGTACTTTTGGTGATCCTGTTGCCTGTGTAACTCGGTCTTGTTGCAGGAGTGGAAATCATTGTGGTCTCGCGCTCAGGGTTTGACATGCTGTACATTTCTAAAATGTGTTCATTTAACACGGATGTAAAAGGTGGTTATTTGAGTTGCATTACATTTCCTGTAACTCGAACATTTTGCTTGCATTATTGGATGATTGTGCCAAATGTCTTTAGATCCAATTTAGCTGTGTACAGTGCACTGCATTTTTTTTCAAATGGGGAAAACTACAGCAAAAAAAAAAAAAAATTGGGGTGTGTGCAAGGTTCACTTTTGATTAAACACTTGTGTATGCTCAAACCTACAATTTTAGGACAAACAAGTCAGAATTAAATTCATTTAATAGTAGAGTAGTCTAAGACATGTAAGCTGTAATTCAGCAAACCAGAGTAAGCACTACTTTCCTTTAACCCTTAAATGTGATCTCTAAAAAGCAGAATATTCTTAGATGAAAATGAACAGATGTAACACCAATGAGAGAGGTGATAAGAGTTCAAGCTTAATGGCTGCATTAGACGATTAGATGGACAAATATATTCTTTTCATCCCTAGGCTGTGTTCAGGTCAGTGCTGGATGTGATATAAACCACCATCCAACTATGTTTTGGACAGTTAATGAGGGAACTCTAGCCGAAGGTAGGGAATAGAGAGAATTTGAATAACAAAATGACGTGAAATAAAGCCTTCAGAGCAGGCAAAGTTTTAATCAAGCATTCCCTCCAGACTTGGTTTAAGTTTGCTGATTTAAAAAGCCTCAGGAGACACAGTTCACTTGTGGTGCCCTGGAGACATCATTACTGCTACAGTCACTCGGGGCACCTGCAGCAGATCCGGGGAGAGCGTGAGCAGGGGTGAGGGATATAACCAACTGCTCCTCTAGTTAATGTAGAGAGGGAAGTCTGGTCTGATCAACTTTTGTTATTCCTAACAGCTGTATGGTCATAAAATGACAGATTTATGCCGTCGAGTATCGAGCATCAGTCGGTTGGAAGTGCAGCACCGATAATAACTTTGGTTGAGTCACAGCTGCAAATTACCTTTAAAGAAATGTCAGAAACCACATGGTGGTCATAAGGTTCTTTGACACTCGTGATGTTTTGAGCATGTGTTGATGCTTAATCAAGCGCTGATTGAATTTTAATAACCTGCAACCAACACTTTTAAACAGGAAAGGTCAAACGGGAAACAGAAAAACTGACTAACTCTGGTTAACGTTAAGCATCTCAATTCTTTGCCAAGCACTAACAGCCTGTGCAAAGGCTAATGACATGCAGCCAGCATAGCAAACCATTACTCTTGTTATTATGTCTGGTTTCATGCTCAGCGCAACCTCAGCAGAGATCTCGGTTTAGTTCTTTATACATTTATAATAAAAAACGATTATTAAATGTTGTACAAAAACATTGGAGCAATGATTGTCATCTAGTATCTGGGGAGTCCACCATCTTTTGCTAGTAATGTGTAATGCCAACACTAATCAGATCAGTGCCACCTCTCAATTTATGCCTGATTAAACAATTTCTGAATTATGCTCCCCTTTATTCCGTTCTCCTGGTAAGCCATTAACATTTATAAATCATCTCGATTGCTGGATAGGATTTATGTTTTTATATATAAAAAAAAAACATCCTAGAAGACTTGAAGATAATAAGCCATAGTTCATCTACAAACCAAATTCCTGAGAAGACGTGTGTTCCTGAGGCCTTGCATGGCTTAACTGGATCTGTTTGTTCGAGTTGTTTTTGTTTCTTCTCTTCACCCCTGTGTGAATGCCTGCATGATTGCACTTTCACTCTATGAACTTTGATCTGATAAGACAGGCATGCTTGACGACCGTCCGCCTGAACATTTGAGGGATGTGGCTGTGTTCCCTCAGGGAGTAAGTGTGAGAGAGGAGGAGAAAAACAAACAGGGTGAGGGAAGAGGAATGAAGTGGTGGGAGGGCAGCAGGAGACTTGAGGCATGACTCCTCATTTCCTAAGACAACTGTTAAAGCGCCAGTCTGATCCATAACCTCAGCGTAAAACTACATTTAGACTTTTTTACCCCCTTTTTTTTGTCTCGCTATGTTAACTGTTGTGCTTTCCATCTTGAAAGTGTAAAAGCTAGAGAACTGCACCCTATAATGCTAACTGCTTTATTAGGGGGGAAAAGAACAACGCAAAGGTTCTTTTTGATTAGCTTAATTAGCTTTGGCCTGTGACGGATTGCTCTGTCACCAGCAGCAAGTCTTTCTGAAAACACTCGTTAATGAGATGCAGCACTTTGTTTGAATGAGAGACACTACACTACAAGCTCTGTCTCGTCTTTTACTCCTGGTACAGCACAGTAAGATTTAACCTAGTGCATGGAACATGTGCAGCATTTTTAGCTCCAATTCCTGATTTTTTAAAAATTTAGTTTAATTAATTAATTTATTTTTATTTAAGGTAATGGGGGTCATTTTAAATACAATATTTAAATAAATATTGAGTACTTAATTTCCACATTGTGGTGTTTAGCACACTCTTGGTATTTCATTGTGTTCTTCTAGGACTGGACTTATGACAGATGTACTACCTGGCCCATCAGACGGGCAGACACACTCAGGACACTCCTTGAATTTTGACATCAAATCCTGCTGCAGCTGTCAGGAGCTGTGAGCTCTCAGGGGCAGGGGTTCACTTAATGTCACTCGTAGCGTCGCTAGCCAATCGTCAGACAAACGAATCTGACTCGCTTCCGGGAACAGAACTAATCTTCTAATCATCTTTTATTATATACATATAATTTAATTTGTCGTACACATGACAAAATCTTTGTGTATGCTGTAAATTATAGCCAAAATCAGTATCGGCAGGTCAGATTTTTTTTTAGGAAATTATAAGTTACTAAAATACTTATAGGCGGTGCATTTCTACTATAAGAGACTGCTTGGATGGAACATTTTTGGTTTAGTATATACCAGGTTTCGTCTGGACTTTTTTGTCCCAGTTTCCACACCCCTGATCGTGTCCCTGATTTTTAAAAGGTTGTCCAAAAAAAAAAAAAAAAAAAAGACGTTTTCTGTTAGCCAGATCTTGTAGTGCATCGGGTGGCAAGAATCAGTAACTATATATAGTACACTATACTTACAGCATCATTGCTACAGGTCAAATTAATATTGTTTTTGAATTCAATAAGGAAAGATTTTTCTTTCTTTTTTTTATCCTATTAATCTGCCAGTTATTATGAATATAAAAACTAATGCAAAATCTATATATTTTTATTAGCTGGTGAAAACGAAACGGCCTGGTGGGGAACGCTGTAATATCAAAGCAGTGCAGACTTTTTCCTGTCTGTTCCTTTAATACGGCGTCATTATAGGTTCCTAATGTTTAGTCTGCTTTCATTACAAGTGGAATTTCTAGTTGTGTGGATTTGCTTACCCACAGGGTTTTAGGCCGTACTTCAACAGTGTTGTTCTAGGGCTTCTGTGATTTAAAGCTTATTTAAGTAAGAGACTAGTGATTAATGTGGAAGTTCCAGCTGTGTGGAGTGTGTTAATGTTGGCAGCAATACCCTGATTAAGAATTTGTTGGTGAAGCGGCTTTATTATGTTGAAGAGTTCAGTAAACCAATAAAGGCAAGTTCCCGTTGATCAGAATGCCCTGCTGTTATCACATGAAGCAGGGCTGCACTATGTTGATGCAGATAAAATAGTACAGCTGTTTTCCCGCAATTTACAATGATTGTATATTACTTCAGTTTGGAGAAGGTCAAGGTGTGTATGTATGTGTGTATGTGTGTATGTGTGTATATATATGTGTGTGTGTGTGTGTGGCCATGCTACTGACTTGGAAATTGCAAAAAAAGCTTTCATTTGATTTAAAAAATATATGTATTCCCTCATGGAGCACCTTAATAGTCAAACTTGGTAGGGTCTCCCTATGCTCTCAAAACAAACGCAAATCTTTGTTGCATGGATTACACAAAATAGATTGGAAACATTCTTTTGAACTTCTGGTTCATGATGGCGTGACTGCATCAGACAATTCCTGCAGGATTTTCAGGTGCGCTTTCGTACTGCTAATCTCGTACTGCAAGGTGTTCTAATGGATTCAGAGCTGATGACTGGCAAGTTCGCTGGAAAACACTGAACTCATCGTCATTTTCATGCACCACATCACAAAGCAAAAGTCAGCTCATATTGGTTTCATTATCGTGATGGAAGCCATTTGAAGATGGGTAAATTGTGGTCATGACGGCATGCACATGGTTAGGAACAATATTTAAACAGGCTGTTTCCACCACCTCCACCAGCCTGTACCGTTGACACAAGGCAGGTTAGCTCGATGGGCTTGTGGTGTTGGTGCCAATTCCTAACTCTATCAGCAGAAACCAAGATTTATCAGATCAGGCTGCATATTGCTTCAAGTCTTCAGTGCGAGTCCATGCCCACTGCAGCCTCTGCATTCTGTTGTTGGTTTACAGACGTCTGCAGCTGTTGTGCTACAATTGTACAGAGTGGTTAGTGTAGCCTTTTTTGTTATTGTGACCCAGTCTGGACATACTCTCTTGACCTCTCTCATCTAAAAGGTATTTTTGGCTGTAAAACTTCCGCACATTGTTTTTTTTTAAATACTGAGGAAACTACAGAGACAGCTGTAAATGGAAATGTGAGGTGATCAGCATAAATGGTATGATATGACCAGGCTGATATGAACTTTACACAAAGATCTGCTGGCCCCTATCTGCATGATATTTTGTGGTTGGCTGATTTTTATAATTGCCCAAGTGAGCAGGTGTACGTGTGTTCCTAATAAAGTTCTCAGTGAGTGTATTTCAGTGAAACATTGCTTTGACCCCACACATTACTGAAGGTTGCAGAACTGTTTCACTAGAATATATTTTGGGTTAAAAAAAAAAAAAAGAATAAGAATAATTTTACTGTTAATTTATAAGGATTATGTAATATTTTAAAAGCTTGGTTGTTTGCATATCCATCTCGTATTGTTCTCTTCTGCGTCACCTTTTTTAGTGCATTCGCACAGGATTACCGAAGCCTGTGATTTTACTTGAATTTTACTGGCTTATCTTCCGGATATGATGTCAAGATAAAAATACTCGTCGTTATAGGTCTAGAAGAGTGTTCCTTACTGCATCCTGCTATACATGTCATCCATTTCCATCTAATTATTCTTTTTGCTTTTGCTCTTCTGGCGGTTTTCAGCTTTCTCTTTCTGCACATTGTATTCTTTTATGATGTATAGCGATATGACCCGGCACCCAAAATACTTTCAAAGTGCTCCAACGCAGCCTCTATTCTTCGCAGGAGATGGATAAAAAGGCGCACAGGAAACAAAAACCTTGAAAAAAATTATATACA
This sequence comes from Leiocassis micropogon, assembly GCA_028565275.1. Classification (NCBI taxonomy): domain Eukaryota; kingdom Metazoa; phylum Chordata; class Actinopteri; order Siluriformes; family Bagridae; genus Leiocassis; species Leiocassis micropogon. Next base: position 7,636,870 of record JAOVVA010000017.1, on the reverse strand, counting down.
GCCCCGCCAAATCCTTGCCAAATCCCAGACATGCTGATTCGCACAGGACTAATATTATCGCTCGATGTTCGACGAAATATGTCCAAGTCATTTGCGGGGAAATTTTTACTTTACAAACTACAGAAATGGAAGATTCGCACAGGATTAAGATCACAGACAACCTGCGCAATTATTACAAAAGACTAGAGGTCCTCAGATAATACTAATCTCGTGCGAATTGGGCTTTTGTCTTATTAAAGATATCAGTATTTTTGCTTTCTATTTTTTTCATCTTTCCCCTTCACCTCTATCAACTCACATTTAATCTCACTTGCCCATTCCCTGTATTCCTAGTTGGCTTCTACCACACTATTTGTTTTTATTTCTTTTACCTCGTCATTTTCCTCCATTTTGCATCCTCCCCGTCATACACCTTGGTCCTACTTCAGATCTACACTGAGCATGTTAAAACAGGTCTCACGGCTAGTCTAAGGATTAAAGCCGAATGGAAGGAGCAAATAGCATCCTGACTTATCAAATCCTGACTTACTGTATGGTGCGACAAAGCTAACCTTTATGCCCCCATCCATCTCTATCATCTCCAACCTGCTTCATCATCGCAAGTCAACCGCAGCAAGAGGCAGCAGCATGTGCTAATGGGATCCTGCTAGGAATAAAGGCACTAGCCTGAACGAACACTTCTGCCTTGTTAATTACTGGGAGCTAATAGTTTGAAAGCCTGTGGGAGCATGTATAAACATACAAACACGCATGTACCAACAGGCATATTGTTTCTATTCACCGTGCTTGATGAATTGGATTAAGAGCTTGCATCCGCTCTGAGATCGCCCTCTTGGGCAGTTGAATAGTGTCTTTGAATGCCAAGCATCTAGCTGAGAGAGGTTTACTAGTAACCCAAAATGCTCTAGCGACTTCTTTGAGAATAGTTGAAGAATTAAGGAATGTTTCTTTTAGAAAATATGGAAAGATTAGACCGTGTTAATCATACTTTAGAGGTTAATTGCACAATATCATGCTAATGTAGAGTGTCAGCATTTTTTTTTGTTGCATTATAAACTGAGTTGTGTGCTCATTGAATCCTAAAATTAATTTTCACACTACAATGTTTTGATCCTTTTTTTGGCCCCCGTCTTCTGTCTTTGTCAGCTATGGAACAGAGGTGGACACTGCGGTCGTCTCCCACCACTAATTGCTTATAGGACCATTCGGAATCTCATTTAGATGCTTATTGTTGTTGGTCCAAATGACACCAAACAGAAGAGGCCTGTCTAGTTTGCCAGGCAAGTTCACAGAGGCTTTTGTGAGCTAAGACTCGGACATACAATCATTCCTCTCTCTTTGCGCCTCTCCTGCTTGTGCTCTCTCTCTCGCGCTCTCACTCTGTATTGGTACCTCGCACATAAATTTGCATTTCATCATATGCGGCAGCTGTAACTGGGCTTCCCAGTCCAAGTACTCTTCATTTTAGCCAGCCGTATGACTTGCGATTTTGGTAACTATGACCTTGCGCTAATTAGATGAGTCAGTTGGGTGATTATGTTTTCCTCTCACCTGAGCTCAGTTTTCCACCATCTTGATGTCAGTAAGCACAGTTAAGTATTAAAATAATAAACATTCTTTCAGTTTCAATTAATTATTCCTCAATGGACAAGAACACACCAATCATATCCAATTAAACTCTGTTTTGCTCTTTGCATTGGGTTGGGAATAGCGAATAAGCAAGGTAATTGTTTCCATTGTGCTCCTCAGAGATCAATTATAATGTTTTTTTTTTTTTTTTTTTTTCGCCATTAGCAAGCATTAGCATTGTACCTGAGATCTCTAGAGAGGTGGTCTCCAGCGTGGCTGCTGTGGGATGTAAATATTTTACTCTGTGTTTAAGAGGTGCAGGTTGTGCATCACTGTTTGTTCTTTTTGTTTTGGTACAATGTGCTTTGCTTATGGTTTAGGGGTGGTGTAGTTTTAGCTAGTCACAGCTATCCAAAAAGAGTATAGGTACATTTTGTTTAAATATGCTGTTCAAGATGTATGACTCCTTTTTATAATTGCTTTAAAATTCTCCATTATTACATATTTATAAAGGTGTTTTCTTTTTTTTTATTATGCTTTACCAGTAAGCAATTTGCTCAGGTGCAGTTTATTTACTTAAAAAAAAAAAAAAAAAAAAGTAACTTATTCTATTATTTTTTGGGGATTTTTCTCTCCTTATTGTGGAGGAGAGAAAACACAATTGCAACCTGCAAACATGTCTATATCCTCATTAACAGAGGTAACAGTTCTGGACACGCAGAATAAAAACTAAAATGAGTTGTTACACTAAGGTAGACCTGTTAGACCTGTCGTTAGCTTACCCGTTTACCATGGGCACATGTTGAGTCTGGTCATGGAGTAGTCACTAACTGCTATGACGTGTGTGTTATTTTAATTGATTTTTTTTTTTTTTTTTTTGTAGCTCATGCAAAAACCTTCTCGAGTTCCCACTTAAATGACCGTTCAGTTACATCGTTGAGTTCTAGGCACTGCTGTAATTGCCTTAATCAATACTTTGTGCTTCCATAATGTTCTTTTCACCTTTTTAGAAGGCATTTGCACAATCTTGTTCAGTGTGGCCAGGATGTTTTTCTGTTTCCCATGAAGCCTTGTGTACTTTGGCCTTACACCTCCACCACTGTTTATATGCAAACAAGAGTTCCAGTTTTCAGAAGTGCACCTTGCATTACAGGTATCATTGCAGTCTCTTTTATGTTAAACAATGCAAACCTATTTATTACTAGATGGTAGATCCATCTAGAGCTTATTACTATTCCTGTTATGTTTGCCTGATTTTGTATCTCAGCTGTAATATTAGTAAGTACAATGATCAACTATTGTAAAGACATTGTAGGAAAAAAGTGTCACTGTATTATACACACCTGATTCTAGTTTTACTGAGAATTTGTATACGCTGAGAAACATAATGCTCTCTATTAGGATGTGTAAAGGAGTAATAAAAGGTTAACCATTAATTTCATCATGAAGTAAAAAAAAACAAAAAAACATAATCACAGGCCAGTCAGTTATTAAAACATTTGGGTCTAATTTAAAGTTGGCATTAGAACGAAGGCTTTTATGTGTGCTAGATATAATTTTAATAAAACAATAGTGATAACTAGTTACACGTTCCATTTCACATGAACAAAACCCACAAGTCCACACTGAGTTCACATCCACCCATATGGGAAGGGCAATAACCTGTTCCACTGCTGAATTCGACCTCGGATGTTACCATGAGGTTAATACTCTTGTTCATAAGCCGCTCATTATTGGTGAAAAAAAACAAGCTTTAGCCGGGGAGAAAGTACACAGTGATATGGATATCAGAGCAATATAATATAAACTATCTCTCCTTTCCTTTGTTTTCTTTTCTTTTTCTTTTCTTTTGTGCATGGGATCACTACATGAGGAAACTATTTAACCTGAAGTGCTTTAGTGACTCTCAACCCTGTTGATTTAGTATATTTAGTATAAATATACTGTATGTTTAATATAACCACACAATTGCAATATTGCTTTTATACAACTACAGTTTTTAAACACAAGCTAATATATATTAAGTGACATTTTGGGCACAATATGGCCAAATGTTTTGGTTATTTTTACTACAAAATGTGTCCCTTCTTTCTTTTTTATTCTTTAACTGGTGAGCTTTTATTACTTTTGCCCAGCCCTGATTGTCAGTAAGTGAGTTTCCCACATACCCAAATTTGATCGCGAACTTGTTTGATCTCATGATTGTTCGAAAAGAGCCATTATAGGGAAGTTTAGCGTGGGAGAAATTCAAGCATTAAAAAAAACAAAAAACAACCAATGAAATTAATAATATGATTAATAAAATAAAATAAACCATGCTTGAATATTTTAAATGAAGAAAGGGTGACTAAAACATTGTAGCAGTTTGAGTTATTCAAAAGTGCATTGTAGTGATTTGTAGGTGATTTATGCCTCTTCATAATGGATTTCAGAGTTCAAAACTATTCTGAATTCCTTGTTTAGTGCTGACTGGGGGACAGTTTTGAGTAATCACTAGCACTGACGCACTCATTGTGAAATTCTAGCCTAATAAGGATACCGCTTTTTCAAAATATTAATTTGGCTGATGACCGATGCCAATACCCCTCTCCCCATTATTTATTCCCCATTTTGTCTTAGTCAATCTTAAACACTTCAGTTGTATTTTATAAAGTCTTAAAGTCCTTTTTAACATTATCTTTAACAGAACACATTAATTTAGATTGATGAAACAACCTTTAATGTAACCTTTCTTCCACACAATAGATCCTTTTTGTGAAAACCCCTTCAAAAGCTCTCTTAGCCTCTTTTACTGCCATCTTCTCAAGTAGGGGTGGGCGATATACCGGTAGACACGGTTAACCGGTAGAAATTTGTCAACCGATAGAGATTTTGGTCTATCGT
>JAOVVA010000017.1:7603197-7627252 GCA_028565275.1 Leiocassis micropogon | reverse complement strand
GAGAGCTCGGCCAATCAGCTCTCTCTAGGCCTCCGGCTGTAAGAGGTTAACAGCATCACCCGGGGTTCGAACCAGCGTTTTAGTTTTTTTTTAATGAAATTATTTGTGCATTACTAGTGAGCAGTAATGCTTGTTTCTCTGATTTGCAGCTGCATTTTATACAGATTCTGAGGTATTCAAGTATTAAATATAAGTATCCAATAAATACTAAAATGCTATGTAAATTATGGTGGTGTTTAAATGTCATGTCTAGGACAAAGCTATTTTTTTTTCTTTTGTTCTATCTTCTGCTTCCGATTCCAGTTGGTGGCAGTACTGCCCCAAATACACAAGCTCAAAGGTAGAAGAAGCAGCTATATTCTTGCAAAACACAGAAGATCTTTGCGGTTTCATTTTCTACAGAAATTACAGTGTGTGTTAAGGAATTTTAAAGGATTTAATGTTTGAAAGTTTAAGTAAATAGTACAAAAAGTGTGAATCTATTCTGAAGTAAAAACTGGTTGAAGGATTCCAAAAAATGGCATAGCTTTAAAAATCAGTACAGTGTAATACAATACATAAGTATAATCCATGGGAAGGTGCTCCAGGGACTTTGATCCTGAGCTCAAATTCCAGGTTCTCTTGTTTCCTTCAAAAATAACATGCCAGTCGGTGGATTGGCTACTCTGCATTACCCATAAACATAAAGGACTACTTTAAATAAGATTAATTTATACTTTCAACAGGCATGGTTCACCATGGATAAAACAGTTTCTGCTAATGGAAGGAATACAAAATAAACATATAAAGTATACAAAATAAAAATATTTATATCAGCAAAATAGAACAATGTAAACATGATTTTTTTTTCTTTTGTCTGTAAGACAATGGTTAAGATTTACCCCCAGTTTGTCCCATTTAGCCTGTATTATCAAATATAAATGGATGCATATGCTTTATTCTTAATCAAAGGCAGAATTGCAGGTAAACTTGTGTGCTGTGCTTTGAAAATGCCTTTGATCAGCATAAAGTCTCATTTAAATTAAATCTTCAGAAACCATATGGATCTGCCAGGTTCAGTAAAATGCAGCAGTGTGATGAATGAGGAGCTCAATGCTTCTTTTTTTTTTTTTTTTTTTTTTCCATCCTTCTAGATTCATATCATCTTGCTAAATAGAGCAAATGCACTCTGAGTGACTTTTGCTTCTGCTTCAATTTACCTTGAGATTTAACTGACTGTACAGACTGATCTTTTCTGTAACCACACCATGGAAGTCTTAAGTCATGATCATCTACAGGAAAATGCACCACCTTTTTAGTTTAGTTTAGCTTCTGGAGTGAAACAATAACCCTCGTATTATGCGGGTGGGGGCTCCACTAAACCCTGAATCATCATAAAAGGATGTGCCTTTCCACAGGATATTAAAGCTTGGCAGTCTAGATAAGTTCCATCTGATGAGCGCTAATGTTTAATCATGTGATTTAAAAAAAAAATTTAATTTAAATTTTTTTTTGGGCTGTGCTGTGATTACTATTGTCAAAAATCGTTCTGTCCCAGCAAATACCCGGATATCAAGATTTAGTTGTTTTATAAATAATGATTGTTGTTAAATGAACATAAAATGAAAAACTGTAGTTTAATAATTTGATAATTTGGAAAGTCTTTGGTAGTGAGCATAAATAATGTATGTTTTGTTCTGTGTATTATTCAGAACATGTACCTTACTCTCTGCTTGATTTGCTTTGGGTAATACTTTCAATGCAATTAAAATGCTGTGATTACTCAAGTCAGAAGCTCACTCTCTCTCTCACTCACTCTCTCTCTCTCTCTCTCACACACACACACACACACGTACATGCAGGCAAGCACTCACATATGGCCTTGAATGGTTTAATAATTCACATTAGTCTGGGGCAGTTAGACTCCAGATCCATTTTTTATGAGAGGGGAACGTAAAAAGCTCAAAACCCAGATTATTACACTTCAGAAAGATAAAAATGGCCACAGAGCAGCTTGCACAGACATTACCTCCCTCCTGTCTTTGCTGCAAGCCACATAATGTTACAGAGGCAAAATAATAGCCCAGTGCTGGTTCATATTTCTGCCAGTGCTGAAGTTATATGGTGGATATATGTGGGCTAGTAAGCCAAGTCTCTGTTACCCTGAGCTATCCTTTGTTTTGTTTTTTTCTTTTGACACTGAGCTATCCTTCTGTTTTCTTTTAACCTTGTATCTGGCTTTATATTTTGTATGAAGATAATATATATACATTCCTATTAAAATCTACAGTGGCTTCACTATAATCTAAACACACCCGCCTTAAAGGAAAAATCCACCCTTGAATGACTTGTATCTTAATGTTTATAAATAAACATTGCCTGCCATGAATTATTTAGTAATGGATTTAGGACTTTCAGCTATACCCAGTTCTGTTTTTCACTTCGGGTTAATGGTTCCTACATCACCTAAAATACCAATTGACTAACTGCTGATAGAAGGACAAGTACTTAATGAGACTTAATGAGCAGTGCTTTAGTCTGTCCAGCTGTCCTCCCTCTTACATATGGTATGCTCAACACACAAATAGTGCCACTGCTTTAATGTTTCCTGCTAATACTGTCATCATTAATCATTGCAAGCTGAGTCGAGTTTCTGCCTCAACTCATGCAACTTGTGTAGGTGCATTGCATTCTGTACCTCTGAGTCTGTTTGATTATTTAGCCACTTTTTTTGTAGATTTTACAGAATTCATATTGTACATTGATTTAAAAAATTGGGAAGCTTTTATTCCTTTTTTTAGGGGTCAGCAGTAGAGCTGTAGATCATGGGTAGACTGTTGATTAGTTTCGATTTTTTTGCCGTTGCAATTTTCGGTTTGAATCAGTAGGCACTAAAGTCCTACAGATTTGACCGCAGCAACTATATTTCTTATGACCTTTGAAGTATTAAAACTACTAAAAGTGGTGGGAGGTTTATTTAATAAACCTTGAAAGGTTTATTTATTTATTTATTTTTATATATAGACGTCCCTGGAAAAGTGATCATCATTGTTCTAATTCATACTCCAGCCACGTAGGTGTCAGCCGTTGCACCCACTGCACATAAACTCAAAGGAAGTACAAGCAATACTTGTTCAAAACGCGAGTATTTGCAGAACACGCAAGCAGTTTTTATTTTCTGCTAATCCTACTGTATGTTACATTTTTAAGAAAGTCATCGGTGTTGGACCATGATTTTGTCTAAATGATTTTAAAAGTGTGAATCGATTCTAAATCAAAAATTGACCCTACGATTCTGCTACTTAAATGGGCCAGAAGCAGCTTTTTAGTTAACAGTGAACGATATATAGCCTGAGGTTTTTGAGTCAAAAATCTGGCTTGTTTTTATTCTTTAACGTCATATTCTTATATTAACATTCTTATATTAACATATTCATATTCGTCATATTCATTAACGTGCTGTAAATATAATGAACATTGCCTGCCATGAGTTATTTAGTAATGGATTTAGGACTTTCAGCTATACCCAGTTCTGTTTTTCACTTCGGGTTAATGGTTCCTACATCACCTAAAATACCAATTGACTAACTGCTGATAGAAGGACAAGTACTTAATGAGACTTAATGAGCAGTGCTTTAGTCTGTCCAGCTGTCCTCCCTCTTACATATGGTATGCTCAACACACAAATAGTGCCAATGCTTCAATGTTTCATGCTAATACTGTCATCATTAATTAGCACCACTGTGCTCATCATTGCAAGCGGAGTCTCAATATTAGTCCTGACCTGAGTGTGCAGACAACTGCTAACAGAAATTATGAAATGGCATCACCACCCAACTCTTTAATCAACATCTCTATGCACATTACATTAATATGCAATTCTTCGATATAAATCTATTAAACATATTTCATTGGTGGGTTTTTTTTCCTTTTCTTTTCTTTCAATTGAAGTGATATTGTATTGTACCAAAACACTCAGGCAGTCTTTCTACAGATCATCTGTAATGTCTCAATAAAGACATCTCATGTCAGCACTGCACATCGTCCATGGTTGTAGGCTGTGTCGACTGATTAAAGCAAACTTTGAGATTCTATCTCATACCTGGTATTTTCACCTTCCAGAATCATCCATGAAGATGGCTACTCGGAAGACGAATGTAAGCAGTACAGAGCTGTTGTGTACAGCAACACCATCCAGTCTATAATGGCCATCATCAAAGCCATGAGCAACCTCAAGATTGATTATGGAGATTCAGCGAGATCGGTAGGAAACCTGGATGCTGGATTCTTTTTGAAATTGCATACTGTCTATAATATCTCCTATATTTTTTGTGTGATGAAACGAAAAAAAGTATCTAACTTGCTTCTTGATCGTAAGACACATTAAATGTGGCTCACCCACAGAATGATGACATTTGTAGCTTTGAGAGATTCATTTTCTGTGACATTTGACAAGTTGTACTGAACAGTGAATCACAACCTAATCTCACGGCCGAGTAGTCCAAGATAAGGTTTATTACAATTCCATCCCTTGATTTTTCTTTCAAGTTTATTTACCAATGCTATTAGTCTTCCAGTAAACCGATGATTTGCTGTGTGTCCATGTGTGTGTAGGATGATGCAAAGCAGCTCTTTGCACTCTCCGCTGCAGCAGAAGAGCAGGGAATCCTCCCAGACGATTTGGCCAACGTGATCCGCAGACTGTGGGCTGACAGCGGGGTGCAGGGCTGCTTCAGTCGCTCCAGAGAGTACCAGCTCAATGACTCGGCTGCCTAGTAAGTATACTTAGATACTTACACGCAAGAATCTTCTGCCTTTCACAAAAGTATTTAACAAATGACCTAATTCCCTTTCAGTTAGGTTGCATCAGTACACATACACAAGCATATTTATACACTCTGTTCCTGTTTCACACAGGAAGCTCTCTAGGTTGTTAACCTTGCACCTGTCACTTTTAGGGAGGTTCACCAAAGCGAGCTGCATAATGCAGACACGATATGTGCGCACACCTAATATTTCTGCCACAATAAACGTTGATATGTGACGGAAATTCTTTCTCTGCCTCCATCTTGCTCTACCGAAATCTATTCTAAATTTATTTCTTCCTTCCTGCGCATGTATTTTTCATTTTGAAGACCAAAGTACCAATCCATTCCTCTCAGCTTAACTCGATCCTCTATTCCTCATTTGTTTTAATAGCTAATGGGAAATGAAGGTGAATGCAAAGGCAGAAGGAAGGTGGAAGGTGGCATGGGCATGTAGGTACTGAATAGGAGTGCCTCATTTTCAACCTTATTTGTTTAGAAATGTTGTGGCATTTGGTGCTATCGCACTCCCGTCTCTCTTATTTGCTAATATTTAATCTGCTTTAAAGGCATGTGGCTAACATTTAGCGTGCTGTTCAGCAAAATCCCTTAATATTGACATTATCCCTTAATATACATTTTTAATCGTGCTGGGTGTCACATTAATTGCAGAGTGCAGATGGAGGCTGTTGTAGAGCATCCTAAGACTTCTCAGCTAAAGCTCCTCATTCATCTCCTTGCAATGTCACTTGTCCTGTTAGCTGACGTCCACTCCAGAACAGTACTTTCTGAAATCTTTCTATGAAATCTAGCCTCACTGGGAATTTGGTAATAAGAATTTATGTCACCCGGGGTCCTCTTAGTTGAAAGAAGAAATATGAAATGCCTTGATAAAGGAGACGGTGCGGAATTAGATAATGAGATTCATCCTGTGATCAGAGAAGTGCTTCATTTTTCAACTAATTTATAATGACAATGGGATGTATTTATGGGATGGTGGATTTGCAGTTGCTATGCGTTGTCATGGAAATAGAACTTGAAATCTGTTCTCTCTAACTAAGGTTAATAAAAGCATTCGTATGTTTAGAGGATATATGATTTAATATTCATATTTTAGCAGAAAGAATATTAATTATCTATTGCCATCAATGATCATGATGTGTACTCAGGGATATTATTTAGTTTGTGCCAACTTGTGTCTGTTGGCTTTTGTTCATTATTAATTACATTAGCATTTTCAGGTGAAGCGTGTCCCTTTAGCGACTCCCGAGCTGCAATGCACTCGTCTATTTTAACTTCTAACATAAGTCAGTATATGTATAAACCTAGACATCAGCTGTCGCTCTTAGATTAGTTGTTGAACAGCAGCTCTAACAGAGTTCCAGCAGATGGCTTTACTGTGGAACAGAGAGCACGAAGGGCTGTTTTGCATCTTACAGGTTCGTGTTGACTGCCCCAGGGGACACAGATGAGAATATGTAATGTCCACTGTGCACAGACAAGTTCTCTTTAGACTGTCCCCTTACCGAAGATCTGCAGCTAGCACGGCGGGGTATGAGGGCAGAATGCATCGTTGAATTGTACCATAATCCGAGTTTCACAGCACAGATTTTTGTGCACTCTTTGTCCATGCAGTTGGGCTTTATCAAAATGTAGTGTTATGAATAATTTTGACCCAAGATGCCCCAGATTTTAGCAGATTAACAACTCTTTTCCCAAACCGCAGCCTCACCTTTTGCAGTGCTCATCTTTCAGGCAGGAGTAACACGTATAAACAGTCAGTGTGATAAATGAGAGAGGGAACAAAGGAGGGAGAGAGAGCAAGCCAATGTTGCCATAGAAATGGTCTCACTTAGCAAAGTGTGCAGGACTATAGCGTGTCCGTTAGAGATGGCTCAATGAGCTAACAGGGTTATTTCTGGCCCATGAGAGAGAACCTGTTCCTGCCATGCTGCCAGCTACAGTAGCTTTGAAAGATGTTTGCGCTGTTTGAGTTTTATAGAATTATATTTGGATGTGCTTCTTTGTCTGTGCCAAATGTAAAAGGTTATGGGTTCTTATGTGTAAACAGAGATGATCAGTCACGGTCAAACATTTCTTTAGTGGTTGTGGCATGCATTAATGATTTATTTATCTCATATCTGAGCTCATTTATCATCATACTTATAAGGCTAACGATGTGTTTGTGTGTGTTTTAGTTATCTCAATGATCTTGAGAGGATAGCACGAGCAGACTACATTCCCACCCAACAGGACGTGTTGAGGACCAGAGTGAAAACTACCGGCATCGTCGAGACACACTTCACTTTCAAGGACCTGCACTTCAAGTGAGAGACCGCACCGACACTCGTCTGCTCTTTCTCTCGTGTCCACGTGTATACTAGTCTTTCTCTCTATGTGCTTCTGCAGAGGTGCCAACCGCATTGATTTAACTCAAGCGTTTATCATTTTTGACCTCGATGCACAAGCCACCTGATGATAAACTGCATGTTGCTGCTTTTTTGGTTAAAGTTGTGGTCAGAACAAATATGAATAAAATTTTTGTGAAGGGAATGGCCATTCTCTGTAGGGGAGAGGGCACCGGATGTGAAAGACTCGTTTGTTTTTGTCAGCTGTTCATCCTGCTTTGCTGCGACTTTATGGAGGTGAACTTGTAAGCCAGTAGAAAAGATAAAGACAGCATTATGCTTTTTTTTTAATCAGTTAAAATGATTAATGTTATTTAGAAAATTTTCCCTTGTTTATCCTGTTTATTTGGTGATGTTCGCAAACTGACACTTGGCGAGAAGCAACATACTGTTGGTTTTTTTTGTTCATCTCACTGGTATCACATGATCAGTTACACTACCTGTTAGTAGAAAACATGACTAGATGTTAGCAAGGGAATTTTAAAATTAGTAGTGTATGGAAGAAAACTATGAGAAATAAACAAGTTTTGGCATTTATGTAAGTGTGCATGATGTTTATTATGTATTAAGTCAGTAGATCTGACATGGAATCCATTGGAAGACTGGACGTGTGCTTCTGGTCATTTTAAAGCAGTTGTATAAAGTAGGCTTATCAGAAGTGTTTATAATCCAAACATGGCAGCAGTTGATCGTCCTGTCCATTGCGTAAAAAATTCTGTTGCTTCCCCTACCTCGCCCCCCTCCCCCCCCTTTCTGTCTCCGTCTGCTTGCTACAACCGAACTTGTTAGCAATGTCGGCACTTCTTATGTATCTGTCAGTTTGCCTATAGTTGTACAAGTGCTATTTTGTTGAGATATTAAGACACTGAGTGTGATTTAGGGGAAATAAAGTAAGCTCTAATAGCCCAGTGCTGTGCCACCCTCATTCCATCACCTCTTCTGTTTTATATAATGAATAATACATCATGATCAATAGAGCAAGTCAGAAATGTTGCTTTTTCATTTGTTCCACTCATGTAACCCTAGAAAGTTGTCTCCTGGTGGCAGTAATAAAACCTCAGTTATTGTCTGGACAGATGGACTGCAGATATCAAATCAGTACAAGTGTGTATTATACACTCTGTGCTTTAAAACCCCCAGAATGAAAGATGGCCATAACTGAGTTGTGAAATGTCTCCATTGTATTGGATGACATCATTACCTGGATGCTGATGCTGTAGGAGCTTGCTGTTAATGTAGCTTAATGCTTTTTTTTCTCCCCCATGTGCTTAATGAAATCTTAATGTTAAAGAGCAAGGACAATGCACCTCTCTCTGTGTCTCTCTGTCTCAAGGATGTTTGATGTTGGAGGGCAGAGGTCTGAGAGGAAGAAATGGATCCACTGCTTTGAAGGAGTGACTGCCATCATCTTCTGTGTGGCTCTAAGTGCCTACGACCTGATGCTGGCTGAGGATGAAGAGATGGTGAGGACAATAGCACTTTGACTTTCAACAGCACTTGGCTTTAGGTCTATGGCTTGGTCCTTGTTCATGGCAAACAGTGAGATACGTTTGTATTGAATGTTACAATTATGAACTCACACGATGAGGAGAGCATGCGCCATAGCTATGCTTACTGTCCACCTTGTTTAGTACACCAGCATTCACCAGTCATCTAATCAGCTATTCACATGTTTGGGTAAAAATGCAGATGTATGTCAAGAGCTCTGATCAGAATGAAGGAAAAGTGTGATCATTGTGCCTTTGATAATGGCATGGATATTGTGCCAGATGGGCTGGTTTGTGTATTTCAGAAACTGCTGATCTTCTAGGATTGATTTAAGCTGTGAGTAAAGATGACAACTAAAATAACTCAAACTCACTCTTTACAACTGGTGAGCAGAACAGTATGTCGGCATGCACAAAACATCCACATTTACATTTGATGGATTACAACAGTGAAAGACATCAGTTTCTGCTTGAGACAGCCAATAGGAATCTGAGGCTATCGTGATAAAACCCTAATAGAAATTGGACAATTAAAGATGGGGGATGAATAAATAACTTTGTTTTTCCTGTCTTTAACTGTCTAGCAGTTTGTGAAATACTCGAACCAAACAGTACATCTCAAAGTCACAGAGATCAGACTTTATCCTATTTATGTTTGATGTCAACATTAACTCATGCTCTTGACCTGTATCTGCTTTATGCATTTGTGCTGCTGCTAGTTAGATAACTGAATGAAATGGGCTGTTGTACAGGTGATTTATATTAAAGTGACCACTGAGTGTGTGTAGTTCAGTTAAAAGAAGCATGAAGTTGTGGCTCCCCCTTGTGGCCACTTCACTGTGCTAGCTCTCAGGTGTTGTTTTTTTTTTTTTTTAAAAACATTCCCTTATCACGTTTTGTTTCTTTTTTTATATATAGAACCGTATGCATGAGAGCATGAAGCTCTTTGACTCCATCTGCAACAATAAATGGTTCACAGAGACCTCCATCATCCTCTTTCTCAATAAGAAGGATCTGTTTGAGGAGAAGATCACACGCAGCCCTCTGACCATCTGCTTTCCTGAGTATACAGGTCTGTAAGACTAGTGCTGACTGTTCTTGTTAGCAATGTTGAGGAGCAGCTGTGTGCCATCTGATCATCGTCTGTATGTGGTGTCATCTAATATCGCAGATAATGGTGGTGCTTATTATTATTTATTATGGTATTACTTAGCTTCAGTACATGCAGTATGGGTGTGTTATTAACTAATCTTCAACTGAAAGCAAAGATAGCAATCATTTTTATCAAGTTATCCTTCTTATAAAAGTTACATTTCTGCCTTTTGGCAGACATTTGTCTCATTTTGCATCTGAATATGCTTTTTGTTTACAAACATCTTTAGAAGGGAAATATTTAGCATTTTTAGATGCATGTTGTTTAAACCTGGTCAACATTAGTTTGTTTTCCTTTGTTTAAATTTGTTTATCTATCTGTATTTTTGAAGCAGCTTTTGACCCAGGTAAAATTGTATTATACTAAGGTCTACTTTTTTCAGCTGTACCCTATAGTTGTGACCTAAAGTATATGGTTGATTTTTAGTATAAGATTTACATACATCCTAAATTTCATAGTTATTAGTGACAAACTGGAACTTGTCGACTGGTGCCCACTAGTTTTAGAGTTTTAATTTTCCTTCCCTAGCGCCTGGCTTACTTGAGCATTACACTCATGCTGAGGTTTTCCCTCATCCCCCTGTTCCCGTTGTTTAGGAGCCAACAAATATGACGAAGCAGCAAGTTACATCCAGACCAAGTTTGAGGATCTGAACAAGAAGAAGGATACAAAAGAGATCTACACCCACTTTACCTGCGCCACTGACACCAAGAACGTGCAGTTTGTGTTTGATGCTGTCACCGATGTCATCATCAAAAACAACCTGAAGGACTGCGGGCTTTTCTAATGACAGTCAGGGAACATGCCAAGGTACACACACACATACAGAGTTCTACAGAAATGATAGCCAATCAACTTGACATTCTCACAACAAAAAAATAAATAAAGTTTAAATATGTATTTATATATTGAAATCAGTTTTTTTCTTCCTCTCTCATGTTTCTTCAGGAAGAGCTCAGCTGTGTGGTGCACCTGCATTAGCGACGGACATCACAATGCCAGACTGCCTACAGCCATCCAGACAAAAGCTGAATTTTCATCTAATACCTTTTGGGGAGAGGGAGGGGGGCAAGAGCCACAGCAAAGAGAATATATAGGTTGCATAATCCCACAAGTCACCTAATTTTTATTCCTTTTTTGTAAATATTATGAGGTTATTTTCTTTAGATTTAAAAAGGCAACAAATCGTTTCTGATGTTTGTCTTTCCTCCTTGACTTTTGTTTTTGAGTACGACAGCGCAAAAGAAGAGAATGGGAGGGAGAAATATTTGATAAATAAAATTTCTTTTTCTTTAACAAATGTGTGAATCTTAATAAACGTTCCTGTGTAATGTCTTTTGTAAAAGCTATGTAAGCACAGATCGGGATCAGTTCAACTTTTGCTTTGGTCTTTTCCCCCCCCCTACTAGTTACACATGGATTCCACATTCCTGGCTTAGCTGTATGATGTGCTGTGTGATGGACCACATTTAAAATGAATGATGATAATGAAATAAAAAGAACCAATAGCTTGCTCTGGTTCAGCCACAGCGCGACACGCTCTCAGTAATTTGTCTTAACGCGTTTAACATTCTCAAATCCTAGCTTCACTTTACTCAGCACTGTACAACTGTGACTAATATGTAAGATGCATAACTATGTCTTCGCTCGTCCCTTTGTGTTCCTGCCCCAACTCTTTTATTCTGTTTTGTGCCTTGACTTCTGTTTTTTTCCCCACATTGTCTGTAGAGTTTAGAGCAATTTCAGTTTGCGGTATCTAATGAAGATTTTAAACATGAGGTTTGTGCTTTTAGCAGACAATAAAAAAACGTGACCGCCATCTGATTAATATAAAAATGCCATGAAATGTTTTATTGAAAATAAAACTTGATTTCACAACTGTGAACTGTGTTTTTGCTTCTATTTTGTCTAAATGTTTTTCTGAAGACACTATTTTGTATAAAGAAATAAGAACTGTAAAGTATTCCTGAGCTTTGCAATACACCATAAATGATATACTCTGCAATAACTTCAGGTTACACATGACTGAAATCTATAATCCAAACCAGTATTAATCACTTTGGTTTAGATTTTTTTTGTAAAATTAATGTTAAAATATCTTCGCAATAAATTGGCAGGTAAAATAGTTAGAAATCACCATATAGATTTCTTTAATCATTCACATTACAGTGCGTTAAATACAGTATAGTAATTAACAAAGAAAATCTAAATGAAAGTATTGTGACTAATAATGCCATGGAAGAGAAATAAATAAAACATGAAAAACATAAATAAAAAAGAAAACATGTTAGCTGAAGTTATCTGTTGGGAAACAGTTCAGGAAATTAATTTTCGGGGCAGACACTTACAGTCGCTATTTGGATAGATAAAGTACTGCTGACCCATCCATATAAACACTCACTCATTGCCTATACCGCTTTACCCTTTATTCAGGCTTACATCCCAGGTGACCTAGGGCAGGGTGGGCATGGTGCCAGTCCATTGCAGGGCACACAACACACTCTTTCACACATTTCGCCAATTAGCTGGATGGATAATCTGGATGTCTTTGGACTGTAGGAGGGAACTGGAGTACCCAGAGGAAACCCACCAAGTACGTGGAACACATGAAAACTCCATGCACACAGAGATGGGAATCGGACCCTGGAGGTGCCAGGGGAATGTGCCAACCCCTACACCACTGTACTGCCTCCGTTTAAACTAATAATAATAATAATATTAGCACTCATACCTGATGAATACCACACCACTTAGACTTTAGCACCATCATAAAAACAACTTTGTCTTATTCAATTTCAATTGAGTTAAACTTTATTTTTATACCACTTGTAGCTGTTTATATTGTCACAAAGCTGCCTTTTAAATTTGGGAATGTGTATCTGGTGGACAAACCAAAGGTCATGATGGCAAAGAAAAAACTCCCTAAAATGACAAGCTTAAGAGGAACCAGACTCAAAAGAGAACTCATCCTCATTTGGTCGAATCATTATGTTTAACCTTAAAATGCAGTTATCGGGTGTTCCATAATGGACACTCGAGTATGAATTCTTAGCAATTGCAGGGGCCTCAGGCTGGATCAGTCTTTCGATTTGAACCTGGAACTTTCTGGTTACTATCAAAGATCTGCCAAGCCTCCACTGCAGTCCTTTTGGCCAGGATACATTGCCTTTCTTTTCTTTTTTTTTCTTTTCTTGATGCAATCTGAAGGGCTTTGAGAACCACTGCCCTATACACAAACTCTTCATAGGTGTTAACAGAGAGAATATTATTCAATTAACCTTCTATAATATTATTATACAGGGTGGGTGAAAATGAACAAGGCAATATTTAATGGCTATAGGACTTGTAGTACCACTGGAGCACCGCCCTATGGCGCACCACTCCGTTTTGCTTTCACTAACGGAGTTTTCACTCACTAAACGCTAATTTAAAACAGCATGCATGTCAAATCAAGGTTATAAAAATCCATTGGATTCAGGTAGTGTATAAAGAGCAGTGTACTGGTGCCTATCAATGCAAGGTCTGATGATTTCCCAGGATCACATTCAGACAAATCTAAAGTGAGAGTTGTGGGATATGTGCTCATCTAGCCACAAGGGCATTAGAGTGTTTGGACACTGATGTACAGTAAGATGAGGAGGCCTGGCATATAGTCAGCATTTCAGTTCTTGCTGCGAGTGTTCAGTGTGACTGAGGTTGCGGCTTTACGATGCTCACTCATCTTCTTTTACACTAACTTTAAAAAATCAGGATTCAACCATGTACTGGGGTCTTGTCAGAAAAATTGGAGATGACCCACAACTGGGTTTAAGTTGTCCATAAACTTTGGGCCATGTTAATAATATAGATTAAATCCAGTGCAATATTACAAACATCATTCAGTATATGATAACCTCACTTTGAAATGCCTTGTTTTTGCTATTTTTTCACCCATAAGGTACTTATTCAAGTGGATTTTTTTTTTTATGTTCCTCTTTAAAAAAAAGTCGGTGATCGGACCTGAAGTGTTGATAACAGCAGCATGGTCTGTGAACAAGAGATTAAAATCACCCATTCTGAAATGGCCAGTTGCACTTCGCAGGCATCCTTTAACAGTTTGTCTTGTTTTGTGTGCAGTCTGTTGGGATGATGAGCATCAGCATTCAAATGCAAACCTCTAGTCGTTCAAGGTCCATATGGTGGAAGTGTCAGTTGATTGCATTTAAATGGCAGAGCCATTAGCTGTTCATGAGGGACAGTCATTCGGTCTGGGAAGTGGAATTGCTGTTTGGTGTTTATGAACACTGTGATGAATTGGCACATCATCCAGGGTGCACCCTGCTTTGTGCCCTAAGTTCCCTGGGATAGGCTCCAGGACCCCATGACCCTACACAGGGTAAGGGATATAAAAATATAATACACAAAAAAATTGATGGATGATGTTTTTATAAGCAGTTCACATTTATTGCCCTTCAAAGCAAATAATTACATAAATCAGTTGTGTTGCATTGTTCCAGATTTATCCATTATGTCTCTCCTTCAAAAATATCTACTTATGACCACTTAATAATCACAACTGCTCATACCGACCTACCTGAACTGCTCTTGGCAATATTTGCACAATATTTCTATTTTACTTGCTATTTGCACACAATTTATTTTAATCATTGCTGCTACTCAGAAATGTCAAAAGTTTACTGTTCCTCTTACCACTACCTCAGCTCATACCCCATCACTAAAAATACATGTACTAAAAAGTACAGTAACGTGTTACGTTGTTCTGTAGCTCTTTGTTTGCACATCTGCACGTGCACTTTGTTGTCTGTTGCCTATTGTTGTCTCTTTTTTGTATATTTTTCTCTTTTTTGAATAGAAATAAATCGTTTTTTTAGGTTAACTTAAAAATGTAAATCTGTCATATCTGAGCTAGTCAGCAAATTAGATCTCTTAGTTAGCTAGCTGGTTCTGGTAAAGTGTGTTGTTAATTTATGTTGTTGCATGTATGTTGCATCTTGGTCCTGGAGGAACGTTGTTTCGTTTCACTGTGTACTGAACTGTATATGGTTGGAATGACAAGAAAAGCCTACTTGAACTTGAACTTGAACTTAAGAAGAAAAGAATAGAAATAAAAATAATAAAGTACACTGGAGGTACAGATGAACACAAACTCATACTATCTAGTGAGTCTTCTGAGACTATGAGTCTTTACTCTGTGATCTCATATTTATATACAAAGGGCCGAATCTGATTTCTATTCAAGGCCAAAGGACTGGAACGATTGTTAATAAGCAAATGACTTTGATTAAACGTCCTTATAACTTAAAAGCAAGGTTTTGTGGAAAACAGTGCCACTGACTGCAATCAGATGCTTAAACTGAAGCACCTATAAAGCAACATGCATTCCGCTGTCAGAAAGATTCAAAATACGGTTCAGGTTAAAAGTAAAAGTAAAAGTAATGGCACTTTTTAAATTTATTATGCAAATGTTTGAAGGCTAATTGTGAACAGTTGCATGTTAGCCATCCCGTAAACTCTGTGACGTTAAACACAGTGATCGCTGACTGTTAACTTTGCCATGACAATGACATCAGACAAAGAGACTATTAGGTTTAAACTTAATCTCAGGCCAGCATCGCCAAATAGACTACAGAACTAACAGTTTATTGTCAAATATAACATTTTTACTTCAAGATAGGACACAAACACTTCATTACACTGTATTATTGCATTCCTATTTAAGGCCGGTGTGTCTCCGGATTGCCTGGCCGTGCGGTCGGACCCGGACTCTGAGGTCTGAGGGCCCTGCTCTAAAATGAATGCAAACTAATCTTTGCATATTGTTGGTGAGGAGTTTGATTGGTGCGTCACAGTATGTGTGAAGAGTTGCAGCTAAGTTTATCTGCAATAGCACCAGAAAACCACAGGGTGGCAGTCAGTGTCCGTTTCACATTTCTGTTTATGAAAAGCCCCTCCTGGTGCAGGACCGAGGCAATACGTTCAACAGGAAAGAACGAAAAACAAAACTAACATTAAATTTCTGTTTACTATAACGTTTGTAGAGTTGCTGTACATTTTCCCTTTAAAACCCAGCCTTGCATTTAGAGTCTTTACAGGATAAAGACGACTTTCAGTGTGAGCAGTAAAATAATAATAATAATAATAATAATAATAATAATAATATCAATCATCATCATCATAAATTATATTAGGCATATTTTGCAGCATATTTTGCAGATTTACAAAATATTATCCAAATAAAGAACTGAAATTATTTAAAGCTACCTTTAAAACAATGATTTCAAACAATCTGCGATTAAAACACACAGCCTGACATATGACCAATTGATTTGCTAATTGTTTAATTCATTTTAAAACAAAGGTACAGTGAATTAATTTTTTTCAATATTGTTAGCGTATTGAATGTTCGTTTGAAGAAAATCTTCTAAATCCAAAAAAAATTAAAAATAGATTTTAAAATAAACGCACACTGCACTTTGCACTGAATATCACTCTTGAAATATCTTGAAATAAACGTATCAAATAAAATGCTATTTTTCCTATAATAAAAATAATAATAATAATAATAATAATAATAATAATAATAATTTTATTTTAATTAATTCATCGTTTTAAAATAATAAAATCACACCAAATTAAAATGAGCTGACAAAATTATTCTGTGAAACATTTTTACTAGAGCCTATTAGATAATAATAAAAAAAAGTCTTTCTGTCACGCGCTTCATTTAAAGGTGTTGATTTTTTTTTCTCGTCGAGGTGAGAAGTGTTATTTTCTGGCTCACGTTTCAGCTCGCTGCTGATTGGCTGGCTACAGGACGGTCGCCTCTGATTGGCTGAAACTGAAGCAGCTGCAGACGAACGATGCGCTGAAATGCGCGCTCCCGCAGCTGCACGCGCTCTGAAGGTTTAAGGGGAGCAGGAGTGTGAGTGTGAGTGTGTATGTGTGTTACTACAGATACGCTGAGAACTTCACGATCACCGAACTGCGAGATATCCGAGTTAGTATTTACACACCAGAGCAACCTGATGACTGATGTAACATTACTGCGTATTTATTTTGGATATCATTGAAATAATGCCTGATTTTGCTCTTCTTTTGCCCCCAGACTTTAAAAGGATATAATATTCAGGAGAGAAACAAAATGGTAAGTGTCTAACTTTAAGATACTGCATGTTGAACTTGCTTAAAATTTCATATTTATTTTTATATTTAATCATATTTGATTGTGTTGTGCAAAATCAAATTTTAGGGCTGCTGAGTATATTCTTATTTCTCCTAACACACACACACACACACACACACACACACACACACAGATTGTTTATTTTGTTAGGCTCCCCAATTCACCAAATGGTAGAACAACAACCCCACTTGTCAGTTATTTGCAGAGCAATATAAAGCTTCAAAAATTTGTTGTTTTTTTTTGTTTGCACAATTTTAACTTTTGCAATACAAATGTCTCAGAAGGCTGGAGTATTCAAACACATTTCAAACAGATGTTTCTGTGGTTGGATGAATAATGGCATCATCACCAGTTAATGAAGAGCATCTGGTCAAATTATAACCGCAAAATATTTTCTCATAACTCATACTTCATTACTGTTCTATCCTGCGATGCGCACTGCAGTATTAAGCTAAAGGTTTCACTTGCGAGACAAGTTGGACTGTAGTCTGTCAGTTTCCTTATGTAATTAAACAAAATTAGTTTTAAGTAAAAGTACAAATTTTTAATGTATGTAAATGATTGGGAAACCAATTTGAGATACATTAAATATCCTCCACCCAACTGTATCGATTTTATGCTGCTGTAAACCACAGCTGGTTCGATCTCATTTAGAGCCAAATAGTTCATTCCTCACAGCTGTGATAACAGCCCTGAGTGGTCTCCAAACTGTGCCTCAAGTCTCACCGCGGGCTGTAAACTAACTGTACTGATGCAAGTCACTGGCTTTCTACAAAAATACCAGTGGCACATAATTGCAAGTGAAAGAAAAACAGATCTAGAGTTTAGGGAGAGTTTAGAAAAGCCCTCTGCTGCTTTTTAGTTTCAGAGCTATTGATTAGTTGGAGATATGATCATGTGGTATGAAGTCTATTCTCATGAGTCAAGAGTGTATTTGGATTTAAAGGTTTTTTTTGTTGTTCAAAACTTTTTTAATTATATATGCGTTGTTATTAGATTGAGTGCTGTTTTGCCCCAGTCTTAAATCAAGAATCTATTCTTCACTATGAACTATGACCTGCATTGTACAGTGTTGTTAAAAGTGATGTCATTTCCCCTAATGACCTGCGGGCATGTGGTACAGGGCTTTGTCATGCTTTACTTTCTTCCACCTTTTCCTCTCCTGTCGAGGAGGCAGGGGGGTATCGTGCTCACATCCTGCTCCCACAGCCGACTCGGATATGACTGCATTCCCTGTGCGCTGAATCTTACACGCTCGCACTGTTGTTTAACTTTTCTCCTACTAAAATGTCTGGTTGTCTTTATATGGATGCCAAATGTTCTGTGGTTATCTGCTCTAAGGCTTGTTAAGTGCAGCTGCTCAAAGTACTAGCTAACTTTGAACTCCTTTAATGTGAATCAGTGGAAAAGATTAGTCATGTAATGGACATATATGTTCTGAAGCTGCATTTGTATTGTATTGTTCTGTAGCTGTATTTTTAAAAACCCTCCTTTCTTTTTGTCCTCCTTTTAAACAGTTGTGTGTGAGGAATTCGGGTGACTGCTTCAGGGACCAGATGCGGTACATGATACGCTCAATGCAAGACCTGAAGAAGCTGCAGGAGCCCGGTGAACCAAAGAAATGCTCGTATGCAGTGACACGAGCTTGCCATCGGAGAGCGCAACAGCGGGAACGCCTGGCTCGTCTTCGGATGTCCCAGTCCAGTGATGGTAGCACTTACGACTCGGCTTGCTGTTTGGCGAGTCCATTGGAGGAAGAGCAGGATGAGGAAGATGCAGTCGGCCATCTGCCTCAAGGTTCGCCTTGTAGTGAGAAGAGCGTGGACTTCGATTCAGGATATTCTGAGGCTTCTTGGCAGGACGAGGGTGTGGTTCTGCGGCGGACGAGGAATGTGCGCGTTTCATCCTCTGCCTGTGTCCGCACTAACCGCATTCGTCCCAAATCGACCTCGGATGCGTGTCTGGAACGCTGGACGTCATTTGAGGCTAGTGGACCTGAGGACTGGACCACATCCCTGTTGACAAGAGGCCGCAACAGGCAGCCTCTCGTGCTGGGAGACAACAGCTTTGCAGACCTCATTAAAAACTGGATGGACCTTCCTGAGTGTCCTGACGTGGCCGATTTAAAGCCCAACCCAAGCAGCAAACTAGCCAAAGACTTTCTGGTTAACGTAAGACGGAAACTAGCTATCATGTCCAAGGGAATAGAAGGAAAAGGGAAGTCTGCAGAGCCTTGCTCCAAGAGGATGTCATGTCCTGTTGGGTTTCAGATTCCAAAGCCCTTCTTTCACCAGTCACACACTGGGCTGCATCAGCTGGAAACAGACTTTTACCAGTTCAGTGCCCTCATGAAGAGTGGAAGCAGACAGCCTATTATATGCAATGACATTATTGGCTATATCTGAGGCCTTCCCATAACGAAGGACATTAAGACTGGATGAGAATGTGCAGAAATATTTTTTTTTAAATAAAAGTATGTGTAAATAACGTGAAGTAAAATAAAAGTTTCTGGATAATGCTTCAAAGACTTGGAAAATGTATTTTAAGCATGTGAAGCTTGTCACCTGAAACACTGGGATCATTAATACTTTCCAAATCCTTATGCATTCTAATATCTATACAACATTCACACATTGTGTGAAAATGCTTTTACTTTCACCATTAACTATGTCTTTGGTTTTTATTGTCATTTAAAAAAAATTCTGACTAAATTTCTTCTGCGGAGATGACAGTTCACCAATACACTTTCAGGTTTTAATAATGCATTGGATAATGCAGTTCTTAACCCAGTTCCAGTCATTTTAATGTTTTCAACCTTTCTGGAACAGCAACTATTTTTTTTGACCAGGCAATGTAGTATAAT
Source organism: Leiocassis micropogon (assembly GCA_028565275.1). Taxonomy (NCBI): domain Eukaryota; kingdom Metazoa; phylum Chordata; class Actinopteri; order Siluriformes; family Bagridae; genus Leiocassis; species Leiocassis micropogon. The sequence goes on along the minus strand of JAOVVA010000017.1, from coordinate 7,607,374 downwards.
ACTTTTAAAAAACTATCGATGCTACAGGGTGAAAATAAGCCCATGTTTGCAGACTGACATGAACAGCCCTAAGTACCTACTCACTCACTCATCAAACCGACGTACCCGGAGGAAACCCACCAAGCACGGGGGTATCATGCAAACTCCACGCACACAGAGGCGGGAATCGAGCCTGGACCCTGGAGGTGCAAGGCGACAGTGCTAATAACTACACCACCGTGCCGCCCATGTGTATCTATAACAAACCAATTCCATTTATTCGTAAATGGAGGGAAAAAGGCCACAATTGAAATTACAGTCGTGAATTGTATGTACACAGCTGTCATAGCAACTGTGTGTTAGTTTCACTGTGCCACTGCAGCTGTGTGCTAATGTAATTAAACCTGTGGTCATGTCAGGTCTGATGATGGCTCGTCTGCTTGGCCACAAGTTTCAAAGGAAGAAGGGAACCCCACAGTTTTGTTTATGTTTAAGGATGAAGAGGATGATCATGTCAACACCTCATCAGAGACGCCTGTAGTGGAGTTTTTTTGCACTCCTGCGTGGCTCGTCAGTGAGAAGTTCTTTGTGTGTTCTGAGATTGGGGGGGAGTGTGGCTGGATCAGTCTACTGGGTCCAGATGGTAAAAAATAAAGCTTGAACCTTAAACAAACTCACTTAACCTCTTTAAAAAAAAAATACAATCCATCACATGCGCGCATACACATGATTCTCTTAAAACAGATTCAGATGTTGAGGTCTTTTAGAAGGTTGAGTTTAGACTTAGTTTGAGTTAAAGTAGACCACATCACTGATTTCAACTTTATCCCCTGGCATAAATGAATGGTCTGATGAGTAGACGTTCAAGATGCAAAGAATAAAGTAATGTTACATGAAAGAAACCCACAAGGGGTGAATGGGAGTGATGTGGCTCAATATGAAGCTGAGGGTGATTACCACCCCAAAGCACACCCTTTTATATCTCTGATTGGATACTCTTTTTATTTTTTTTTTTAAGTTTTATTAAATGACATTAACATTTATAGTGATGTGTAATATTGTGGAATGTCCTTGAAACTAATGAGATCCAGTTCCATTGTAGGCATTGTAGGAACCAAAGTCATTTGTGCTCTTTCTGCCCAAAATCTTACTGACCTTATAAAGCACTGACAAGTGGAGGTACACATATCCTTGCGGAAAGCTTTGATAAGACTTTCTTTTTGTAAATTATAACGGTTTTTAAAAATGCATTTATTATAAGGCTTAGATTATGTGTACCATCTGCCATACAACTTCCTGTGTAGGAACTATCACTATAGAAATGAAAATGATAATACTTTAAATGACACCCCGAACTATTTCCAGAGCCATGCTGTTATATACAACTTTCAGATTTAAGAATTCAGTGTGCCATAAAATATTTGCCATCCTATGACACTGACTCATATCAAGCAATATGCATGATTTAAGGTTGAAAATCAGCTATTAAGATGTTTCGATGCTGTACATGATAAAACATATGGTACACAGCTGTAATAATGCCCTGGTCCAGAGCGATTTTATTTCCTGGTTGTACTTAAACATCACTGACAAGCCCACAAACCTGGGGAAAATGCACATGACCATGCTATGATCTGGTTGTGCCATTGTTTCAGCCATTCTCAATATAATTACTAAGAATGCATGTTCCCACCCTCCTGCTTCCACACATGCAAGATATGATAACAACGAAGAGTTCTAACAATATAAAACTTAAATAAAACACCTTTAAATAAAACGGAGCAGACAAGATTGGAGAAGTTTTTATTGTCTTTACATTGCTTCAATGCGGTGTGTGTCAGGAGGTGCATAACAAAAGACTGAGGTGAGAAGTGGCATCGTTACAGCTGTTACAGTATCTTACTATGTAGAGGGCATACAAAGCAAACAACTATCTAATTCCTGTTTTATTTTTATTTAAATTGCTGTTTTTGATGATTATTATTGGTATAAGAAATCATCAGGCCCTTATGAATCCATATAATCCCCATTATATTTTAGATTACCGACAGCAACTTAAGTAAAATGTAGAATCTTTGAAATATTAACGCAAGTTTTTAGTGGTTGGTACGTCCCTTTTTTGCTTTAATGGCAAATGCACTTGAGCTGTCATGGAACCCACAGGCGTGTGCAAAAGCATTTGATCCATTTTTATATAATTTTAGTTCTTCAATAAAGGAAAAACAGTTAACATGGTTAATATTACACATTTGCTTGAATTTAAACTGCAAAGAGTGCAGAATCTTAAATAAGAAATCTTTAAGATACTAAACATTTTCTTTCTTCATGTAAAATATTTCAAAATTCATAAACCTAAGAGATAGAGAGAAAGAAAATTCATCAAGCAAACATTAGTGTAAACAAATAATTAAAGAGGTTATATAAAGTTCAGTTCATTAGAACAATTTGATACTTTATTTTGCTTTCCCCATCTTGCTGACCTCATCTAAAGAGGTACCTAATTGGTGGAACCCTCTCACAGTCCTCATCCTCAGCAAAAGTCGGAATGATCTCCAGCATCTGCTTGTGAGCTGGAATCCCAGTCTTGGTGACCATCTGGACAACTTCTGACACTCTGCAGAAAACAAAACAGTTCTCTCAGGAGGAGACTACTACCACTGTAAACCGCATTCTGGGCTCACATGGAGAATATTTGTGCTGCAAATGATCACAGAGGGAGAGGGAGGTCACCATCATGCCAGGAAAACAGAGGAAGTCTCTGTTATGGTGCTGATTTTCCATGCAGAATTTCCTGCAGCCATGCAGTAAACTATTCGTAAAAATCTATTACGAGTACGAGCAAATGAAAGTTACTGGACACCTGAACCTGAAAGTGTGTTCCTGAATGAGGTGTTACATAAGCTTTCCCTTGGCGTTACTGCTCTAACCCTTTCACATTCACTGGCAAACACAAATGTGTGAACATACTGTAGCAGACAGGATATAGCCGCTCCTGTTGGAGTGCAGGGAGGGCACAACACTTGGTACAGAAGCTACAAATGGCTCTGACTGATTTGTCCTCACGTTTGGCTGCAAAGACGATACCCGGAAAGGGATCGCTGACAGAAGCTGGAGCTTTTTCGACAGGTGCAAAGACGGGAGGGTTAAGATGATGACTGGTGATTATCAAGCTGCTCATCTTTAAAAGCTGCTGCGACACACACAGTCCCTAAGGAAGGTGGTGATCTGCCATTACATCTAGATATGCACATAGTGGATGTGTGTGAGGAATGGAAAAGCTTTAATATTATGATACCATTCATGTTTGACTTTTAACTTTATAATGTAAAGCTCTGTGGCATCATACATTAGTAATGCACAGTGTAATGAGTGATATGGTTGATTCTGGCTGGGGATCAGTAGAAAGACATTTAACATTTTATGTACTTCTTGGCGAATATAGTACATTGTGGTTTAATTAACACAACTGCAGCCCAAGGACCTGCTAAATCTTTGATCACATTTTATTCTGGCCAAAACTGCTAAACTTACATTCATTCTGACTCCTGTACCCCATTAAACACTTATTTCAATTCCATTAATAAAATTAAAATATTAAAGACAAGTCAACATCATTGTGCACAGGTAATGGAAGGCTTTTACGTACATTGGCATTCACAAATAATACTTTTGAATCAATATACAGTGTATTACACACACACACAGCTCTGGGAAAACAATAAGGGACCACTGCAAAATAATCTATTGTTATTTATAGTGTATATTTAAGGGAAATTACAACAACAAAATAACCCAAGATCATGCAGTATTTATAATTTCTAAACAAATTGTGTTAATGCTTTGGATAAATAACATTAAGAAATCAGTATTTGGTGGAATAACCCCAATTTGCAATTATAGCTTTTATGCGTTCTGGCATGCTTTCCATCCAACATTGCTGTTTGGTAACTTTATACCACTCTTTTTGCAAAGAAGTAAACAGATCAGCTTCGCTTGATGGTTTGTGACCATCCATCTTTCTCTTGATGACATTCCAGATGTTTTCTGGAGTAAATTGCAATGGTCTCTTATTTTTCTTTTTCCAGAGCTGTATATATCTCATCTCACCTCATGGCATAATCTATACTGGTTTATCCTGTATACTGGGCCATGGGGGGCCTGGGGCCTATCTCAGGAGACTTAGGGCATGAGGTAGGGT
>JAOVVA010000017.1:7587621-7602481 GCA_028565275.1 Leiocassis micropogon | reverse complement strand
ATGTGTAGAAAATCCCCACCTCTGTTTAAGTCGATCTGTGTGATTGGAGTAATCAGCGAACAACACTGCAGTTCCATAAAACAGAGCTGTGATGGTCAAGTTATACTTCTCCTGAAATTTAAAGATAACATAACATGTCCAGGTGATACAGAAACACATGGGTCATTCTGGCAGGCGATCATAAAAGGTACTGACATATTACATCATAGACTACTGAAAATACAGTATGGTACAAAATTTTTATATAATAATACTACTACTACTACTAATAATAATAATAATACTTATTTAATATGTATTTTTACAGCATTTTGAATTACAGAAAAACATTCTAAATCATACTATAAATTGTCTTATTCATGATGGTCAGAGCTCTTAAAGTAAACTAATACCCTGCAAAATTCAACTTCAGCATTGTGTGTGTGTGTGTGTGTGTGTGTGTGTGCGCGTGTGCATTTTTGTGAAATGTATCAGCTTGCCCTGTTGAGAAGGAAAATAGGGTCACTAGGGAAGTGGGGCATCTTGAAACTGGGTGCTGAAGGAAGGAAGGAAACAGCTTAGGCACTTGATAGCGTCAATGATCTGTGTGGTTTGATGTGATAGTCAGCTCGAATAGATTAGTGTGCTTGTGTGTATGTGTGTGTGTGTGTGTGTGTGTGTGTGTGTGTGTGTGGTGGGAAGGTGGTGGTTGAGAGGTTCTGCTTTAACCTTGACATGTTTCAGCAGCTCTTCCACTGTCATTTCCTCCTGTCCTTTATTTCTTCCCTGCACCAGGAGCGCATCCCAAAGGGAGTACTCTTTCCCCGCAACCTGCCGAGAGACACGACACATCAGTTCGTAGCGCACAAGCACACTCCACAGCAGGCATATCAGGAACGAACACGAGCATGTTTAATCTGGTTCTGTGAAGTGAACGAATTTCTTTGTAAAATGATGTCAGAGGAGACTGGGGATGTAACGAGCGAAAGAATGAGTGGGAGCAGAGAAAAAAAAAAAAAGACAAAGGAAAAACTTTAGAATGACTTTCTATCATGTTAATGGTATAATTGTTCATCCACAAGTCTGGAGAGAGGCCAAGACACAGTCCTCGCAGGGCCCCGAGGTCACAACATAAGGGAGCGGTAATGTTAGACCACAGTAAAAAGAATATGTGGCTGGAAATACAAAATGATCTAATTCAAGCTGAAGGGGGAAAAAAAAAGTCGAACATACAACAGACCTTCCATGGAAAACACCAGCTAGGCACTTCTAGTTCTCATGAATAGAGCAATTTAAGTTTTTAAATAAAAAGATCAAGGCTGAAATCTTACATCAACTCTGTTCTTCTGTAAACTGTTTAAAAATCTAAAATAATGTTACGATAATATAAGAATTCTAAAAATGGTTAAATTATTTATTTATTTATTTATTTTGGCATTTTATCTAACTCGAGCTGGATATGTAGATCTCAAATGCAACTGAGAATAATGAAGTAATTCTATTTCACAAATGTTCTGTATATATCTAGATTTCATGCCCCCAGGTCCCATAACGCTCAGCATTCATGCAGAACATTTGCGTCTGAAAGAGCGTCTGTGCGGATTTGGCTGACAGTGTGGAACAAATTATTACACATCCAGGCCTGTGCCCAGCTCCACAGGATGTGCTTGATTCTGGCCAACAACACACACTTGTCGAATTCCAGCTACACATAAAGTCTATCAAAAGACACAATCATAAAACACAGTTTTAGCATTTATTTTCCTAATCTTTCCAAAATGTAGGTTCCAGCTGCCAGATTTTTTTTAAACATTGATTACAACTAGCAAAAAAAAAAAAAAAAAACCAATCAATACATTAATCTTATATCTTGTGAAGCTGTATCACTTTATCTCAAACCAAACTTCTTGGTTCAATCAGTAGGTCTCATCTTACTGCAGCACCTGCCCATTAACCTCAGTGTTGACACCAGACACCTGTTGACTCCAGACCCGCTCATTTATTTAACTGTGTGTGTGTGTGTGTGTGTGTGTGTGTGTGAGAGATAAAGCGTACACACATTAAGAGCACCATTCATTCCAAAAACAGATGATTGTATGATACACAGTCTTATACACAAATGTGTCTCTACTCAGCAGACATTCAGATTATCAAAGCCCCCATGAGCACACGGCTTTAATCATACATTCATGTGTTCATCTTTTCAACAGCTGAGTCAAAACAGTGGTGAATTTGGAGTCTAGCCAGTAGACACGTACACTCTTGTATACAGGAATAGACACTCCACTCATACTCGTGCACACATACTAGTAATTTGGAGTAGTCAGCTAAGGCAGGATTTCTTACAGGCAGTAACACGAGATCAGGTTTGTACTGCGGAGCTTGGAGCGGTGAGGCTTTCTTCTGCAGCACAGGCTTTCTCCTGATAATTGCATCAGCCCTTAACCGCAGTGATTTTTCTTGATGCGATTCGATACACTATAAGGTTTTTTTCTTTCGTGAAAAAACGATTTTGATTTGATACAATTAACAGCAGAATATGTTTGACTGCAGAACACTTGTGCTTTTTTAACTTTTTTCCTTTTTCTGGCCCTGGTTTGATAGGAAAAAAAACAACCATGGTTGCAACAAATTGTAAATAATGTTTCTTAAAAACTTGACAACAGCTCACACAAGCAGATTGGGTGGATATTGCTGTCCCCCCGAGTGTGTTACGCCACTGAGGTTCATGAACTACAGCACGAAAATATGCTGTCGGTCACTTCATGCACGGAGGAAGCATGTGTTAACCCTGGTTGGTAGCTGTTAACTAACTAAGAGATGGGTGGGAAGTGGACATGACTAAATTAGGGTGAATTGAGAGAGAGAGAGAGAGAGAGAGAATGTAATTTTAATATAATGGCTGATCAGTGTCTCTCTGTGTTTCTTAGATGTGTTTTGAGTCTTGTATCCTCCACTACTCTTTTCTTATGGTGATTTCTTTAGCCTGGATACAGAAGTCGGAATACAGTATAGAGCATGACTGGCTAGTTCAGGTTATAATAAGAATTGTTATAATAAGAAAGCATGCAAAAATAAAAAAAGTTGCTCATGTAAAGGATTCTTTAAATGTAATTATATATATATATATATATATTGTATTCAGTGCAACCTACAAACAAAGAAGCTCTAATTGAGCATAGGTGGGTGAAATTAAACTTCTAACCTTCCAGTCATTGTGCTAGTATACAATTACTCGTCATATATTTTTGTTTGATTCACTTGCTAAATGTGAACTTGATGCAATTTAGAGAAGAATACATTCTCCTAAAGTTTCCCCCAGTCTCCTATTTGTTGACACAGTAATCCAGGCATAGAATATTATATTCTTTGTAGTATTTATAATAGAATCAGTCACTGTGTACTTTTCTATTCCTATTTAAATCAGTTGAACATTGATTCATAATGCATTTTGACAAAGTAAAAAATAATAATAATCATATCCATGATGTGCTCGCTAACTCTTTCAGGAAGAGATTGTTTGTAGGATAGGTTGGACTTTTGCCATGCACTTCATCAAGGAATGCCATGGAGCATTTGCAGCCAACCAGAGCTGAGGTTCAGCAGCCACACATGAGGGAATGTGATGCCAACTACTCTACTCACTCCACAGGGGTTTAAAAATAAGCAAGAACACCGGAATCCAGACATTCCCTGGAAACCATTAAAACATTCCTGCGAATCCTTTAGTCGTTTTCGTTCATTTTCTCACAGTCAAAACATTCCCAAATTTAGGAAGATTTAAGAAACTATAGGGTCAGTTTTCAGGAAATTATTACGGAATATGCTTTAAAGCATACTGTCCAGTACTGAGATACACAAATTAAACAGTAAACATGATATATTTATACGATATATATTATAGAAAACATATCGCTGTATATCTAGTTCAAAACATGCAATCCTGTTGAACTAAATTCTAAAGAAGCTTAAGGTTGTTGCTCGCCAAATGGGGAACAGCCAAACCTGTCATCTGTTCTGCACATATCAGGGGCTGCATTGTCATCGGGGCTTCCTCTCACTTCAACGTGTTTCCTTGCTCACGTCATGGAACGTGACAGAAAGCACAACATCTTCATGATATTATTTCATACGATGGAATAGAAGCATGATGGGGGTGATGGTGAAGGTGTGAGTGCATGAAGGCCTGTGGTGCACTGGCATCTAATCCAGGGTGAATTCTAAACCATTGTGTTACTAAACGGTGTTACTGGGATAGACTCCAGCTCCACTGTGACCCTGACCCAGGATGAAATGAAAAAGTGAATGATGAGGTTAGAAATGACAAGGATCAGAAATATCCATTTGACCCGGCAGTCTATTCACTGCCAGTTTTCCGCACTTATAACTTACAGTTCATTTATCAGTACAAACTTGCAGGATACAACGAGATTCCCTTGAATCAAAACTAATTATCTAGTTACCTGCTGTCTACAACAAACCACTTCCCTTCCATTTTTCTAAGTGGAAGTACGCCTTAGGATTTTTTTTACCCAGTTATGATGCAAATACTACAGCACCCTAATATCCATAACGTAAACAGTCTGTGTCTATTTTCACTGTAACCAGACAGTGTTTTTTCCTCGTAATGTGTGCATGTTTCGAGTATATCCCAGCACAGGAAATACGACAAAGCCATTCACTAGTGTGGCAGGACATAACATCTAAATTACAAGAACAAACAACCAAGTGCGATTTCCTGTTCCATGCCCAGTCATCCTAAAATAGACTCTGAATCAAATAGTCTAAAAACAAACAAACAAACAAACAAACAAACAAACAATGTGGGTCACTGGGAGTAAAGAAAATCACCTGTGCCTAGTGTGCCAAGTCAACAATATAGTTTTTAGCACAATGACCATGTCTGAGACTGGAAAGCCCCCAAGATAAAATGAATATTAACCTGACCTAATAAAAATAATTGTCAAATACCTCTAACAGGATACACAAAATACTATAAGATGATATTAAATAACAGATCCTACGCAACCTCTTGGAGAATTTGAGAAGTAAATGTTTCACATGGTAGACCACTAAATCATTTTTTTTCACATAAACTTTTTCACATCATGATTAGTTCAGTTGATAAAACCAGGCCTTGCTCAACTGTGGTGATTGCAATTTTTTTTTTCATAGTGGCACATGAAATCATGACTGTGAGGCCAAGTCATCACAAGTCCAGCCCTGGTTATGTAAACAACTGCTAACTCAGGAAATACATGGTTCATGACTAAAAAGGAAAAAAAAAAAAAACGATCAATTTCCTCTTTTTCTCTCATGTGTGGACACTGCTGTAATGCATTCAAACACTTGCATTTAAATGCTATTATGTACTCAGATGTTACTCTAGTAGAGCTTTAACACATGTGCAGTTTACTAAAGTCAGTATATGGCATGACATGATAAAGACTCAAAAACCAGCTGATTTAAGGATGTGAGAGTGTGTAGAAATGAACAAAAAAACTGGGGTATTCCAAATGACACATTGCAGAGGTGTAATGAAATACAACTATCTATATGCATATCTGTTTGTTTGCTTAAATGTTTTTTTAAAATAATTAAATATGAACCGTATCACGATGTCCCAGAGTTCGAAATACCAGCGCTGTTGGAATGGGCTGTGAATTCTGGCTGAACCTAACACTACATGACTCACCTCAACATAATCGATCTTAACTAAAATATGCGGAGGGCTGTTTTTATTCCTGCAGTATTATTTTTATTTAGACCTGCATGTGTTCTATTGTGCAAAAAAGACACATGAAAAAAAAAAACTAGCAGTCTAATTTAAATCACTGCAGCCCTGAGCAGACAGGAACTAAGGATGAAATAATGAAAGCTCTAAATGTATGTAAATTAACGTGGTCTTTATTTGTTCCACAAGCTTTGTGTCTGACTGCTCACTCATGAAAAGCTCCTACTTATCCACCTTTTTTGTTCCATCCTTCAGGATCCTAGTGAAGTCAGCATCTAGTCTCAAATAGACCCTAAAAAGATTAATGTGCCTTTTATTTGTAGCTGTTTAGAATATATTATATATTCATTTGAAATTTTTTATAAATATATGTATTTATATTTACGTATATGCTTGTATTTAAGTATTTATATTAAGTATATACCATATACTTAGTGTAAACAAACAAATATACATATACACATATATTTATCTGTATTTATTCTATTATTTTCAATCAATAATTATTGTGGCTACAGATCTGACTGTGCCTTCACTTTCCTTTAGCAATTTTATTTGCCATTCATCAGGATGGAACAGATGGATAACTGTCCATTACTAAAGAAGCTGAAAGGGCAACGAACGAATTGAAAGTGTGTCCACACATAGGAGCTGCTGATTGACCTGGGTCAGTGACAGATGTCAGCGACCCAAAGATTTTTTTTCAAGCCCTGCTTTGCCGTACTATAATATTATACACTCTCTGCCATTAAATAGCTATACAATGTATTTCAGTATAGCTAAATTCTAATGAAAACAATCAATTCTACTTTGATTTCATAACATCAAACAGACTTTGGCTCTTTTTAGCCTACCCCCTTCTAAGCTCTCATTTATTTACCCTTTAACCTCTTTTATTTGTGTCATACATCTTTACCAATCCAGTGAGGTAGGCGAACAAAGGAGGGAAAGGGTTGACAGAATGGTGTCCATCTACTGAAGGCTTTACATTTACAATCCAGCCACTGCCTTCTATTCAACTGGTCTTTTGACGTGTTAAATAGCAAACAGAAGTTGGAGCAATTGTCTTGCCAATGAGGGTCTCTTCACTACACTGACGACTCGTGCCAGAAGGACTCCATCAATACGGGCTACAAACAAATGGTGCAGTTTGCCTGAGGGGCCAATTTACACCCAGATGTAAACAAGGCCCATAGATCTTCCTCTGGTGCATCTGGTGACAGGGTCTCAGCCCTTATGACGAAATCAATAGTTATATAAATGTAGAGCATTGATTAGCACTGAAATGGTAATATACTCCTACCGGTTCTAATATAAATCAAATGATCTATACTAAATGTGAGACAGTTGTTTAAAAAAAATAAAAACATCATAATACAAATACAGTGTATAGAGTCAGTGGAGATTATCTTTTTTTTATGCAATTTATATGTTTCACACTGGCTATCCACAGACACAATGGTCAACAGATGTAGACTTTAAATAGGCAGCTAAGAGCATAATCAATAATTACTGACTTACTTATCAACAATATTGATCAGTATTGATCTTTTAGTCACATGGGCTCATAAATGTCATCTCGTTAAGTTACAAACACAACTTTTGTGCAGCCAGTGATCACATGGACCTTTACAGAGCAACTCTGTATGTGTGGTCCTGCGTGTTAATTTATATGCCTCAACAGTGTCCAATTAGTGCTGTGACCTGCACATCTGCGCCACACACCAGGAGCTGATTGCTTGCATGTGGTAAACTATATCTAGCTGTATGCTATATGGTGCTATATGCACTACTGAATATTCTCTACCACAAAATAAAAATATCGCATGTACACTATATGAGCAAAAGTTTTAACACCCCTTTCCAGATTTAGTCCATCTTGGCTGGTATAATAAACTCTACTCTTCTGTAATGTTTTTGGAGTATGGTTGTTGGGATCTGCCCATTCAGCTATAAGAACATTGATTAAGGTCAAACACCAGGCCACTCGGGAACTTCAACCTTGGCAAACCATGTCTTCATGGAGCACATTTTGTTAAAAAAACGGCATTGTCATACTGGGGCATGTCTAGACCTCATGATTCCATTGAAGGAAAATCGAAACATTTCAATATAAAGGCATCTTTGACAATCGTGTGTTTAGAACTTTGTTTTAACAGTTTGGGGAAGACCCACATTCATATGGGTGTGATGGTTAGGAGTCCACAAACATTCAGCCATATAATGGAGGAACTATATGTAAATTCTGGCCTAATCCTAAAGCCTAAAACCTACTCCTAGATCACACTGATGATCTGGAATAAACAAAGGTATCTTCAATTCAATTCAATTAAGTTTCATTTATATAACACTTTTAACAAGGTTCATTGTTGCAAAGCAGCTTTATAGAATCCAAAAATAATGAATCTGACTGATTTCATTGCACACATTCACTCAATGACAACACTGAATCTTGTATTGGTCAACGCAGGATTGTATAATATCAAAACCAACTGGGATAAATTTTGGATCATCAAAATATATCATATACAGTATATATAATACATAAGTTAGAATAACCAATATAATAATTAATTACTTACTAACTAAGTAGCATTTGTTAAGCTGCAGTAAGTAGTGTAACCTTCTCCATATATATCCTAATCCAACCATTAAGGCCCTTAGACTCTGATAAGTAGAGCTCGGAATGTAAATTGGCATTGATAAGAACTAAAACATGTACTACCCAGAGATTCACAGTACCTCTTATACAAGCCTGGCTCATTTGCAGCCCAATATGAACATGTGAGACCTTTAGATTGTAGAATAGACATGTTCTAAACTAAACATGTTAGAATGCTGAATTTACAGATGAAATTGTAAATAGCCGGTAATTATATTAATATGTGAATTATTTAACTGATTTCGCGTTTAAAATTCTTATTTTTGATAATTATGATAAATGTTTCTTAGCATATTGAACTAAACTGCTCTTTGTTTGAAAAGGAAATGTATGACAAGTAGTTAATTGAACATTTTACAGCTGGGGTACCTAAACGGACAATACCAGAAAATAAAAAATTGCTGTGAAACTCATGCCTATCTGCTTTTCATACAGACAAGGTAATAAAACGGTGATAAGATTTGGCTTGACTGGTGTCGATTGCCAAAAGTGTAGGGTTTGAGACTGGAATGAACCAGACAGGAAATGAAGCCAGTTGGGGGAGGTGGGGAGCTGTGGCTGGTGCCGACTGAAGGCCGTGTCTAATGGTTTGCATTTGCTTAGTGAGAGGAGTTCCACTGGTATGGTTCACACATTTTCAGATCTCTGACTGTAAGCCTGATCTTTTCTAATGCAAATGCATGAGCCTTAAAATTTCTAAGCAACATCTGCCATGTAAATACATAACACAGCAAAAACAGTTTACGTGAACAACAGTGTTTACTGGAAATATCACTTCTGTGAATGACTGCAAAACGCGAGCACGGCCACAACAATGTAATCACACTATCACCTCTATCTGTTTAGTTCTTCTCTCATGACGGGGTTCCCTTTTTCTCCATAAGGCTGACACAATGTTCACGTACAGGAGATAAACCTACAAAAAGCCATGCCATAAAATGTTTACGTGACAGGCCTCCTTCCTTTTTTTGTAAATGAACCTGATCAGCTACACATGAACAAAGGTTTAATATGTCATGCACAAAACTTTTGATGGGCAGAAGCATGACGCCCAATGTAAACTTGATGAATGCCCAGTAATAGTATTAGTATTAATAAATGAAGTATCCATGCCCTTTAGTATAATTATTATAAATATTATTCAAGCATGATGAAGCTATTCAGTAAATTCTAAGGCTTATGAGTTAAATGGAAGAAACAGCTAGGTACGTGGGTAACAACAGTATAGAGTGTGTAGGCGAGAACACTGATTTCATTTTGAATGTGTTAAAAATGCTTGTTTTTTTTACAGAGTTAAAGTCAAAAATGGTTTTGGTTGATCCTATATTATACCAGGATTTAAGCATTAATACAGATCATAGGACTGAAGCTACAGAGATAAATTACTGCAAGGCTGGTTAGATGATTATTATTATCTCTAGGCAGCATGGTGGCGTAGTGATTAGCACCGTTGCCTTGCACCTCCAGGATCCGGGTTCGATTCCCGCCTTTGGTCTCTGTGTGTGTGCTTGGTGGGTTTCATCCAGGTACTCCGGTTTTCTCCCACAGTCCAAAGACAGGCAGATTAGCCTATTTGGCATTCCCAAATTGTCCGTAGTTTGTGAATAAGCTTTTGAGTGTGTGTGTGTGTGCCCTGCAATGGATTGGCCATTGGTCCAGGGTGTACCCCGCCCCGTGCCCTAAGTCTCCTGGGGTAGGCTCCAGGCCCCCCACAACCCAGTATACAGGATAAAGCGGTATAGATGATGAGTAAATAAGTAAAAGAGTGAGTGATTATTATCTAAAACAAAAACAGAAGTGGGGTAAACTGTGTAAGAAGACAAATGGTACACTTTTTTTGCATAAATAATTTTACATGAAAATACAATGTTAATTAACAATGAGAGGAAATACAATAAAATTTTTGTAATGTTAGTTAATCCAGTAAACTGACCAAAGAGGAAGAGTGCTGAGACTGTTGTGTTGAGGTATCAGGACTGGCACAGAAAAGGTGAGGACAGGGATGTGACATAAGACATTAAATCAAACGGTATTATTCAATTAAAAATATTACAAACGAACTAATAAAAAACAATATCCACCGTTGTGAATGACTGTGGCAGCCAACTTGCTGTAGCAAACAAAGTGTCAGTGTGCGTTTTATCAATTAGCAGACTCGCCACACACACACACACACACACACAAACACATACACCCACATACACACATACACAATGCAGCAAATGCTCATTTTAGAAAATGCATGGTAACATTTTGCGAAATCAAAGGTCACTAAGGGTGGGTGAGAGGTGCAAGATACACAGAGAGACAGTTTGTAGTGGATGATAGAAGTGAGTTAAAGTAGTGATTAATCAAAAAAGGGCATCTTTAGACAGAATCCAACACTGGATGATAAATCCAGTGTATGGTTCAATACATAAAATAAGATCAATCAATAGTCCAAGAATACAGAGATCAGGACAAAAATCAAAAATTCACTCAAAGAATTAATTATTACATAGAAATTAACATGTAGTTGCATACTGAGCTAACTGCCAATAATGCCACTTTTAAAAACAACAGCAACATATTAAGCAAGACTACCATTTGAACCTGATTTCTGTGATGTAACTCTTAACATATATGTGACACCTTAAAAAAAAAATAAAAATGAATAAATCAATTCCCTATCAATACCAACCTACAGATCTGCTGGAAAAATATCTTCTAACCTGAATTCAGGATCATTGATTGAACGTTCATGTTTTCTGCCTGTACGGAGACATGTCAGAGCACAGGTTTGGCTTCTTTTTGTGCAAGAAAAATGATGTCAATTATCTGGGGAAAGTAGTTCAAAGTATTCCTCAGATAGTTTAAACAGAATGCAACTGCACTGAATCGACCCCAGAGAAAGATCTTTGCACTGATTCAGTTTCCTTGTGTGATTATTGTGAAATGTTAATGTTAAATCAACATGTATGGTCTGAAACTTTTGGAAGTATTTTACATAGATGATGGTATAATAAATTTAGACAAATAGATTCTTTTCTGTGTGTGTGCGTGCCTAATTTGTGAGATTTTATTTCCTTGGGGTGAAAGTTCACCAACAAAAGCCTTAATCAGCAACATATGTCACTTGTTGAAAACAGAAGGCTGGACTGACTATAGAAGAAGAGGTGGAGAGGGTGTTTCTGATAACACAGAACTGAATGATGAGATGGAAAACAATAAGCGAGGTGTGGTTTGGAAAAGAAGAGAAACAAGGAATAAATAATTTGGAGAGAAGATCAAAGGATTATGCTTCAAACCATTCCCATGCTGATGTGACAAAATAAAAACACTCCTGCAAAGGGATAGGCTTGTTGGAAACTAGACAAAGTTCGTTTTTTCCCTGTTAGTTCATCAAATGAATAGGTCAGGTTAGGTGTGAATAAACAACTGAGGCAACTGAAGGTGTTGACAAAGGCAAAGTCTTTCACTTGAATCTGCTTTTTATTTTAAGCAACAATATATTGCATAGTATGTCTACGGCTTATATGCTTGGACATGTGCAGTTACTTAACTCTGAACTTAGGTTTATGTTGAATGTTTCAGTGTCTCTTCTCACAGCCAGCGTAGCATTCAGCCGAAGGCAATGTTCATAAATTCCAGAGTCTTATTTTATTTATTATACCACAACGTTAAAATTATGTTTATGGATTTTGCCTGAGCTCAACTATGCTTCTTAAAAACGTTTCGTTAAAGAAGGAGTAACCCAATCACACAACATGCTATAAAAATAAAAGTATGTACCCTGTATGATAGTATGCATTATATTGCATTCAAGTCTTAAAATACAGTGCCTTTCAATCGCACAGGCTTTTTGTTAATTACTATGCATTACATCATGCATTCTCTAGGAAGGGTTCAAAATTAAGTCCTAATTTAGAGTCGAAAAAAACGTCCAAAAGTGCTTGCCAGTATACCAGTGTATATTTTATGATAGTTTCCTAAAGGTTTGATTACACTAAAGTTAATCCCTATTAGGCCGAGCCATTGTTCACATTGCATTCCTTGTTTTTATTGGCTGTGTTGTAAAGACTAGCGCTGCCTATTAAGGATGTTGTGGTTTTAACAGCCTAGTTGGGATTCCTGGGGGATAGAGCTGAATGGAAAGATCCTTGATTAAATAAGTGTTTTCTTCTTTTTTATTACCACATTCCTCTTCTTGTTATATCACATCTCAAGACATACCAGAATGACTGGAAATTAAAGAAAGTGGTAGATTAAGATTTCAATCATTAGCACAGTTGATGTTACAGTTCATTAACTAATTATATTTCAGTATAATATGTATGGAAATGAGATTAAATCGAATAATAGTGTTTAAGAACTCCACTGAATTCAAATAACTTAACAATGGAATCTTCTAGACCTTAATGAAGCAAGGAACTATTTAGTACCCCGACCCTGAGGCACTGCAATATCTTGCAGACGCCAACATCTCTGATAAGTCTGATAGATCCCACCTAGTAAGACAACCCAAAGACGAGTGCTTTATCTTTGAATCTTGATAAAATTTAAATGTGGGCTTAAGAAGTCTGGGCCTGGTTGCCCAAAGATCCTTAAACACAAACTCATCCTAATTGGTGATAAAAACAGCACAGGCTTCTGGGCTGTTTGATCTTCATTATCAACTGAAAAAGTCAAAGTTAGGGACATAAGAACAAGATATCAGCTTTGTCAAATAGGTCTCATTTTTCCCCTACAATTTCTACATACTTATCTTACTTGGTTGACCAGGGCTCGCAAATTAAAGACCAAAACCTATCAAACCTATTTAACCACTAGTAAAAGTAATAATCACTGAGACAAAATGTTGCAAAATATCCTACAGAGTGAATATTACCTAAAGCACACATGCCACTTTTGTTCCATCTTTATACACATAGAACTGAAGCTGTCATGCACACACACATCAGAAAGGTAAAAGTCAGATTTTTCTGGCTTTGGTCTCAGTCCTTTTTCACCATTCTTATTTATCGAACTGTTCAGAACATCTGTACGGAACATCACCACGACTGTGATTACTTGACTTTTTTTTTTTTTATATGAATGTTGCACACTCCAACATTTGGGATAAGGGTGAAATAAGCTAGTATGCAACATCTTTTCCAGCACGGACCTGTCTAAAAGAGAAATGTAGAAAAGCAAAACCTGGCATATGGGCTTTGAAGCCTTAATACCAGTCTTTTCATCCTTCCCTTCCTCCTTCTAGCTGTCTGAAGCTGTGAATGATTAATGAAATAAAAACTGCAGCCACACCGTAATGCTGCACTAAAGAAAATCTGGTTCCAATAGAGAGGCTTCCTGTGAGAGCAGGAAATAGCAGTCATTTTTGCATACATTTGCACACACATGCACACACACATCCATGGGAATCTCTGCAGTGAGCTGTAGGTGTTTAGAGAAGCCACAATCAGTGTGGCTTACCTCTCAATAGATAGATATATAGATAGATAGATAAACAGAGAGTGGGAGAGAGAGAGAGAGAGGGAAACAAGCACTAACACAGTCATGGACTCTGAAGGTGTACTGTGGTATCTGGAACCAAGATTTAACAACCAATCCTTTAAGTCCTGTAAGTTTCATGGTGATGGCTCTGTGGATGAGACACCTTCGTCCAGTACATCCAAGAGATGCTCATGAGAATTAACATTTATTGGAAATCGAAACTGGAGGCAGAGTTGACTCCTTGAACTTCATGGGGTCATGTTCTTCAAACCGTTTCAGAACAAATGTGTGTAGTGCGTGAGGGATCGTTGTGCTGCTGCAAGAGGCCATGGTCATCAGGGAATATCCCGTTGCGATGAAAGGTTGTACTTCGCCTATAGCAATATTTAGGTACATGGTATGTGCCAAAGAAACATCAACATGAATGTCTAGACCGAAGGCGTTCGAACAGAACATCACCCAAAGCATCACACTGCCTCTGCCAGATTGCCTTCTTTCCATAGTGCATGCTGGTACCATCTTGTCCCCAAGTTAGTGACATACCTGCACCCAGCCATTCATGTGATATAAAAAGTGACCAGGCCATCTTTTTCCACTGCTCCATAGTTCTGTTATGATTTTTACATGTTTATAGGAGGTACTTTCGGTAGTGAACATGGGTCAGCAAGCACACTCTGGATTAATGCAGCTCCATACACAGAAAGCTGCCCAGTATCATTCTAACTCCATTTTATCAGAGCCAGCAATATTTTTGTTTTTGTTTACTAATTTTGCTACAGTAGCACTTCTGTGGGATTGGACCAAAAGAGATATCCTTAATTTCCCATATGAATTGATAATCCCCGCATGGCCATGACTGTTCCCTTTCAAAAGCTACACTCGATGCTGCGCGAAAGCGTTATGGGAAACGTTTCGTCGTGACCGGTTGTGAAGCACGTGTGTGTCAAACACGCCAAAATTTTTGGCATATATAACCTCGGTCAGGTGACGTCATTCGATTAGGTGCACCTGGA
>JAOVVA010000017.1:7567658-7585908 GCA_028565275.1 Leiocassis micropogon | reverse complement strand
CTTATTTATTCATAGAGTTATTTATTTCATCATGTCCTATTTATTTATTTAATTTTGAACACTTTGGAGTTCCATAATTAACAAGTTTAAAAATTGGATTTTAAATATGATATCACACATGTAACAGAATTTTCTGTTTGAGAAGTTGCAAATATAAGTGAAGGTCATGGCTGGAGTATGGACAATTGCATGAAATGGAAAGAAATCCTTCTTTGTTTTTTTTCTTCATTTATTTATTTATTTATTTCATATCAAGTTTAATGTCTTTTTTAAGTATAACATTCCTTCTTTCTCTCTTTTTGTTTAACTTATATTAGTTACTTATTTGACTTCTACATATGGATTGTCAACTTTTAATCACTGATTAATTTAATTTTATACTATATTTAATCTTTTTAATCTTAATTATCTTCTATTTTAAATTATATTGATTTGTATCTTAATTCTATATGCTGTTGAAGTTTTATTTTTTAATTTTATTATTATTATTATTTAAACTTGATGTATGAAGAACAGTTGAGAGTAATAGACTTAGACCAGAATTATGATCTGTATAATTTTAAAAAATGCTGATAAATTAAATTAATCCCACACAAGTAGAAATATGTGGAAGGGCAGCCAAGGATAAAGAAAACAAAAACATTTCCAGTCCTTGATCTTTAAGAGATGTAAACAATATGAAAAAAGTTGCCCTTCATGGAGTTTAATAATTTTTTACTAATAAAAAAGAAACAGTCAAGGTGGGCATGTCATTTCTAATGCAAAATGACACTCTTTGGACCTACGTATGTGGACACCTGACCATCACTCTCACAGTTTTCAAGCAACCAAATGTCACCACAAGGTCAAAACTATCAGATATTCCTCTCCTTGTTGAAGCATTTGATCAACCCCAAGAGAAAATGACCACCCATACGTGAACACACATACACATACACACTGCATTCTGCCAAACGACTGCAGTTACACAGCACAGGAATGCTAGCATGGAGTATTCTTTAGCTGAGGCCTAACTAATCCCACCTGTGGAAAGCACTGTGTCTCTCCAGAAAACTGCCAGAAATATGAGCAATGGGGGAGAAAGGCAGAATGAGCACTGGAGGAAGAGAGAGGGAAAGATGGAAGACAAAAAATGGGCTGAATTCAAATGCTGGACCAAGGTGTTTATATGAACACAAAACTAAAACAGAGTATTGAATCTTAAATTAAAATACAGAACATTTAGTTGTATAGAGGACAAGATCTGTTTTCCCTGCCTCTGTCACTCTAGAGAGAGAGAGAGAAAGTATGAATCAGAAGGAGAGCGAGCGTTCCAAGCATTTTAGCTGGTTGTCATACCCCTCTAGTAACCCAAACTGGGGTGTTTCAAAGTGCACTTCAATGGCCTTTGGGTAAAAAAGACCTCAGCCTCTGACACTGCACACTGAAGGGGGTGTAAGGACACACACACTTCCCCTCCTCCTCCACAATTTAGGCAACTGCGACACATTACTTCATCGGGCGTGACCTCTTTCCCCATCTCCCTTTCACAAGCATCAGCACAACTTTGCCTCTTGTTTTATTGCAGGCTTTTTTATATGGAGAACAGCTCAACACCCCCCACAAAAATAAAAATAAAATTAAAAAGTTCCCCAGAACATTTCTGTCTCTGTGGCTGAAATTCCCTAGAGTTTGCTGTAAGTCCCTTAAATAAAATGAGTGAAATCACACGAAGGTGACTGAAGAGGGGTCTGTGTGGGCGGGTGTACAGTTACTAAATGCTCTAAGCCCCCCAGGATAAACGCAGGATCACTTAAGCCTGGACTGATTTAGGTCTAGACTGTGGCTCCACAAACACACACACACACACACACACACACACACACACACACACATTTACCCAAGTTTTGTTTTAGAATTTAAATACTTTTACACTTACCCCTTCAGCTTTTTTAATCCTTTTAGCAGAAGGTTGGTTCTGTAGTGTATAAAGCTTTCTGTAAAATCAGCTAAAATAGAAAACTGGCAATTTCTACAAGTATTGCATCATGAAAACTGCATGAAAAAACTATTAAACACACAACCCAAAGTATATTGGCTGCACAAATAGCAGTGACTTCCAGTCCTTGTCTAAACCTCTTATCCTGTATAGGGTCACAGGGGGTCGTTAGCTTATCCCAGGGAACCTAGGGCACAAGATGAGATTTACACACATTTATATACATACACACTATGGTACTAATGGGAAATTGGAAATGCCAAACTACACTACATGTGCGAGGAAACCGGAGTAGCTGAAGAAAACCCACCCTACACTGGAAAAGGATGCAAACTCTCCGCTCACAGCCCAAGATTTGACCCCAACCCTGGAGGCGCGAGGCAACTGTAGCCTACTAACCATAAATGAATGACCATGAATGTCTCTGATAAGCTGTGTGAATCTATAGTCTGGACTAGAAAGAAATCAGCCTAGCATCACATCTTCATTCTATTCAGTGTTCTTTTCAACATCACCAAGTATTGGTGATGTTGTTGTGCTTTTTTCTAAAGTATAAAATACTATGCATTAAGACATTAATTAATTATTTAGAATTGATCTATATAAGCCTACATTATCTATCGAGCCTGGCCGGGAATCGAACCTGGACCCTGGAGGTGTAAAACGACAGTGCTAACTACTACACCAATGTGCCGCCCTAAAAAGTGTGACGTATTAATTAAAATAGAATTGATTAGATTCACTCATGGGTATTACTAAAGCAGAGATAAAAAGATTCTGTCAAACATATTTGTAAGCAGCAGCAGTACTCACTTTGAACCGTGGATCCTTGAATGGCTGGAAAATAAAGTAGTAACTGGTTGCCAGGTTTATGAATGAACTACGGAAAGAGCTGATCTGCCGGTGGCCTTGCACTAGCTTATACAGTTCCAGACACATGAGGCCTGATGCTGCTGCTGTGGTTGTGGCGATAGCGGGAATGATGCGACCAGCGATGAGTTTGCTCTGTACAAGAAAAAAACAAGATGGAAGCACTATTATAAATGTCTGCGAATAGCTAGACAGTATTGCTACTTTTGCTATATTTATATACAAGGGAAAGTCAAAAATGATCTGCACTCGTGTCATAATAAAATTTCTGTTGGTCTTATCAGCACTTTCCGTTCAAAGCTACTGACTTCCCAGTACAGAAGCGTTCAGGTATCTGCAAACAAATGTGGACCGATACTCTAAGGAAGGTGAAAGTTTCTTAAAGAGAATCATTGCTGGTGACGAGTCATGGATTCCTCATTACCAGCCTAAGAGAAAATTGCAGAGTACGGAAACATCCTCAATCACCGACCAAGAAAAAGTTGAAAAGTTAATCATCAGATGGAAAATTTCCTTTTACAGTTTTCCAAGTTTTCTTCTCAAGGGCCAGTACTGGAACATTATCAGGAAAAAGATTCAACAATCAACAGTGCTCGTTACAATGAGATGCTTATTGAAGAGCTAAAGCCTAAACTTTGGATTAAAGGCTGCTATCTAAAGGTGTTGTTATCTTGCATGGCAATGCACATCCACACACTGTCAAAACACTGCAAAAGCTTCGTTTTGAGGTGTTAAAGCATCCTACCTATATACCTGTTTGGTCCCATGAAAGCAGCCCTACAAGGACGAAGATTCATTTCTGATGAAGAAGTGAGGACAGCGGTGCATTCGTGGCTCGCAAACTCAGCCTAAAACATTCTTTAATGAGGGAATACGGAAGAGTGTTGACAGATTAAATCTAATTCTACAGCAAGAGTGCAGATCATTTTTGACTCACACACACACACTAGCCGGAATTAACACTAGTTTCCTACCTTGTGCCGATCTGCTGCTGGGATATCATAATTCTCTGCCCTCAGGTTAGACGCTGCCACTATAAAGTCCATGTGGAAATTACTGTCATCATCCTAAAACAGATTTAACACCGAGCTGTAAACAACATTCCTTACTCAATGTGCAATAACAGATCAGTTAGCACAAGCAACACGCTGGCAGGTGTGAGTAAAATCATTCGCAGATTTGTGGCATGAACAGGTCTTATTTTCTTTTTATTTAATAGTTTAATACATGGTACAGATTCCACCATCTGTTTTTTGAAACCCAAAGTTGTCTCTACAGCAGCTGTTCCTGAGTTTCCTCCAGAAAGAAAGAAAACCATGATAATTATCTATTTGCATGAAGGAGAAACGACACTTGTTTACTTGTTCCTGCTTCAAGACGGACGATGTGTCAGGTTTAAAACCTGTGACTTATTCACTGGAGCTTCTATTGTATCCCAAATTGAATTTTCGCTGTGAGGTGACAGTGTACATGAGGTCATACTTGAAGCACGCTGACTCTTCAAAAGGCCTCTGTGACCCGAGGGGACATGAGGGGGTGCACTTTGGCAACCTTCAATCTCTGTCATCATATTGACTCTAAGGCACATTGACTAGGATGACATACAGTTACATGTAACACTGTGTCACCTTTATTTGGTTGATATTAAAGTTCTTACGACTAGGAATATAATTCATATTTAATATCCAAGTATTTAACATTTGAATTGTGTTTTGAATTGTAATTATTAGACTTTGGCAATAGATTAATCAATGCGTGTGTATGTGTGTATGTGTAGAACATTGGAACTCAAACCTAACCCCCACTTCAGCGGTGACACACTCCTTGGCTGTTCATATAATATACCTGAGTGAGGCTTTTTGGCACATTCCACAAGCATCGAATTGCTAGATGAGGCTACCTCATCACCACACTCATTACACCACTCATCCCAGTCTCTCACACGACTGAGCACAAAGCCTAATCAGGCTACAAGTTCAATACTGCATGACTTCTGTGCTTACATATTCTTCTGTGAATGACATGTTTGCGTGATGAATGTTTACATACTTATAAATCGAAATCATGGCAACATGCTTCATTAAAATCCCAGATACCAGTGCTATACATGTTCCCATGTCTCAAAAATCTCTGGCCATGAGTGTGTATGATCATGGTTTGGCCTGTTTTTTCACTGAGCGAATGTCTCACACATTTGTACCATGATCCCGAGCCAGGAACTGAAGCTTTTCATGTTTCATGTTTTTCTTTCTAGGAAGGCTCCTTGTGAAAACTGTCCAGCACAAGGGTGGAGTTTTGCCTTAACAGTGAACTCCACTGTTCTCTGTGCTCCATTAAGGCTTGTTAGGGATGGTGTTGGATAAGGATCAGTGCTCACTTCCGTGTAGGGCAGATGACTCCGGCACTTAAGGAGCACAGATTTGTTCTTCTGTTAGACCTCCTACCTGGGGATGGTCGCCAATGTGACTGACTCAGAGGCAGAGCACAGAAGCGTTTATGTATTAAATCTGCACATGTACACACACACACACACACACACACACACAGATCAACACTACCTTTTCGAATTCTAGTGGAAACATCTGAAACTTCTGGCTGGCTGGCTGGAGGCTTGACAGTTTCTGCTTTAGCTCATCCAGCCTGGCTTTGTCTGAAAGAAACAGATAGAGAAGTTAAAGAAACATTCTGTACTCAGTGTTTACACTGATCTAACCTGGTTCTACTCATAAGGACTGTGACAGTTAAGCTTAACAAAAGCAAAAACAATACACTGTCTATCCTTCAAGTCTGCATTTGAAAGACACCTAATGTATCTCCGATCCAACCTTCCTGCTTGCTCACCTTCATCCTTTCTCTCTTCCATGTTTTCCTTCAGTTCCTCGTCCATCACCGCAATCGTCACGCTGGATTTTGGGTGGAACACAGGCACATGCACTCCTTTCAGGATCTTCATCATGTCGTCACGGTCGGTTGATCCCTTGATCCCATAAATCTGCCCGTATAGGTTAGCGGAGGCTACAATAAAATCCATATGGGTGGTCTAGAAAGTAAGAGAGCAAGATTCTTCACATAAATCTTTAATAAACTTTTCACAGCAGGAACGACAGCCACAAACTAAATAATTATGTTACAGTTGGGGGAAGCAAAACAATTCAATCAGAGTGTGATACTAAGCAGGTTGGATTCTGCATCTGATATAGAAATATACTTAAAAAAAAAGTTATTTTTAATTTATTACAGCAGAACATTAATTTTATATCTAATTAATGTACAGTACTGTTACGCTCGAAGAGTCTCTAGCCACCCGTCATTTCTTCATATTGTGCTTGTATTTTTAATGTAAGGTTTGAGGAATAGTTCTTCAGGCTTGTTAAAGGACTTTTTTTGTTTGTTAAGCCACACAGTGACTTATATCTCATTCACACATAAAAAAAAAAACATCTAGCTTAAGGCATGAGCCTTAAGAAAGAAACAGGTGCAGATGATGACAAATGATCAGGCTGGTGAATGCTGAGTGGTTGGAACAGACGATAGGGAAAATTAGGTTGCTGATCAGGTTGTTACATATACATTATATTTTTTTATTGCATCTTTAGGCAATTAGCAGCCTGTTGCATTAAGACATTTCTTCCCATTTCCTTCATTTAATCTACAGTACATAAGTAAATGTAATTTAGTATAAAGAAATGAGGTGGTACGGTGGCTTAGTGGTTAGCATTGTTGCCTTGTACCTCCATGTCCATGGAATTTGCATGTTCTCTTCATTCTTGGTGGGTTTCCTCCGGGTTCCTCATTTAAACCTTTATTATTTTATACAGCTTATGTTTTCAAAATAGTTTTCTTTATAACTTTACACAATATTTACATTATGCTTTCTGGCTTGTTTCAGGAAAAACCCAGATTAATTTCTTCCCCCCGAAAGGAAAAAAAAATAAAAATCCAACTCAACACTGGTCATATCACAAACAGAGATATCTAAAATAGATTCTAAAGAAATACCACGAGAAAACTGTTCCACATAATTAACAGGTATTACACATTAGTTTCAGTAGTTCCCAACCTACTTCCATAGAATGCAAATTGTATTAGTGGTAAAAAAAATACCACTGATAACACTGACAAACAGACAAAAGGTCATTAAATGATAATGATGACCTCAGTAGGGATAAAA
This sequence comes from Leiocassis micropogon, assembly GCA_028565275.1. Taxonomy (NCBI): domain Eukaryota; kingdom Metazoa; phylum Chordata; class Actinopteri; order Siluriformes; family Bagridae; genus Leiocassis; species Leiocassis micropogon. Next base: position 7,578,889 of record JAOVVA010000017.1, on the reverse strand, counting down.
TGGCTGTTTAAAACAAAGTAAAAGTACAGAGATGTCTACAAATTAACTGCGGATTACAGCATGGAATTTCGAATGTACTTTTTCAAGTTATCAGGTAATAGAAAGATAGCTATTTTATTCCTCTTCTCTGGGGACGTGTCCCAGTCCCCAGATGCTGGACAAACAGCGCTCACACTTACATTGGTTGGGTCAAACTTCAAGGGATGAGGACATCTTTTAGCTCCCATCCAGAAAGGTAGATTGGAGCTAGTTACCTGAAAAAAAGACAGGTTAGACAATTGTAAAGGAGATTGTTAGGTAAAAATTTCAGGTAACCCATACATTTTCCATTTTACTTATCCTGTGTAGGATTGTAGAGGGCCTGGAGCCTATCCCAGGGCACAAGGTAGGGTACACCCTGGATGGGGTACCAGCAGGCACATACACACTAACACCCAATCATATTTGGAAATATGTCATATTTGGCAATTTGGAAATGTCAGTCAGCCTATACTGCGTGTCTTTGGACTATGTGGAAAAACCGGAGGAAACCCAGCAAGCACAGGGAGATCATAAAAGCTCCACACACACAGACCAGAGGGGAGATTCAGCACCTATCCATGGAGGTGTAAGGGGACAATGCTAACCTCTAAGCCACTGTGCATGCCAACACACTAACCATTAATAATAAATAAAAACTTAAATGTGTCAAGAATAAAATCAGACTTGAATGTAAATGGAGATAGACAGAGCCTGCAGCCTCAACGGGGAGACTATTTGTCTGCAAAGCTCTTGTCTCCACACACCTTTTGCTCAGGCCCTATAATGATTTTATCAGGTTTGTGTGTCTCTGTGTGTGAGTGTTTAACACAATTTGTCCTGTGATAAAAGAACAGAGAGGGTCTGTTTAGAGAAGCGAGAGTCAGTTGCTGTGGATCCCTTTGATCTGACATTGTCTCAGCTGAAAGTTCAGTGCTGGGGCCGATCCATTCAACATCAGACACAGCAGTGAACTCATCAGCACTCTGTTGCCTCCTTAGGGTCAGAGATGGCTTTTTTTAAATAGGTGTGGCAATTAAGTTTGTATTGTTTTAGCACCATCACACTGTACTGAATGGGTTTTAATCCAATCCTAAAGTAAATAATGATTTAACCTGATATTTAATTAAAATGGGTTCTGTTGTGGCAGATTAAGGATTAAAGTTAGGTAGATACTGAAATAACAATACAAGAGTCTGTTAAATTTATTTAAGAGTTGAAGTGGTCCCGAACTTCAAAAAAGATTCAGATTCACGATTAAACTTGGTCTTAATTGTGGACAAAACAATCAGCACCAATCACAAATGAACAAATTGTACTCAAGACCAGAAACTAAATGTCTGCAAAAAAAATCAACCTTTCTTAACATTCCTGCAGGTCTAAAGCTTATTACAGGGGTACATGCTTTTGCCTCTTGTAGACAAGTTTAGATCAATTTAATTTAAGAAACCCTGCACACAATTTTGGCATAAAATATAAACACATCAATGTTTGCAACCATCTTTGTGTTTTGTGATGATGATGATTATAAGCTTATAAGATTATAAGAATAAAATAAGATTTTATTCACTTGTGTTTTGTCCCTTTAATGACTTTCATATGTTAAGCTGTACTGTATATTGATTTCCAAACCTAACTGCTGTTTTTAAATGCATGTAGTATTACATCAAAAAGGATTTATAATGATCTCTTATCCACGGTATATTTTCTGTTGCATCAGAAGACAATGTTTTCATAAAAACTGCAGCAAGATAGTGAATGGTTCTGAGCAGATATGCTGCTAAATCTGACATCTGATATACAAATTCTATGTACATAAATAGACAGCACTGTATCATGATGTAATACTATTACAAATCACTAAAGGAACTGTCCCTACAACTTCTCTATTCAATTCACTTATTTACATAGTCACAATTTACTTATTCGCTAATCACGTATGAGCATTGACGATGCAGATTTGTTTGAAGTGAGCTGCAGGCCAGACCATCTTCCTCAAAATGTGGTCAGAATAATGATATCTAGTTGTGAACTGAAAGTTGCCGAAACCGCCACAAGCCTACTGTTGTAAGTTTTCAGTTATGATAAGAAGGGGGAGCGAGCGCAAATTAATAACCTAAGCAATTGTCAGGTTTTTGCTTTATTCCCCATGTTTTTATCATGACCCAACTATATCTCTTATTGTGTGTACAGAATTGGAAAAATGGACACTACACATGCTTTTCATAAAATGAAAATAAATAAAAAAATAAATTTATTCATTTCATATGGCGGCACGGTGGCTGTGTGGTTAGCACTGTTGCTTTGCACCAGTGTCCTGGTTCAATTCCCACCTCGGGCTCTGTATGCATGAAGTTTGCATGTTTTCCCCTTGCTTGCTGGGTTTCCTCCGGGTACTCCGATTTTCTCCCACAGTACAAAGACATGCAGATTAGGCTAACTGGCATTTCCTAACTGTCAGTAGTGTGTGAATGAGCATGTGAGTGTGTGTACAGTTAAGCCTGAAATTATTTATACCCCTGGCAAATCCTGACTTAAAGTTACTTTTATTCAACCAGCAAGTTTTTTTGACTGGAAATGACACAGACAAAGAACACCATCCCCACTGTCAAACATGGTGGTGGGAACCTAATGTTTTGAGGGTGTTTTTCAGCCGATGGACCTGGGGACCTAATCACAGTAAATGGCACCATAAAAAAAGGAGCAATACATCAAAATTCTCAACAACAACATCAGACAGTCTGCAGAGGCACTTGGCCTTGGGCACCAGTGTACGTTTCAGCAGGACAACGACCCAAAACACACAGCAAAAGTAGTGAAGAAGTGGTTAGCAGACAAAAACATTAACGTTTTGCAGTGGCCCAGCCAGAGTCTTAACTTAAATCCAATTGAGAATCTGTGGAGGGAGCTAAAGATCAGGATGACCCTCCAACCTGCGACCCTCCAACCTGAAAGAGTTAGAGCTTATCGCTAAAGATGAATGGACAAAAATACCAGAAGAGACATGGAAAAATCTGGTCAGCAATTATAGGAAGCGTTTGATTGCTGTAATAGCCAATAAAGGCTTTTCTATTGATTATTGAGAAGGGTATGAATAATTTTGGACATGACACTTTTTTTTTTTAAGTAAATAAAACCTGAGAAATATTTTTTTCCACAATGATGCTTCTTGTCTTATCACCTGCAGGGATGTTGGGAGACACCTGTGTCAATTCCAGTCAAAAAAAAAAACTTGCTGGTTAAATAAAAGTAACTTTAACTCAGAATTTGTCAGGAGTATGAATAATTTCAGGCTTGACAGTATGTGTGTATCCTGCAATGGGTTGGCACCTCGTCCAGGGTGTGCCCCGCCTTATTTCCTGGAATAGGCCCCAGACCCCCTGTGACCCTGTATACATGATAAAGTGGTATAGACGATCAGTGACTTTCTCATATTATTGTTTCAGAAACTCTATTTCTTAACTAGCATTGCATAAAATTCCTACTACTGAATGAAAGTTTAAGGTAGCCGGACCTGCAGGTGAGCTTCATTTACTGGTATTACCGAGTTTGTGTTTATTGTAAAGCCCACAGCGCCCTCTGCAGGTTTCACATTAAACTGAATCCTCTGAACCACAGCTGTAGAAATCCAGGCCTGGAGAGAATATGTCCAGCACAGTTTGATGATTCTTCCACTCAAACACAGCTGATTCAACTAACCTGTTAATTACCAGGTCCAGTGGGTGTGTTTAAGTGTTGGTGAATTACAAACTATGGACTGTATTTAAACACATCTGTCTTAAACCGAGCTTAAACCAGGCACTTCCAGCCAACTGTTCATTGTCATCGACTTCTCAAATATACACACCCTCAACATGCTTCACTTATTTTCAGTTGTGTGTGTGTGTGTGTGTGTGTGTGTGTGTGTTCTGAATACATGGTCAGACGGGAAGCAGTGGAGCAGATGTGTGATGTCGCTGTTGTAAAAGTTCTCCCACTGCAAACGAGCCCAGGCCACACAATCCTTCCAGTCATGGGGTCTGGCCTTGAGACTTCTATACACTGCCTCCACCACCTCGACGGCCTCAGCCTCGCCTCGGCTCATGGTTCGAGCCCAAAATTCAGCATCGCTGTCAGGGGATATGGTGTCAAATATTACAACAGGAGGTAATATAATAGCAATATGTAAGATCAGGCCTGGTGTTCAATAACAACACAGAAGTATACGAGTTCAAGACTAGGATTAGTTATTCATTTTTAAGATTGTGACACGCTTATCCCAGGACTCTGATTAACAGTTTGTTTACACTGAGCATCTTTTCCGACTTTATAGTATACAGTTGTAGAAGAGTAGTGATTTATGTTCCCAGTAGAGGATGGCTTTCCTTTTGAGTCTGGTTTCTTCCTCATGTCACCTCAACATTCAATTCTTCCTGGCATGTATGCTCTAAATCTACATCCTGATTTCTGTAAAGCTGTTTTGTGACAATATTCATTGTTTGAAGTAATATAAACATAAAATTAAATTGAAAGTGAATTATACTGCAAAGACAGTCAGATCACTACTAGTACTACTGTTGTGAGCTAAAAAAAAAACTGGCCTCTAGTGTCCACTAGAGAAATGCATAGATTTTTGCCATACACTAGTCAATGTAAGACTTTAAGGGAGTTGACAAGCAGGCTTTGACATTTAAAGCAGGCTTTGACATTTAAAGCAGACTTTGACGTTAATCATGCAGCCAGTTAACAGGAAGTAGTTGGTTTTAAGGGAAACACACTGCAGCATTCACGTTGCATTATCTGCATGCACCATGAGCCACCTCTTCCTGTGCAAGTGTGTGCACTCCTTCCTTGCTAAACTTCCCTCTCGTTTTGGTAAAGTGAGAACAGAAAGAAGATCTGGATTGTGTTAATATTTACCACAGGAAGTCAGGAAACAGGTTCAACTCAAGCTAAGTGTTTCATCAAGATATCCACTGTGTGTGGTGGCCATACACGTGTGATATCTGTGTGTGTGTGTGTGTGTGTGTGTGTGTGTGTGTGTGTGTGTGTGGTTTTTGTCATTTCTTACCGGTGTCTCTACATTTTTGTTCTAAGCCGAAACTCGTTGAAAAAATATAGCTGGGGTCACACATAGTTTTATTCACAACATTAACAAAAATAACATTAATACATACGTGCATAGGAATGTGTAGGTGAGATGTGTGAGAATGATGGGCAATTTCTCTAGTAAACTTCTAGACATTTCTGTTAGTTGGTTTGTTTTTGACAACATACCTGAGATACTGGTTCACATTTTCTGGTGCGTGCTTGAAAAGGCTCTCAAACTGCTCTCTGGCCCACTGAAATAACAGTTTGTCAATATAAATGACATCATATCATACATCAATAATGTGCAATTTAAGGTATAAAACATAATGATGTGTGCTACAATAATGGAGTAATTGAGTGATGTGATATGGACTGGCACAAAGCAAGGTTTTTCCTATAAGGGTTTTATTCCTGTTATAGCACACCAAACTGTTTTTTTTTATTAAGAGAATAGCAAATTATAAATTTTAAAAGTTTATATTGAAATGTTAAGTTATGGAATATATGTAAAACAACTTAGTTCCTGCTATCACATTATTATAGTATTATAGTAGCTATAACCTGCCACTAACTCACCAGTTTCTTTTTTTCTCTCTTTAAGGCAATAATAATAATAATAATAATAATAATAATAATAATAATAATAATAATAGTATAATCTAGGGGCAATTCTTGCAGAAATTGTGAAATAGGGACACGTGGATGCATTAATTTTACAGTAAAAACAGCATGTTTGTTGCCTTCAACTACCTTCATCTATCCTGGATCAGTAAGTGTGTGTGCGAGAGAAGAGGGTGTGGTTTGCTCAGCAACACATGTCAGCGCACAGCTGACTGGGTTATGCTTCTGAGTCACGCCTATGCTATGCTTATGATGTTGTGATCATTTATATTTCTTTTGCGCTGGTGTGTCTGTGTCACAACAATTACAATAACTCTTGCATTACAAACTGCTAGCTGGCAGTGGGCTTTCTATGTCACTGTGCTGAGGCTCTTCACCACTGTTTGGTGAGTCTTTAGGTGTACTACAATCAGGGTTGGATTTAGAGCTAATAGATGTTGAACAACGGTTACTACAATCCAGAAATGAGAGAAGGTGAAAGATGGAAAGAGAAACCAGAAATGTGATACTAGATACCCTTGACATGTAGTTACACTTCTTGGGAGGTGCATGTTAGGCTACACCTTAGGGTACATGGCTACATGACTTAGAAGCATGAATCTGCCCTTTCACACAGGCAATGTAATTTGATCTCTTGCACTCAAAAGACAGTGTTAATTATTTGTTGGATATCTTGTGAACCATTAGTCCTACAGCAGTCATCATTTGATTTGTTTTAAAAACTGGGTTCAGGTTGGCAGTTTTTCCAAAGTGATTCAGTAGGCCTTTTTTTTTCTTTCTGAAAATCAATCAGCATGAAAAATGAATGGATTCCTATGGAAAAATTAGTCGGGTCCAAAACAAATCTGTCAACATTTTGACCAATCTTCTCTATTTAAAGTTTGAACAGACCTGAATATCTTTCTCTCTGATTTGATATAAGTTTTGTGGGTATGTGTGCAAAATTTAGTGAACATTGGTAAGAGAGAGACAGAGGAATTCTTCCAGATTTACTGTCTCTACACTTAGAATCATTTTCATTTAAGGGAGTTTGGTGCAAGCTTTAGAATGAGATTTTTCCAATTAGACCCAAAACCCCAAGTTGGTTCCACTTGGGAGCAAAGCGGCTTGGCATGGACCCCAAACAAATCCTGATGACTCATCTGTGGTTGATATTCCATATCACTTGTTGGACTTGGATTGGACCCAATGGATAAACATTGTGATATAAGTTTCATGGGAGTGCCTGCAAAATTGAGAAAAATATGGACATCCCAGTCCTGAATCGTAAAAATGGAAATTTTGAAAAAAAGATTTTTTTTGGATTCCTTAGAAAAATAATAGCACCCCATTCCCCCAAAAGCAGACCAATCACTCCACCAATACAGACTGTTTTTTTTTTGCTTGTTTCTGCTCAAAAAAATGCACCCCTATGGGCGTCCTCCTAATTTTAAAAACCATCAGCTTGTCACATTATGGAGAAACTGGTAAGCTTAGAATGTTCTGTCCTGCAGACTTTCTATTGGTTGGTTACTTATAGACTTTTACAAGCACTGTAAACACCTTCCATAACTGTTAAATAAATATCTCTTCATATATCTAATCTTCCATTTTCCGTACAGCTCATCCCACGTAGGGTTGTGGGGGCCCGGTCCAAATCCCGGGGAACCCAGGGACCAATCATATACCACGAGCAAATTGGAAACACCATCAACATACATCGCATATCTCTGGACTGTGGAGGAAACTTAAATATTTAGGAAAATAACCCAAGCATGAGGAGAACATGCATTAGAGATGCGCTCTCCAAGCCTTAACATATTAGTGATTATACACTGTAAGGGTTAACCCCTAGAGGGCGCCAAAGCGCCCAAAGACTGGTTTTTGTGTGTTTTATGTTTGTAGTTTTGTTTGAGTTGGACTTCAAGTCCCAGACTGCACCTCGGTCAGGTGACGCAAGCATTCACCTGAACCGAGGAAAAGTAATTAAGTTAATGATTATAAATAGCCTGACTGAACTTCAGTCAGGCGTCTAGCTTTTGTTGCTATATTGTAAGTGTTATTATACTTCAGGTTTATGTCGGTGTGGTTTTTGTTAAGTGGGTACATTACAGTGTCAAACGTGCTCTTCAGAAAGAGCTATACTTTTGTGTTTCGTGTTAAGCTTAATAAAAACAACTATTGAACCGCCAGCTCGCCTCCGCAGTTATGCCTAATCACACACGCCGATTGAGGAACCGTGACATACACGTCTTTGTTAATCACATATTTTAAAATGTGTTTGTATCTATGAGCATGAAATGATACAGTATTAATTACAAAAAGTCTTGTGATTTTGACATTAAGAACTTGCTGATATAAACCTGCAATTTGCCTTGCAGTCGGTGCTGTTGTCAGATTTGAAGAAAAGTAACGAGCACCTGCTGACCAATCAGATTCGTGATTTCAGTAGAGCCGTGGTTCAGTGACACCTTGCCTTATGGTGTGGAGGATTAAAATTAAAGTCAAATTTGACAGTAAATTCTGACAGATCTGACAGATGACTCATTTCGGCCATATGATCAAATTCTATTTGATTGTTCTCCAACTTTACAACAGAGACATGAAATCCAAACTAAACCTGTTCTCTTTCCTATACAGGCAGCTGACCAGTGTTGTGTGGGTGTGTATTACAATGATGTAATGTGGGAGCTTTACCTGCAGAGTGTGTTCAATGCGATGTGGGAAGTGCTTCAGTGTGCACAGTGGAATAGCTGTCTGTTCTGAAGACCCTGCTGGTCCATAGGATTCAGTCAGGTGAGGAACCACGACCAGAGTATGACCTTTACCACCCAGAGTCCCGCCCTCTAACATGGGTTTTTGGTACTGCACGCAGCACCCATCCAAATACACTCCTTAAAATGGACAAATAGAGGGTCAGTAATCAGTAACAAACTCATATAGAGAACTGTCAGCAGAAGCCAGTAGATACATTTGATGGTGAATATAAGATGGACTACAATCTGATCCTGTCAGATGCATTTTGGAAATAAAATGATATATATGCAGAGGTGCATTATTCAGATTTTGTGTTATGCTAAATGCCATTGCCATACAGCTGCCCATTTAGTTAGCACTGATTTATTCATCGTGATTAAAGCAGGAGTTGGCAAAGACTCCCTTATTATGATCTCACTTACATACTTAATTACTTACTGAGCCTAGTGCACAGATCATATCCTGTCAGTTATTCATAATAGCAAGACCAATTTGTTCCTCAAACTACACACAGATGCAGTGTTTCTCTACAACAGAGTGCTGCCGGTGCTGTAATTACTCACTGGCTTCCAAATTATCCAGAGCTGCTGCTACTCCATCCAGGCTACTGTAGAACTGGTGTGTGTAAATCCCCTCGCTCTCCTGACACACACGGTTCTGATCAGATGTGATATTCATGCTGGGATTTATTTTACGCACGGCCTCAGCTGCCACCTCTGATTTCAGTTTCTGTATGAGAAGGAGAGGAGAAGAGAAGAGAAAAAAGATACGATTTAGAGTATTGTTTCTCAGTGCAGCTGCCTCTTATAAAGGCTAATAAATGAGCAGGATATCATGACTGTACATCACTCTGAATTTTGATGGAAAGCTCATTATATGATTAACTAATGCAACAACACCATAAATGTATCTTGTGTATTTTGTGGTTAGATTGTACTTTATTCAATTCTTGCATAGAACACAATAAAATCCTTTCCTTATTTTCTTACCCCAATATCCTCTGATCTAAACAGGAATTGACGATTCAGGTTGGACCTCTCAATGGAATCCATGTCTGTCACTGTGATGTGCCCGCCCTCTCCAGCACCAAGACCAATCAGGGCAAAGTTTTTCAGAAGCTCACAGCCAATGGCACCAGCACCCACCTGATTTTACACAAGTGTTTTGGTTCAAATGAGTATTAAAATCTAAGTACAGTGTCCAGCCAAATAAGATAAAACATATAATTCAAAGCACCTAAAAGATGAAAGAGAAGCCACAATATATTCTTCTAATGTACACAAAGCATTCTGTAGTCTAAATGTAATCTTCAGTGTAAATAATGAGGTTCAGTCAAAAAAATCAAAAATAATAATTTGAAATCAAAAGTTGTTAAGTAATGGAATATGGACTTAATTTCTTCTTATGCTTATTGATACATACTTTTTGTTTATATTTGTCTGTACATTAAATGTGTAAATTTGAAGGGGAAAATTACAAGATAGTTTTTTCCTGACTGCAAACATGCGTTACACTAAACCTATACTGGGTACAAACATACTGTTTGGAGTAAACTATATATTTTAAAAACATTCAATTATTTTGTCTACAGAATTCCACACTAATTATGTTTCCATCTAGCAAAATCTTTAAGATATATGCTCACACTGTAAAGTGAAAAATGTATTAAATGTTTACTTTTGTAAGTTAGTCTTACTGAAAGATTGTGGCGTGTTAAACATTAAATTTAAATATGGAGATAATCTGGCAGCGCAGGGTAACAAAAAAACTCCAAATTAAGTAAAAAATCTCATATTAAATAATAAAGATATATTAATTAATTTATTCCTAGTGCTGCTTTTATTTAATTTGAACTTAAAAGTCCTACAAGGTATTTAATGCAATCATATTACACTACATTTACAGTATTTCGCCGACACCCCTATCCAGAGTGACTTTTTTATATTATTATACGGCTGAGCATTTAAGGGTCTTCATCAAGGGCCCAACAGGAGTGGTGGCCCCAGGGTGGTGGGGTTTAAACCTGGGGCCTTTCAAACCCTAGACCAGTACCTTAACAACTGAGCCACCCCAGCCACAGTCTTCTTTAAATTCCTGAGCAAGGTCTGAGTGTTTAACTGGAGTATTCTGTATGCTAAAATGTTCAACAGGAAATGCACTCTTGGCCACATTATTGTAGCTTGAGTTGCTTCCTGCTATGATCCGTAACCCAAGATCAGCTTCCTGTGAACCATTTCCTCTTCAGTTGTTTTTTTTCCACATTATCCTCATAAACTGTACTTTAAACAACTTGAATGTCGATGTTTCTTTTGGTGAAAAAGAAGAGCAAAGTATACCAGAAAGTATCTCTGTTTCTTCAATTTCTCCTGGAAATCATAGCCGAACACAGCGATCTGTCCATCGTAGCGACTGTTTCTCTGTGAAGGAAATAAAAGCGATGGAATTATATCAAATATCACCACTGATTAAAAAATAATAATAATAAATAAATAAAATAAAATAAACACAGGCCACATTTTATTAAAACCCTTACAGAAAACTGACCTGTTTCAAACATTTCACATGTAATACATGTTCTGTTTTCACACGATTCATCTGTTTTCATATGAGCACAGGAGCACATACTGTATAACTTTATTTAGTACGGTGGAACCTCGGATTACGAGCATAATTCGTTCCGGAAGTGGGCTCGTATTCCAAAACACTCTTATTTTCCCATAAGAAATAATGGAAACTTAAATTATTCGTTCTACAGCCCAAAAAAATAAATACATAAAAATAATTAA
>JAOVVA010000017.1:7540844-7553895 GCA_028565275.1 Leiocassis micropogon | reverse complement strand
AACAGACTAATATTTGTTTTTCTTCACTTACATTAAACTAATAATCCATTTAGCACATTTTTCTTCATGTTGTGATTTAGAATAGAATGTGCAGGGTGTGATTTTAATTAAAAGTTATTATATGGATATGGAGCTTTACTCACTTTTTTCAACACACTGTTATTATTTTGAACACAACTGTATATTATATACTGTATATGTATGTGTATATAACTTCACTAAGACTGCATTCGTGCAAACTGCTTTAATTTAATATGTGATTATTGAACATACTATTCCAGATTTGGTCCCACTTTGCTGTTATAATAACCTCCACTCTTTTGGGAAGGCTTTACACCAGATTTTGGAGCATGGATGTGGGAATTCATGCTCATTCAGCCACAGAAGCATTACCAAGGTTTGGCATTGATGCCAGACAAGGTGGTCATGGGTTGTGGTCAGAGCTCTGAGCTCTTCCATTCCAACCTCGGCAAACCATGTCTTACAGGAGCACTGTCATGCTGGGACATGTTTGGGCTCAGTACAAGAGAAGAGAAATCACACTTTTGGCCATATACAGTAGGCAAAATAATAATTTGACCCGCTGCAGATTTTGCAAGTTTGCCCACTGACAAAGAAATTAATGGTCTATATTTTTTCATAGGTTTATTGCAAAGGATACAGACATAATATCAACCAGGAATCCAGAAAAAGCACATGATACAAATGTTATAAATTGTTTGACATTTCAATGAGGAAGATAAGTATTTGATCCCCAAGCAAAACATGACTTAGTACTTAGTACTAACCCTTAAAGTCATGGAGTGGCACAGAGTTAAGATGCTTCTTGTAGTTGGTTACCAGGTTTGCACAAATCTCAGGAGGATTCTATAGGATTAAGATCTGGAGACTGGCTGGGCCACTCCATGACTTTGAGGTGCTTCTTCTTGAGCCACTCCTATGTTCCCTTAGTGGAATATTTCGAGTCACGGTCATGCTGGAAGACCCATCCATGACCCACCTTCACGTGGTTCTCATCAAAACATGTCCCCGTCCATTGGTCCCTCAATGCGGCAAAGTCGTTCTGTACCTTTAGCAGAGAAACAGACCAAAAGCATGATGTATCCACCTCCATGCTTGACTGTAGGGATGGTGTTCTTAGGGTCCTAGTCAGAATTTTCCTTCTCTGTTCATTGGAAAACATCAAACTTCAAACCGACTTCAAACTTCCTGGATTTTTGATTGATATTCTGCCTCTATCCTTTACAACAAACCTATGATATAAATTATAGACCCTTTATTTCTTTGTAAGTGGGCGAACTACATCTGAAGGGGATCAAATATTTTTTTCCATGAGTGAGTGAGTGAGTGAATAAGGTCCAATGCCCAGTGTATGGAATGAATTCCACTAAGTATCAAGATGTTTAAGCCCTACAGTACATGGTTGCCTCTGACAACATGAACTACAGGATGGATAATTTACCAAGATGATAACAATAAACACCTTTAAATCAATACAAAAAAGCTTATAAGAACACACACCGATAAACAGATAATGCAAAGTGTTTATTAACAAGTTCTGCAAGGACCATAACCGCTCTACAAGCCTGCTCCAGCCTTAAACAGTCCTGAATTTAGATCAAGAGAAAATTATTTAAAAACTGCATGCATGGAGCAAGTACGACCACAAGATGGCGCTGAAAACACAGAGCAAAAAAATATTTAAAAAATAGAAGCGATTAACAAATACTGAGAAGACTTAAATGTATTTTATATATCTTGTATTATACTGTAACTTAACGTTTTGTCTTATTTTATGTTTGAAAGGCTTTTTTGGGAGAAAATGAATACTGTGCAGACATAAGGTTAAAATGGTCTGCTTTGACAATTTGAAAACAAACGAAAGTATTGACAAAAATTTATATATACAAATTTATTTACCCATAAAAGTCACATGATTGCCATATTTCAAACTGTTTTACTTTGTGGTCACTTTACAGATCTTCTTTGCAGAATTTGAGCAGGGCCCTAGTCATGTGACTAATAAACCTTTCAGAAACATTCATTCATTCATTCATTCATCTTCTATATTCATCTTATATCGCAGGGCACACACACATACATACACTCATACACTACGGGCAATTATCCTAATCTGCAGGTATTTGGACTGTGGGAGGAAATCGGGTTACCAGGAGGAAACCCACCAAGCACGGGGAGAACATTCAAACTCCATGCACACAGAGACGGGAATCAAACCTGGGCAGGAATTGAACCCGGACCCTAGCGATGCAAGGCCACAGCGCTAACCACTAAACCGCCGTGTCGCCACTAGTGTCTGTTAATATTATTATCACATATTAATTTTGTAAAATGCAAAAAATCTAATTGCATGCTTTAAAAGTTTTTTTGTTATAAAATATAGAACTTTATTTAGTTAACAACAACAATAAAGGAAAAAAGCACAGTAAAGTCAGTACCATAACATTGAAGTACATCTATTTCCAATAACATTTTATACACAGAAAATATTAGAAAAGACAAAATGAAAGACAAACCACAGTGGTATATAATGTATTACAAATAGAACCCCCTACATTGTACAACAGTCATTTGAAGCAGCCTGCTTTACAACATGTCAAGCAGTTACACAAGACAGGCAAGAGAGACATGAGAATGAAGTCCACTTAGCCTCCTAACACCTTGTCTTGTGTGCATAAAGTAGTTCTCGGTTTCTTTAAATCGGTCTCTATGCTCATTTGTGGTTTTCGCATAAAGTGATTTTTACACAAAAGACCATCCATAAACATCTACACAACAACATAACTTGGTTTTAACTAATAAAGCTGTACAGTACAAAAACAGTTCATGCAAAAATGAGAACAATTCTTCTAAAACTCTGAGACGATAGTCTAAATGACTGGTTAAGGTGGATAAAAGTGCTTTCCTTGATAGTTTTCTATTACAAAGATGTACAAGGTTATCACAATATGGTATACTTTTTAAAATATGTATTAATTTAGAAATAAAGGAACAATGTCCTGGTTTGAAAGTCCTATGCATTCTGTAAATTAGTGTATTTTGTCCTTGTGCGTGCAATAATTGTATGTACTATTTACAAATAATATCTTAACATGAGTAAAAGCATATGGTTTCTATGTGTGATTGGGTTAGAACCTGACCGAGTGACGTACGGGTCTGGTTCTAACCCAACCTTTTCTACCTTGCACATGTAGTCCTATAGACATGGAAGATCAAGATCATTACAAAGAGATAAAGCTGATGTTTTAAACCTCATGTGTAGGGCTGGGATGATGTAATCAACTGTATACAGTGGTACAGTCTTATCCTAGTCAAGTAATGACTGTGTGAATTTTTATTTCCTCAGCCAAGTATTCAGAGTTGTCATTATAATTAAGTCTGAATGCATACACACATTCAAACATTTACAAGAACAGCTAAAGCAAGGGTGTGGATAAAGGTTGTGATCTGGCCAAAGAAATGAATTTAGAATCCGTGATCTAAAACAAGATCATTGAGAATCATAACTGAACTTTAAAAAAATAAAAAATAAAAAAATGGTCGTAATAGAGTTATGTTTTCAGGGCCATCAACTATAATAAAATGTAATAAAATGTTGTAACATTACTAAGGGTAGAAAGGTTCCAAGGGGTAAAGACTTATGCAAGCCACTTAATGAATAAAGGCTTTTCTATAATTAATTGCAGTTTGTTCATCAAATCAAGTGTTTATTCTGTTTACGTATGCACAGTGCAACGTTCAGATCAATGCTGATAGAAAAGCATTTGACTGCATATCATACTGTGTGTGGATGGGTACTTGACAATCAAAATTTAAATCTGAATTTGATTTCGAATTTGAATAAAAACAATCACAAGGAGCTGTTCATTTCTTATTGGGTCAATAAACTGACCTTTTTCCCCCCGGTCTGTCCCACTTCAGACTTTAGACTGACGGGTAAGGGTATCTAGCGTGAGCTAAAGCATACATAAAGTGTGACTGATTAGGAATCCAGCTCGTATCCATGGAAACTGCTTGCTGAGTAAAACCACTGGTGTTATAGTCTTGTTGTATATTACCAGGTGGCCTATTAAGAGCGCCTACAAACGAGGCGCAGTGAGCGTTTATCCACACAGTATATACAGCATGTAACTGTGCTTTTTCCTTCCCCTATAATACAGTCACACAGTTCATTAGGACAAGAACACTATATGCTATACGAAGAATAACAATAATAAAATATCTGCACAGAAGAATCATATACACAAAAACTCTTTTGTTTTTCTCTTTTTGTGCTCTCAGTACAAAGGTATCCACAGAGGCTAACTATGTACAAACTACAATAAATACTGCCTACTCTCGCTGCTCTAATGTGTCCATTTAGTCCATCGGTCACTCTGTACTTTAATTTATTTTCATTATGTAACAAGATGGAGGTTTTTTTTCTTTTTCTTGAGTCTTGTGGATGCATGTCCTTTATGTGTCTCTGTTCCTTTTTCCGTTCTGGCTTCCTCAGCCTCCTCCTCATGTCTCGGCTGAGCTCCTCTGGGTCTCGTGGTGTCTCCGGTTACGCGGTTTGCGCTGCTCCTTCGCTTCATACGGGTCTTTCTTGTCATGCTCAGCGAATTGCCAGTAGTCCTGGCAGTACTGGTTGATTAAGCCCATCTCAGGTTGGCTCAGGATGGTTAGCAGGTCTTTGTACTGCTCAGCACTCGGTGTCCAGGCACTGGTCTGTAGGGGGACAGCAGGCATGGCAGGTATAGAGGCTCCGGTCTCCATTTGGATGTTGTTGACAGTGCGCACTGACAGAACAAGCAACTGCAGCTTCACCAGCGTGTGCTTGAAGTTCTTCTCTGTGGCAGTGCACTGGTAGGTGCCGGCATCTGAGAGCTGCAGGGAGCGCACAAGCAGGCCCTGATCTGTGTGCACCACGCGCCCATCTGAACGGATCTGACAGTGAGAAAACGTAGCAATTTACTATTACAGTAATAATAATAATAAAAATAGGTTTAGGTAGTAGCTTTTACAGACCTAACAACATTTTATGATAGCATTAAAAAATATGCACTATAGAACTATAGTAAGTTCTTTTGACACTAAAACATGCGTAACTTATGTCTATTCCAAATGCAAGGGGTTGCAAGCTGGTCTGAATTCTGCATTTTTTTTTCACAGAATGGAGTGCTTTCAAATGTTAAATATAAAAAAATATATAAATATAAAAAAACACATATATAAAAATATATAAAGATAAAATATATTTATTAATTCAAAGCAGGACTTTCTTGTTAATGAGGGCGTAAAACTGATTGACATCTTTATAAGACATTTATGGAACGCGGTACGTGATGAGGCACTTAGTTGCTGTAAAACATTTGAAGTAGGCTGTACATCTGGGAATGATGATCTTGGCTGAGGTGGCTTGGAGCCCACTGCATCTCTTCCCGTAAACACCAGTTGACACGAGTGGAATGCCTGATCATTGAAAGTTGACAAAACTCGTCTGCTACTTGCGGAAGTGATGCATCTGTCTGTGTGAACTGTACACACAATCATTCACAAACACCTTATGCACATTGTAGGAACTTCGCTCGGAGTGTCCTCATTTGAAGCCGTTTCCACTTGTTTGAGCCAGTGAAACAGTTCCTGGGAGGCCAGCGATTCAGACAGGCAGTCCGATCATGGCTCCAGTGTATTTAAAAAATGTTTTACCTTGATGGTATCCAAACACGAGTGAAATGCTGGGATAAGTGCATTAGTGTAGCAGGGGGGTATAAAATCTGTAGTGTTTGCTCTCATAACTGTGTTCTGTTATTCTGCACAATCAAAAGTAAATATGTTCCGATGTAACAAATGTTATATTACAAAAGCCTCACCTTTCCGTTATTAAACACAACCAATAAGATTTACTTTAGCCAAGCTAAAATACAGTAAAGTGTGCAGGGACTCACTCTGCCTAATATGATTTGAGAAATGATAGTAATAAAATACACTAAAAATTGTATTGTATAAAATACAATAAAAAAAACAGCATCACCAGCATTTATGCAAAATCTGTATGATTTATGTGTCTATGCTTTTCTCATATGAAATATGTTGGGGGAACAAAGCTACAACCATTAGCCCTTCTTGTACATTTCGGCCGTGAGAACATTTTAAAATGCATGAGACTAATGGACACAAAACCAGCTCTTAGAAGCTCGAAGGTGACAAAACCATAACCATGGTAAAGCAGTGGTGTATTGTATGATGAGGAAAAGCTACAAACCTCTCGTCTTCTGTCACTGTTCTCCTTCTGAAAATGCCATTTGATGGACACATGAGGAGACCTGGCCTGGCACTCCAGAAATGCTGTGCTTCCCTCCACTCCATACTGTAGTGTCTCTAGAGTGTTTCTATTAGCTGTGAATAAAAGCTCAGTAAACCTCAGGATGTAAGGAAAGCTACATTTTTACAACACTGTAAAACATTCTGTTGCCTCTAATTCATTTCTCACCATTGGAGTTGTAGCCTCTGCACTGTCGGATCGGGTTGCCGTACTTCACATCTTGCCTTCGACTGCGCCTGGTGGAGCAGAGCATCAGTGCCATACGCGGTCAGAATTGTTAACACTCTCTTTCAGAATTAAAGATGCTGAGCATCCTAAAATGGCATTATTTTGACCCCTCACCTCTTGTGGTTAGTGGAGTAACGGGAGCAGGACTTGCCATCCCAAGCGCAGTAAGGGTCTCGAGCGAGGCAGCAGTCTGCACACCCCTCTCCATACACGTCACATCTGTGTAATGCCAGATGAGTCATTCCCACTGCTGAACTCACATACAGTTGTTGCTGTAAAAATCAAAACACACACAAACAGATTATTTACTGTTGCAGAATCTTTTGTTCGCTTGCTGTTTATGTTTATCTCCACTACTGCCTCAGCTGCATCTTAATTTGATCATTACAGTGTGAATTTACACCAATCAGCGTTAACATTAAAACCATTAAGTTTTAAAACACCTAGGTTTTAGTTTCTCCTTGTACCCTCAGGGTGCACCTGGACCCTCAGGGTGTGGCTCTGTATGGCCTCTGGGGGTTTGCTGTGGTATCTGGCAGCAGGACATTGCAAGCTGATCCTTTGCTGTGGAAATGCAGGGCGGGGAGTCAGTGGATGGGATTTGTTTATCCAGTGCATTCTATAAGTGCTCAATCAGATTGGGATCTGGGGAGTGTGGCGTCTGGGTCTCGGCTGGGCTGCGGCCTTGGGCTCTTTACCTGCTGGGCCTTGTGCGGGTGCTCTGGTGCTTCTCTATTGTGGCCAGCATTGACTTATGTGATTTGTGCTGCATTGGCTTTTCTTAGGGATCGGACCAGGGGTGAGCCTTGGGTGCCCATGATCATGTCACCGGTTTGCTGGTGTATAGTTGATGATCAATATTGTTTGGGTGCTAATGTTAAGGCTGATCAGTGTATACTGTATCTTGCCATATGAACTCAAACTAACTACAACCAATGACTGAAACTGAGATAAGTGTTTTTTTTTAGGTGGGCAGTCAAATCTCTGCTAGTAAAAAAAAATGACATCATATATAGAGCAAACATGAAACTGGTTAATTTGAACTAATCTTAAAATTAATCTCCAGATGTTATAATTTTTTAACTAGTTTATACTTACTCGTTTTGGAGAAATCTTCATCGTTGTTATTGGTGTTGGAACCTGAAATACGAAGTAATAATGTTAATATAATATTTTCAGTAATCTTAGAATATAAACCAGGGTATCTACTGAAAGTCAGAGGAGATTACCTACCCTAAAGACCTCCACTTCCTCCAGAACTAGTTCCTCAGTCTGTAGGTCATCTCGAGGAAGAACAATGACTTTCTGCACGGTGCCTCTGTCTGTGTACAGAACAACACTCATTATTTATAGGCATAATGACATATATACAAAATTTTTGATATTATTTTAAGAAAATTGGTGCAAGCTCTGAGTCAAACAGGGATTAAAAGTTCTGATCTACATTAATGTTTCTTTATGTTAAAAAAAAAATCCACTGTCTGTGGTGTCAGTAAAGTACAGTAGGAGATTTTTATTTTTTCTATCTATTTTAATAACACAATATTAAACTATTCTATTTGCTATTCTATAGCAGATTAATTATTCCACTTATAATCAGTCTACTTCAAGTCCAAATAGAGTGTCTGGCCACTTTATTAGACACCTTGTCATTTTTGCAGTTATTCAATCAACCAATAATGTGGCAGCAACACAGTGTATGTCAACATTTAGATAGAGGGCAAAAGCATTAGCTAAAATTCACATCAAATATCAGAAAAGGGTGAGTGTCAGATCTGTCGATGGAAATGTCTCAACATTATTCCTTCATTTTCAACTATATAGTGTAAGTGATTGTGTGCCCACTGTAGCCTCAGTCTGTCCTTGGCTGACAGGAGGGGAACCTGATTTGGACTTGATTGAACCCATCTGCCTCAACGTTTGACATGTAATGCCTTCTAAAATGCTTTCCTGCTCAACATAGCTATAAAGAGTCCTCATTTGAGTCACGGTAGGCTTCCTGTCAGCTTCAACTAGTCTGGCTATTTTCCCTTAACCTGTCTCATCAAAATGAAATTCACAGATCAGCAGTTTCTATAATACCCAGAGCAGCCTGTCTGGCACCAACAAGTAAGCCATGGTGAAAGATCACATTTCCCCTTTCATTCTGATGTCAGCGAGATCACATTTTATCCCATTGTGATATTCAATGTGAACACTAACTCAAGCTCTTGACTTGTAATTACATGTTTTTATGCATTGTCCTGCTGCCACATAAAGAGGACGGTAATTACAAGTGCTTGTACTAACTAACAATAATAGCTTATTTGTGACTCATAATATTTTATGATGCATTTCTCATAATTACTTATCCAGTTGTCTTACCTGTTCCTAAGAACAGCACCTCGTAACTCCCATCTGCTGCTGCAACTTGGTCCACAGTGATTGTGGTGAACTCGTAATCTACGTTGGTACGGACCACCAGGGGGCGCTTGTGCACTGGATACACAGCATTGTACATGGTGGGGTGGTTCCGCATGAAGTTGATAACCTCATCGGGGTAATCTTTAGTGGATTTCATGTTAGGGGTGAACGTCCCTCCTGGACACTGGAATCAAGAGGACAAACACTTAGTGGATTGGATAGTAAGGCGTGTGTGTGTGTGTGTGTGTGTCCTACTTCTATAGGATATTCGCATCCATTTAAAAAGATACAGTAGGTCTTTTATGTAACCTGTAAAGGAAATTGCACTGTTACAGCAGAAAAACTAAATTGCACAAATGATGTAGAATACAGGAAGAATCTTTAGAAAACAAGATTAAAAATGAGACACACAGTGAAGGCAACTATAAGGATAAGGCAGAACATCTGCTGAATTGCAGAACACTGTCCAGATGCTTACAGATGCTTTCGTAAGCCTTAAATGCTTAGATTTAACAAAATGGATCTGTTTTTCATTTGGAATAAGCAGAGGAATTGGGGATTTGGATCACTGCTGTCCATACCCAGACTTCTGGATAGACTGATCATAAAGCCTAATAAGACTCACTCATTCTCATAGTGTGATGATCTCCCTTGAGAATACATGTCTCTCAGCCCTAAAATAAAAACTTGGTAGTAAATTGTTTTGAGAATGAAATCAATCAACACTACACCCAGAGGCTTTCACTCTAAAATTCGCCCGGACCTTTTGCAATTGCCACTCATGCTACGACTTGATGATGCGTTCGGAAATTTGTGAATATGCTTCCCTCTATGTTCCCAGCCTGCCCTCAAACCTAAATTTCTCACGGGTATGTCCGCTAATGTATTCTTGTTAAAGATCATGTGCAAAATTAAACAGCATGGTCAAAAAATAGTCAAATATCAATTATGTGAGATAAACAACAACGACATAATGTAATATACAATGTGCAGGGACAAACAGTATAATGAATGATGTATAAACAAAAGAGAAAACAAATTGTGCTTTAAAAAAGCTCTACAACTGCAACCTATGAGAAAAGCAGAAATAATTGCATTTCCCCCAAAACAGTTGGCAAGCCGTTCCTCTGAACTGGAAAGCTGTATTAAAAACATATATTTGGGTTTGTTGGGCTGTCTCTGTGTGCGTGCAAAAGAGATACAAAGATCCAGAGAGAGAAAAAAGAAAGGTGCTTACTGTCCCAGGTCGTGGGTAAGGGATTTTCCCCTGGTAGGCTATCCACTGGTAGTTTGGACCTTCCTTGTGGGCAAAGGGGCCGTTAAAGACCATACGCACGTCGGCCATGGAATATACACATATGGCTGACCCCTTAAACACTGACCTGGAGAAGGAAGAGGTAATAACTCAAACAATCATTTCATGCTCCTAAAGGTTTATTTACAGGAATTTGTTCTCTCATGCACATTCTTTTGTGGTCTTGTGCATACAAATGCGTAAAGGTACACATGATCATTATGGAATAAACAGTGTGTGTGTGTGAGAGACAGAGAGAGAGAGAGAGTGGGGGGAGACAAAGCGAGCTGTGAAAGCACTCCTGCCCTGCAGCAGAAAGACAACACATTTTTCATTACCATGTAGCAGTGTACATTTGGCTTTACAAAGCTTAGACAAAGCCTAGAGGCATCACTGATTTAATCTGAAACGGAAAGACTTGAAAATAAACTCTGGCACACTGATCCCTGCTATCCGCTGTATATTTATAAATTTTGTACGTGAGCCTTGCTAAAACTGCCTACTGTTCCTGTTGGAGGCCTCGGCGTCTGTGCTGAATTCCACCGTCATTCATTACACTGATTGCTGTGATATACTGATCCAAAGATCCAAATATTCTCTTTCTCGTTCTCTTGTTGACAGGTGCGCCGTTTCCTTATAAGCCTTCCTCTATTGTCTGAAGTCTGCCAAACCGTATTAGACTGGAAACATTCATAGAAAATCTGCAGTCTGGCAGCTTAGACATGAAAGAAAATACAGTTCACGCTCTCCTGCCAATCTGATAGGTCTGATCACTGAATGGCGTTATTACAAGCTAAGACATTATGCTACAGTCCAGTCACTGATACATACCCAGACACTGAGAAGACTCCATAGATGACAGGATTCTTGGTGTCTTGAGTCTTCTGAATAAACACATCCCCTGAAAGAAACGCACAGGATTAGTTAGAATTAGTTCAGATATGGACTAATACTGACAACCGTCTCTGCAGGGGAGGAACAAATGTATAGTAAAAGAAATCCTATAAAGTTCTCATAAAGTTCATATATTTTCTCCACAACTCTTCTAAACACATGGAGGCAGTAAATTAACCTCAGAAGACCACAGAGAGTGTCCCGAGCCAAAATGAAAAAGTTCTCCGGTTAAAAGGTTAACACGACAAGAGGGAGAAGCACACACTGCTGGACGTGCCTGAGTACAATAAGACCGTAAAATGTCAGAGAAGGAGAGAAGGACAGTAACTCTAAGAGAGAAAGAGAGAGAGACAGAGAGAGAGGGTGGGCAGGTAAGATCTAGAAAGTTGGGGTCAACAAAAAAATCCAAAATTCAGAAGAGAAAACAAATTGTGCTTTAAAAAGCACTTTATTGAGGTTATATTTTTTATCCCATTGCTTTTGATGCATCCTTGTGTCTTTGTATATGTCACTGTCTATGTTAATTATGCAATCTCTGACATTTTTAATGTCACTAATTATGTGTCGCTGTACAAGTCTGACTAGCATGGCTAAAGGTGTTGGACAGTCCACTTTTATTATGTTTTAAAGGAAAGCACTAGAAACTAGACTAAAGAACCAAACAGAAGGACAAAAAGAAGTGTCAGAGGATTAAGACATTCCACAGGCTAAAAGAGGACACAACCGTACACAGACTGTCACAGATAATCAGACACAAATGAATCAGAAGCCTGGACCACATCGAAAGCTCCTGGTTCATTATCTGAAGCAGCACTCGTGCTAACGCATCCCTCGGAAAAGCAAACAGCCCTAAAATCCTCACCGGCCCTGAGACGACATGGGAAAACATGAGGTCAAACGGTCCTTTCAGGAGTGAATTCCTTCCACACAATCACAGAAATAGAATAAACACGAGCAAGGAGGAAAGCTAGAGGCCAAGATGAGGGAGGAGGAAGAGAAAAGTCGGCATGGAATGTGATAACTGAAATGAACCGGGCCCGGAGCGACTGCTTCACCCGTTTGAGAGCCTGCAGAAGCGATAAAAAAAAAAATCCATGGTTCACACATTTGGATTCGATTGTGGCTAAAGAGAGGAAGACGGCTTGTTTCTGCTGGATTTATTGCCTAATTCTGTTTCACCCTGTCAATCAAAAGCTGGGCAAGACTCCCTTACCTTCTGGCAAGCCTGGCTAAGTAATACATTCACAGATACACACAGTCATATACACATTCACGGATATAACACATACAAATGGCATTTACACATAAAAGTATATAAAGAAGGTTTATTCTTTTTTATGTCTATGTGCAGCTTTCTGTAGTGTACTCTACTCTTATGGGTTTACTTTCTAACTGAATACAGATCACTCCAGAGATTTCCTTTCTGACACTGGAAACCCATTTGGCCTGATATTTTACTTCCAGTACTTAACTTGAAAGAAAAAAAGGAGCACGAAAAGAGAAAAAGAACAGAAATGACTGTTTCCAAATAGGAGACTCTGGAGAGCTATAGCAGTCAATCCATCCAACTTGAATGCTTTACACGAATGAGCTCATAATTCATACTGGAAAATGAATTAGAGCAGAACTCAAACAACTCCAGATAGATAGATAGATTGTTTATATATATATACTCATCATCTATACCGCATTATCCTGTATTCAGGATCGCGGTGGGCCTGGAGCCTATCCCAGGAGACTTAGGACACGAGGCGGGGTACACCCTGGACACGGTGCCAATCCATCACAGGGCACACACATATACACACTCACACACTATGGGCAATTTGGGAACGCCAATTATCCTAACCTGCAGGTCTTTGAAGGACTGTGGGAGGAAACTGGAGTACCCGGAGCTATATATA
>JAOVVA010000017.1:7529753-7540744 GCA_028565275.1 Leiocassis micropogon | reverse complement strand
ATAATATATACCAGTGAGATTTGGCTAAAGCAGTTTGCCACTGATTTAGATATAAGAAGGTATGAAACACCTCCTTAACTGGGAAAGCACCATTCCAGGAATTATCAGAAACGTAATCCTGTAGGATGATGACTATCACAACAATGACAATGTGAAAATGAGAAAAAAACGAAAAAAGAAAAACCCAAACGAGAGAGATGTGTGATTTAACTCAGAGGAGGATAGACTGTTTAAAGGAAAATCTAAAGGCTTGAAATCAAACGAGTTCTTGGTTTAACATGGACGTATTCCTAATTTGATGGCTGTGAGCCCTTTTTTTTTCCACAGCTGCTATTTGCACTAAGGTGGATGTACTGTAGCAGCATGGCATGAGGAGTGACGCTCAAAGTCTCATGGCACAGTAGGATTTGTGTAAATCCACTTTGGCCTTAACAACCCGTGTTAACCCTCTGTTGAGACATGCTTTCTTACCAAGGCAACATTTGCAGTTTTTATTCATTAAATATATTATTAATCAAATAAACAATATTGTATACCACTATAACATTGATATGAAGTTTCACTAATCATACAGCATCTCTGTTCTACACTATGAACACTGAGTACATAAATGTTTATAAAGCCATTGGAAGGTGATGTGATTGGATGGTGTAGCACATCCCATATCTAATGTCTTCACTGTAACCCCATCCTTTTTAGAATCGGAATTGGTTATCTAGAACATATTATAATTTAAAATAATTATAAACTTAAACCCCTAAAAACAAGAGTAACTGATTCAAAATCCAAAGTATTTCTCTATTACAAAAAAAAAAAAAACACTTACGGAGTTCGTCGAAATGGGTCTCAATGCCATCAGCCCCGGTTACGGAGCAGATTAGCCGAGCCTTCAGGAAGGTGCTCCACTTGTTAACCAAACAGCAGTGACCTCCATCATCATTCTGTGAAAACAAAAAAGGTAACATATGTAACCTACCAGTTAAATATGTATATGTGACAGTCCGTAATGTAGAATCTTAAAATGTTGTGATGTTGTCAGATACACATGGTCCAGCGCTAGTGTCTCATGCAATGTTAAGTACTTTTGTGTGCTTTGCTTGTGTTGTCTCTCTTTAATATTGTCACTCTTCATGTTTCAGAGACTGAATGAACTACATGTGTATGCAATATTGACTGGTATAATAGCAGAGAGTTTGTGTTTTTAGTATAAAGTCTTATAGATTTTAATTAACGCAAATCATATTATTTCACAAATACAATAGGGTCCTAAAGTCTGAGATTACATTCAAAATCTGAGGTTAAAAAATAATAGAATTTTTTTCTATTTAGAGGAATATTCATATTCATATATAATATTCACTAGAGGCCTCGGACTTTCGGACCCCACTGTGTGTGCAAGTGAAAGCAATGCAGACTTTTCAATGGCGTATTATATCTCTGTTTTTGTCAATATTCTTATAATATAAGCACATATCTGAGTCAATTTTGTCCATTTGTAAAATGTGAAAGAACTAAAGACAAATCAGACATTTGTGTTTCAGCTACTGGGAAAAACAAGACAAAGGGTTTTATATAGGAATCTCTCACACTCAGTGTAGTATATGAGTGGGCTGCATGGGTGGGGTGGGGTATGGTTGTAAACATTGCCTCTGAGCACTGCTTAGACCCATCTGCTATGGACGGCCGCCAACTCCAATAATGAGACATGGCAATGCCCGGTGACGGGCAGCCAACTACTACCCACACGTTACACACATTCATGCGGAAAAGAATGGATTTGTGGTAATAAGAATAAGAATCATTATTACAATATGGCTGATTAAACATGACCATGGAAAACTATCACTTTCAGACTCATTATATGGTGTGAAGCACTTTACATGTAAGCAGCTGATTCAGGAAATGAAATTTGTGGAATTTCCTTCAATATCTATAGTACATATTTCAAAAAAGTTGCCTATATGCAAAATGTGCCTGTACATGAGATGTGTATGTATGCGTATCTCACCAAACAGATCCTGCCAATTCTGGATTGAGTCAATGGGGTCTGACCCATCTCCGAGGCCTTCTCTCGAAAGAAGAAGTATAGCTTGTCATCATTTTTCTCTGCACTATCTGGTATGAGCTGTGCATGGACGAACGTGGGATCTGAGAAACATAAACATGAAGAAAAAAAAAAAAGAAAAAAGTAATGAAAATTTTTTGGAAAATTTCACTTTCATGAAAAACCATATATAGGCCATTCAAAGTTCAATAAATTACCACAATCACATCATCAGAGAGACATGCGATATCATATAAGTACAGTGTGTGGGATGTAGTAGAGAATGTAAAGAGAATGTACCTAATATGATTACAGCTCATATTCTGCAGCTTAAATGCATATGTGCTTTTGGCTACGTGCTTATGAACTGGTCAAGATAAAGTCTGATCTCTCAATGTGTGTATTTTCATTTGTGTCACTTATGTTAAATCTTTCTGTAGTGGTACTGAACATACAGAGAAAAAATGCATCTTGGTGCATCTCTGACCATATATAATGCACCACATAAAATATGCTCTGAATCTGAAAAGATTAAGCAAAACACATCGTGTTCAGGACAATAGTATGCCCTCATCATCCACTGGTGTATGTCTCAGTGTGCATACCATTGAGCCAGCGAGAGTTGTACTGGTCAGTCCTCATGGCCGTGTGTTTTCCTAGTGTACGGAAAATAGCAGAGTCCGTTCCCATAAAATCGATGTACACTCCAGCGTAGAGCTGACCATCTGTCCAAAGAGACACCGAGACCAACAGAGAAAGAGGAGGCAGAAATGGATACACAAGCATTAAAGACATTATAACTGGATCCCACAGGGAAAGCATAAATTAATGTTCTCACTTGTGCGAGTTGAGCTAGAGTAAATGATTAAAGAGAACTATGAATGCAGGCCAGAGAAATGAAAAAAGATGCTCAGGTATGGCTAAGGTCCTTACTGATTAGCGTAGACACACTGTTTAATTTGGGATCGAATGGACATTTTCCTTTCCCAGAATCCACTTTACCAGGCTCTAGGCGAAAGATGTATTCCTGGAATGGGAAAGAGTCCACATTAATGAGTCTATAGTGTACATTAGAAGAAATATTATTGATTGTCTCAAGTTCACAGAGATTTCCTGGGCTGCCCAATGTCAGAATCTCAAAACCCATAAAATAATGTTTCATGTTCCCAATGTAACCTTTCACTTTGCAGGAACTTTTTAAAGTTTTATTGGACACTGAGGAAACAGCAAATGCAATGGGGAAATGTACACATAGTTTTACACTGTTTAATATTACAAAGCAAAGCATTAATAGTTCAGAGCGTCTACAATCCACAATCCATATACTTATACAAAATGTGCTTGAACTGCAGAATTGTTAAAATTCCTCATCAGTAGCACTGATAAAAGGTTCAGGTTGCATATTGATCTGTCAAGATCCATATGAGTGTGTAAAGCAATCGACCATGCTTCTTGGGTTAGTTACAGATATTCAAGTAATAAAAAAAAAAGGCAAAGTGATAACAAAATGCACGCAAAAACAAGAATGACCTCAGCAGTACACTGGAATGAAAATATTCTGCCAAAAAAATCTACATTTTCATTCATACAGTAAAACTCTATGTAAAAATTTAAGTGTTATATGTGGTTTAATATACATAATGTATAAAATTTGTTTTGATGCCACATATATAATTTCATCATATTAATATTGCTAGCAGCAGTTTCATTTTTCTTTATAACACCATTTTCTATGTGTACAAACTGTACCAAGAATAAACAGGTTTCCCACCTGCCACAACATCCTGGTTTTAGCACGAGATCGTGGTGAGTGTTGCTTGATACACATATAGTCAAAACAAGCTTTATCTACTGAAGCATTATCCAACATGCATTTCTTTTGAAGCACACTTCCCAAGAGGTAAATAAAGATTTATCTGAGTTATGCATGATCAAACAGCTGTCAGGATGGAAGTTCCAGTAAAATAAGATTAGAATCTGTTGTGAATGTTGTAAAAGGATAGAGAATGTGATGAATGTACAACATTGACATAAACACAGACATGTACTGTAAGTGCATTTCAGGGTGAATCTCCAATTCAACAGCTGCACGAAATTCATGCCTCGACAAATCGTCTATTACGTTACACCCTTGAATAAGGGGAAACATGCCCGCATTTAGGATTTGCTCTTTACAAGCATTCCTTAAATTTAATGCACTTAACCCAGATTAATTTTTTGGCTGACTCATCTCTTTGAGGTTGTAATAACCTACAATCAGATGGTGTCAGGAGGGTTTGACACGTTTTTACACTGTCTCTAAAGGCACTGTTTGGGCAAGTGTGGGCAAACCTGACAGGACGAGATCAGCATTTTTTTATTCCCTTATTTATTTATTTTTCCCACTGACACATTTAACAACAGCTGAGAACAGCTGCTACTCTGTGCACGATCTTTTCCTTATCTATCACACTTAACATGAATGGCACATTACTAATGATAATAAAAATCTAAAATGTTATTTTAAATTGAATTAATATGTGCAATATGTTAATTTTTTGCAGGTAAAAAACAAACAAACATTTTTCCATCCAACACAGAAAAAAACAATGTTTCTGTCCAAGACTGAGAACTTAAAATCTCGTAAGATGCTAGTAAATCTCTCTCCCTTTTAAGCAGGGATGTCCTGTCCCACCTTGGGTGCATAAGGCTCAGGTGAGGCACTGGGCTCTGCTGCACGACTTGTTCGGCCTCCTGCACGAAGATTCTGATTCTGGAGCAAAGCCTATGAGACAAGCAATGTTAGTAGGTTAGGCTTTCACTTCAAACATGTTGCTTAAGAGTGACAAGGCAGTTAAAAGACGAAAAAATGGTGTCATGCTTACAAATGACATGCTTTGTCAAACTGTTGATACGGTTATCCTTATCCTGTAAGACGTGAGATCGGACGTGTATGGGAAAGTCTGGAAAAATCCTTACCATGTAGCCAAATTCTGACAAATGGCAAAATCCAAACAATACAAAACATAACAAAAGAAATTAGATTTTGGCCCAAATTGGGTTTGTGTCTCTATAACTTCCTTACCTTTTTAAAGAAACCATGAATTTTTTCCACCAATATGATTTGCTTTTTTGACTTGCCTAGAGAATTTTCTTTTAAATATTACATTGGGTAAATAGCCACATTAATAAATGTGTTAAAATAAAGTCTGCCTGAATTAACAAAAACCATACCACCTAATCAATTTAATTTGTAATCAGAGAAACTTTGGAACCATCAATACAAACAGCGAAAAACTTGGACGTGAAAAGAATAAAGTTTGAACCTATAATGAGAACCTCTATCTGTTTGTTATTTAGTTTGTGAAAGTAAGCTAGAGTAAAGAGTAAAACTGTGATTTTATTCAAGATATTTAACTAAGGGGGAGATGGTAGATGAGGAACTGAAGGGGGCCTAAAACAAAACCTTGGGGAACACCGGTACTGATAGGGAGAGACCGAGAATGGAAATTCTTTGGTTATACAAACTAGATGCAGTCTGAGAGGTATGAAGCAAACCAAACAAGAGGTGTACCAGTTTAGCAAAATCATGTGTGAGACGGTGTCAAATGCTGCACTCAAATCAAGCAGGACAAGAAAAATTACGAGTCCTGCATCAGCAACCAACAGGATATCATTTGTGAACTTTACTTAGCCAGTTTATGTGCTATGATTGGGATGGAAACCAGACTGAAATCACTCAAACAGATTACTGTTCTCTAGGGGAGCATGAATCTGTAAAGCAATGGCTTTTTTTGAAAGGTAGATTTGAGATTGCCTGGAAATGATTGAGATTATTAGTATCAGTAAAAGGTTTCTTAAGGATGAAAGAGGGGTAAATAATGTGAGTAATAAGTGGAAGAGTGAGGGCAAACAGGCTTTTACCAGCTGTGTTGGTAAATGTGGAAAAATGTGGAAGATTTAGATTTAAGGTTGAGATTGGAAATTTCAGTGTCAGTAGGAAGTTTAAATGAGACAATGATTAGCAGAAACACTGTAGGCTAATTACTGATGAATATCTATAATTTTGAAGTTGAAAGTTTGTAATATTCCATGACTTAGAAAGCCAAAGGTTACACCCAGAGGTTACAGCAGGTCATTTGTGGAAGATGCTTTACCTGTGATTTTTGACCTCTGTCCACATAGGTACAAATAGGGTTGTAGGCACCTGTTCCACACACATACAGGTGAGTCCGGTTCCATGGTTCAATCAACCGGATGAAGTTTCCGCACTCACCCTAAAAAATAACATGAATGCAAAATAGAAGTTAGATTATTTCAAATAATCGGTGTTTCTATCCAAAACTAGCAAATCTTAAGAAAGTTAGGGTCCAAAAGGCGCCTTTGAACTTATCTGAAAAACAGCTATTTGTTGTTTCTGTGTGCTCTTAGTCAAAAGTATTGCCACCGTAATAATTCACATTAACATTTATTGCTGCGCATGTGCAAAAAACATGTAAAGTAATAAGGAAATGTTATGAAGATGACTGAGCAAAAAATGATGTTATCACTCAAGTGCGGACTTACGTTGACATCCTTCCCTGACAGAACACACTCATTCTTCCTCAGAGGAGCCACAGGCCAGTGTATCTGAAAACAAGAGGGTGATATAATTGAGTACAGAAAGTGATAATAAGTTTTGACACAACAGTTGAATATTTTTTATTGAAGTCAAGCATACTGGGCATTCATGATAATGAATTAGAACTTGCATTTAGTCGCTCGAATAATCTAATTTTTAAGAGGTTTCCTGGCTGCATTTAGCCTGTAAATGAGAAACAGGACTGACAGGAACAGGGTTGAGTTTTTAAGTAAGAATTAACTAATACTCAAAATGCCATGACCTTACTAATGACCTGGATACATCTGAATGACAGACTTATAAAGAAGGTTTTAAAATACATGAATAGTTGTACCTTGAAAGTAATCATGTCATGTCAATATCATAAAAGAAAAAATGAAATAAAAAGAACGAGTTTCTTCTTCCTTTAATCTTTAGGAAATTCAGACAATGCAACTTCCTGACTTGCGGAATATTTCAAATAATATGTAGGGATAAATGTGTTCCAGTCAGAGCTGAGTAAATAAAAGAGCTGTAATAGAAAAGATGTTAATTAGCTGAATAATTGATTCAACTATTAATGCAAGTATAAATTATATTTTTACATAAAAGTATAGCTATAGAGCAGCTATATATTTGTAAATGTATCGGTAGGAACAATAGGCGCTCAATTATGGAACCTACTGGTGTTTATTAATTAATGAGACAAAATTAGAGATTGTAATAGAAGACGCTCCCCGCTTACTATAAGGGGCTCTTTGTTGATGTCATTCAGGTCCAGGGAAAGGATGTAGTCTTTGCTGCCCACATACATGCGGTCATGATCCTCGTCCATAAGCAGGACCCTGTAGTCTGTGGAGTTGAGCAAGAAGGCGAAGTGGTGTGCCGTGCCAGTAGACTTCAGCTCTGCGACAGAAGAGGAAAAAGAAAAGCAAACACTGGCGTTCACATGCGGTTCAACAGAAACCAGGAATAAAGCCATCTGAGGCCTTTAAAGAGCCTTTTGTTATGAATAAATCTGTGTATGTGTGCAATGAAATGATGCTGATGAGCAATATGCATCTATGACTCTATAAACATCCATCATCACCTAAAAAAAGTGTTTAACTGATAGATGATCAGGATAATAACGATTCTGTTTCATTTCTTTATGTCATTAGAAATAGAAAACTAAGCCAAGTGCAAACCTCAGACATTCTCCTCTGACTAACAGCAGCCAAGTAATTGGACCCCTGCAATAAAACTATTTATCTAAAACTGTCTATACCTGACTATTTTCCAATCCACACACCACTGGCAGCTGCAACTCCCTCATGACCAGCAACAAAGCCAAAATCCTCTGTTATTATTATTGTAACGCTGTAATTGCTGTGCGGCTTTCTCAGTGGCTTGGGTCGTCACTGGGGATCCATGAAAAAAACTGAAATCACTAAAAGCTGTAACCACAAGCTGTGTGTACAATAGTAATCTGGTAAGACATGAGAGCAACTCGTCCTTGGTTTCAATGTAAAAACTGTGAAATCATTATGGCATTGTGGTTTTCATGAAGATTAGATGAATTCGAGACAATGGCTAATCAGTTGGGTGACTCAAGAAGAATGAAGAAAATGAAGAATGAGAAATTATGCAGCAGAATACAAAATCTGAATGCACCATCAAGGAATAGTTGATTTCATTGTGTACCAAAAACAAATAATAATAATTTAAGTGTATATAACATTTATAAAGTCTAAAAAGACTTCTTTCATCAATGTGCTGGTGAAAAAGAGTGTAAAATGTTAGGCTGTATTAGATCAGTGCCAGGTCAGTGGTTATGGTTTTGTGCTAGTAACGTCAAGGCTGTAAATTTAAATACATGGCTGGGTACGCGAGCAAAACTCGTAAACCTTTGCAGCTAATCACATGCTATTTTATAATAATTAAACGTGTTTAAACGGGTTCAAATTGGGTTTTGCAACCAAATTAAATATTCAGCAATTTTACGAAAGTGGATTGGAAGGAATGTACACAATTATCCAATTAATCAATTAATTAATCAAGCATTAAACCTATCAAACAATTATTCAATGAACCGAAGCAGCAGTGCAATTTATAAAATGATTCAGGTAAAGCTCAAGATATTCTGTTTACTTTTACTTTAAACATCAAAATGAGAAAAATGTTCTCAGTGAAAAAAAAAAGTCTAATGAGTGGCAGGCAAAAACGTTTTGGTGATAAGAGATGGCAGAGGAAAATGGTCAGACTGTCTATAGTCACTCAAATAACCACTCTATACAACACCTCACACCACACAGCATGGTGAACCTTGAGGTTGATGGGTTACAACAGCAAAAGGCAACATTGGGTTTTACTCCTCTCAGCCAAGAACAGAAATCTGAGGATGTAGTGAGCACAGGCTCACAAAAACTGGGCAGCTAATGCAGTGACTGGACTTTTTCTAATCTTAAGCTTTCCAGGTTTGGGTGAGCCTTTGCCCAGTGTAGCCTAAAATTTCTGTTCTGTGGTCCGTTATAAAATCTGTTACAAGATTTTTTTCCCTTGGGCTTTGTCCCTTTTTTTTAGTGGTTGTCACATCGGATCACAAGATCTGGCACAGGTTTAATGCCAAATGCCCTTCCCGTTGGAACCCTTTTGTTTTCTAAACAGGCTTGGGCCAATCACTGCATGCAGAGGCTGGGTTGTATTAGACATAATGTTAAGGGTCTTGCCCAAGAACTCAACAGTGGCACAATAGTGGTGGTGGGCTCGAACCCCCAAACCTCGGATCTGCAACCCAGAGCTTCAACCACCTGAGCCACCACTGCTCTTTTACACTTTTTGTTTATTATTTTATTATCAAATTTTACTTATCAATAAAAGTTAAAATCTCACTTTAAAGCAATATAGTACTCAATAATAAAGCTTAAGTTTAATGTATATTTGAATCCTAAATAATAATTGACCTATATGACATTTAAATAAATGTATACAATAAAAAAAAAAATTCTGTATTGTGCACTGACTTGTGGTTTCTATTACAAAGTATGCAAATTATAACAGTTTGTAGTGTTATAGCTTTAGTAGTTTCTTTTCCTTTTTGGATAGATGCATAAAGTATATCACTGTGCAAGCAGGAGTCCATTCTGTACTTCAAGTCATTTGTGACCACAACAGTTTGCTGCAGGGAGACGGTGCACAAAGAGAACGGAATGTTGCGGCTCATGTTACTGTAACCCAACATCATCTAACATCTTGTCCTTGGTGGAAAATGTGAACCTGATAAGACAGTATGAGAGCAAGTTTGAGAAGATTTAGCTGGTGCATAACACAGAGTTTCAATTCTGGGAAAGAATCCTGACAATTCATATCAGAGATGAATTGTACATTCAGGTTCAAGGCTGGAGAGACTCGACTGAGCCAATCCAGATGCTAAAGAGAAAAAAACAAGCCAAGAATAATTACACCTAAATGCAAAAAAAGTCTGTTTATTTGGTACATAAGGTTTAGTTTCAGAAATTGGTGCAATAAAAAAAAAAATCCCTTGGATTTTTACTACTATTGTTTACTATTAAATACGCTAGGATTGTTATTTCTGTTCCAATATTTGTTTTACTTTCAACAATAAAAAATAATTTGAAATGAAAACAAATACCATACAAAGCTAGTATATGCTCAATTATCAATATTTTGTGAAAAACTCTGGGAAGCCTTTAACCATTTATTAGTTGGAATTTCTTTTTCTTGTATGCCAACCATTGCAAACAGCAACCTTGTGAGTGAGTGTGTAAACCTTCAGGCAATAGACTGCTGTGGTCTGGCAATCCAGAGAAAGATTTTTCAGTTTTATTAAAAATTGCGACGCATTGCGATTGTGATTTAAACTGTGATATAAAACTATTAAAATGTATTTATCTAGGTTAACAGCAAATAATAACACAAAAGGTCACAAATAAAACAATGTCCACATTTTGATTTTGGTTTTCCATGTGATATACATATCTTCATTTGGATATGCTCCATCCAGTCTGACTTTTTAGACTAACTAATCAATTCTTTACAACTAAAAACAATTGCATGAAAATATTTATTCTGGTGCATGACTTTCTTAAAACTAGAACCTGAGAACTAGCAGGGATCACATGTCTAACTTTTCTGATCGATTAAGCCACCATTAAAAAAACAAATGAAACAAAAAAAAACTCATGTCACATGTGTAAACACAACTACATGCAATTACCCAATCAGCTCTTTTTATTGTGTCAATATTGTTACTATTGACCTTGTGCTAAAAAATGAGTAAAAAATAAAGCAGACATTATATACAGTGGTGTGAAAAACTATTTGCCCCCTTCCTGATTTCTTATTCTTTTGCATGTTTGTCACACAAAA
>JAOVVA010000017.1:7514699-7529653 GCA_028565275.1 Leiocassis micropogon | reverse complement strand
GAAAAGTTTTCCCCCTCACATATACTAATGTGCCACAAACAGGAAGTTAATATCACCAACCATTCCCATTTTATTAAAGGTGTATCCATATAAATGGCCCACCCTGTATTTTCAGCAGATTACAACATGCTTCACAGCAAGAAACTTTGTGCATGTCAAATAAATGAACAATAAAGATGGAATCTCTAATCTTAATGATTTCAACCCAGACTGAAGTAACATTGTCCATGTAAATATACACTATATTGCCAAAAGTATTAACTCGCCTGGCTTCACATGCATATGAATTTAAGTAACAACCATTTCTTAATCCATAGGATTGGCCCACCCTATCCATCTACCTAGAACATCTTCAACTTAGCTGGGAGGGCTTTCCACAAGGCTTAGGAGTGTGTTTATGGGAATTTTTGACCATTCCTCCAGAAGCGCATTTGTGAGGTCAGACACTGATGTTGGACGAGAAGGCCTGGCTCGCAGTCTCTGCTCTTTCATCCCAAAGGTGTTCCATCGGGTTGTCTTCTTCCACACCAAACCTGTTAATCCATGTCTTTATGGACCTTGCTTTGTGCACTGGTGTGCAGTCATTTTGGAAAAGGATCATCCCCAAACAATTCCCACAAAGTTGAAAGCATGAAATTGTCCAAAATGTGTTACTATGCTATAGCATTAAGAGTTCCTTTCACTGGAAGTAAGGGACCGAGCCCAATGACTGAAAAACAACCCCACACCAGTTTCAACATGACTGTGCACCAGTGCATAAAGGGTGGGCCAATGTCATATTAAACCCATGTCATATTATGGATTAAGACTTGGATGTTACTCAAGTTCATATGCATTTGAAGGCAGGCGAGCGAATACTTTTGGCAACATAGTGTAGCTACTGACTGGATTTATGAATCTACAGTCTAAGCTAGGAAGATATTAGCTTTACTGTTGCTTTCTTTTTAAAGAGCTTTGGTGTAGCTGTTGTGCAGGATTAAAACATGAATTCAAAATAGTCCACCTGAAGACGTTTAATAAAAAGGAATCTGATACTGGAAAAAATGATCTATAAAAAACATGACACAAACTAGCCAATTTTCAAGGTTCTTATCAGTCCTGGCTCACAGTTTACGGCTGTCTGACAAAACAAAGCCTTACAAAATACCCACAATGGCATCATCTTACACTGTAAATATAGCTTTCCCATCTTTCTGACTGTGTCCAATATGCCATGACGATAGCACTTTGTCTCCCACACAAACTCACACGCCGACCCTCAGTGCGATATTGTGCTTTCTAGAGCTGGTCAAAACAACCGCATTATAATTAGCAGCTTGTGTTTGTGTTAAAGTGTTAGTTCACAGTGTGCCTGGGTGTGAACAAAATGTGTGTACGGACACATCAGGGTCTGCACAGATTATGTTTCCTCATACACTCACGTGAACACATCTCAATGGTCAAAGTAATTAGTTTCCAGTTTGGCCTGTTTAAGTGCTTAGAGCTTTTTTTATTGTAACCAGCATACTCACTCTGTTACGTGTGTCATTCACTGGTTCACTGACTAACCGTCAGTAAGTGCACATTAGCTCAGAAGCAGGGAAATGAACGAATCCTAGTCTGTTTCATAGGCCTCATGTGTACTAAAGGTGTATACACATACTGGCCACTATGATAAGACCACTACTCATTCATGCAATTATCCAATCAGCTGGACTGTTGCAAATGAAAATCCCTGAATCACCCCATTTTATATATATATAGACAGCCATTTTCTATTATTGTGCTCCCAGACTGATTCATTAAAACCGCACCCCCATTCGCACCCCCATACAATACAGTAAGTCCTCAAATTATGAACGAATTCCGTTCCGTTAGCATGTCAATAAATCGGATTTGTTCTTAAGTTCGACAAAGTGAGTCTTATACACCTTTTACACAAATATACAATGTAAACCATACCAGTCCACTTGGCTAAATCTACACGGTGCATCTGCACCCTTTCCTCAAACTGCCATCATGTGGCCAAAAACTGTAATCGCATGTAAGCCTTTTTAAACATGCCTCACATGTGAAATTTAACTGTTGGCTTATGATTCCACACTATACGCCTTTAAATCGCAAGGGAAATCCCAGCCATTTTGTCTCAGAGCTGTTTTCCGCTGTACTGGACTGTAAACTCTGTTTTGTTTGAAATAAGGATTATTCACCATCAGGACAGTTTTACCAGACAGCCATTTTCTATCATCATGCTCCTAGACTAATTCATTGTAACCGATGAGGCCTACTCATCTCTCCCGCACCCCCACATAAACACACATACAATTACACACTGAAATTGTATATTATTGTAAATATTCGTATCTGTTGCACTGCAGTGTCTATATTTTGTACAATTTATGTGAGCTACTTCTGCCATTGGTTTGCATCTATGAAATCAATGAGTCGGTGGTTACTGTATATAATATGTATATAAAAGGAAAGTATTCACAGCCCATCACTTTTTCCACATTTTATGTCACAGCTTCATTCTAAAATGGATTAAATTATTTTTTTTCCCTTAGAATTCTACACACAATACCTATAATAACAACATGAAAAAAGTCTACTTGAGATTTTTGCAAATTTATTCAAAATAAGAAAATTGAGAAAGCGCACATGTACATAAATATTCACAGCGTTTGCAAAATTGAGCTCAGGCGCATCCTGTTTCCCCTGATCATCCTTGAAATGTTTCTGCAGCTTAATTGGAGTCCACTTGTGGTAAATTCAGTTGATTTGGACATGATTTGGAAAGGCACACACCTGTCTATATAAGGTCCCACAGTTGAAAGTTCATGTCAGAGCACAAACCAAGCATGAAGTCAAAGGAATTGTCTGTAGACCTCCGAGACAGGATTGTCTCGAGGCACAAATCTGGGGAAGGTTACAGAAAACTTTCTGCTGCTTTGAAGGTCCCAATGAGCACAGTGGCCTCCATCAGCCATAAGTGGAAGAAGCTCGAAACCACCAGGACTCTTCCTAGAGCTGGCCGGCCACCTAAACTGAGCGATCGGGGGAGAAGGGCCTTAGTCAGGGAGGTGACCGAGAACCCGATGGTCACTCCGTCAGAGCTCCAGAGGTCCTCTGTGTGGAGAGGAGAACCTTCCAGAAGGACAACCATCTCTGCAGATGAATTTTGTTTCTCATGGTCTGAGAGTCCTTCAGGTGCCTTTTGGCAAACTCCAGACGGGCTGCCATGTACCTTTTACTAAGAAGTGGCTTCCATCTGGCCACTCTACCATATAGGTCTGACAGCTCTGGAGCTCTGACAGAGTGACCATCGGGTTCTTGGTCACCTCCCTGACTAAACAGCAACTTAGTAGTAGTCCCTGTATCAAAGGGGAAGGGAGAAGGACGGTTGCGCTGCATTCAGGCCCCAATGCCCCATATTAAAAAATGGCCATGTGCAGTTTTCTTTTCACTTCAAGAGACAACACACTGCCCTAGTTACTCTAACACTACCTACAATGTTATATAAGTTCCATTATACCCATGACACCATAGAACAGTTCATTCTATGTTCATCTCCCATGAAAAAACATATTTTACCCTCTACTTTTCCAGACAGCAATCCAAACAAACATTTTTTGGAGTTTTGCAATGGAATGTACAGTATACTATCTACAGTAAAGGAACATGAAATGGTTGTTCTTTGGGCAATGCATGTGGGAGCAATGTGGGAAACCTACAGTAGGTGTATGTTATTAAAATATACACTGATCAGAAATAGCATTACAATGGAAAACATTAAGCTCAATATTGTGTAGCTTCCCCTTGTGCTCCCTCACGGCATGACTCTGGGGGTGTGCTGTGGTGTCTGGTACTAGGATATTGGAAGCAGAACCTTTGGTTGCTGTGGGTTGCAGGGTGGGCGTGGATGTAACTTGTTGTTCCGGTGCATCCCATGGGTGCTCAATCTGATCTGCATCTGGGGAGGTTGAAGGCCAGGTCGGCAGTCTTGGGCTTTTCTTGCCGGGACTTGTGCATGGTGGGCTGTGGTGCACTGGGCGTTCTGGTGTCTGTCTATTTACTTTTTTTTGTGATTTGGGCTGCATTGGCTTTTCTGTGAGATTGGACCAGATGGGCTGCCCTTTGGTCCCCATGGGCATGAGTAAGCCTTTGGTGCCTGTGAGCCTGTCAAGGGTTTACTGGTTTATAATCAATAATCAATGTTAACGTTATGTGATGTTAATGTTATTATGTACAAATCCCACCCTCTGCTTTATGAGTGGTTGCAAGAATTCATCTATTATTGGTTAGATGTTTTATTACATATGAAATCTGGAGCCAATCAGTGCCCCTTCCTCAAGCAGAGATGCAATGGATGAAAATCCGAAGTAAAGACAGTAAAGTAAGAGAGTTTTCCCACCCCGAAACTCATCATGGCACCTGATTTGACCAGAACATGGGCCAAACATGCGCAAAAGTATGTATATTTATTACAGAAAGAGAGAAATTATCAGATGAATTTACAAGGCTAGTATTTACCTATTGATCAGATTACTGTTCAGACTGAGGTCTTTGGTACATAATGCATGAAGAGTTTTAAGTTCTGGAGACAGCAAAAGGGATATTTTTAGGTAAGCTTGGGACTGAAGGCAGTATACTGTATGTGTGTGTATGTGTGTATATGTGTGTGTGTGTGTATATATATAGTATATATATATATATTTATAGTACAGTATGTGTGTGTGTGTATGTATGTATGTCTGTGATGGAAAATGAAGGCTATTGGCAGGGTGAATGGGTCTGCAGTACAGGGTAACATGGATATAATAGATTATATTCAGCTACACCAGCATGAAACAGCACTACAAGAAGACAGGCTCTCCACACATGGAGAGCTTAAAGCACAAAAGCAGACACAAAAACCGTCTTTTACCTGTGTGGGCATTTCAAGAGCATAGTTAAAATTCCTCCCGCTCTCATTTCAGCATTCCAATTAAAACAAGGACAGATTAAGCTTGTTCTGACAAGTCTAGTGCCGTGAGTGTGTCATTACCAGTGCTAATAAATGCAATGCAGGACATTTTGATTGAAAATGTGCCAGTGATAAGTTGAGGCAGTATTACATAAAAATGTAAAACACACCTCAGGCTAGACAAAAAAATATGCAGTTTAAGCTTTTTTTTTTTTTTTGCTATGTTATAATATCTTGGACATGTAGACAAATGCACAGAAATCATGTACACAAATGACTAACTGATTATAAATGACACCAAAACTTGTACATAGCTTATTCAGTAAAACAGGTGAATAATTCTGGACTTACTCAATCTCTATATTCAATTGTGTTTGATTTAAAAAAATACTATTTATTATGGGTTGCTAATTGTACAAGCAATGTAATTAACTAAGTGTACTGGGGAGAATTTCTTCCACGAAGGTCCAGAGGGAAGAAGTTTTTTTGACACAGAAGTCTGATAAAGGCTGCTGGGATATTTGGAGGACATTGAAGCATCAGAGAGAGAGAGACAGAGAGAGAGAGAGACAGAGAGAGACAAAGAGAGAGAGAGAGACAGACAGAGAGAGAGACAGACAGAGAGAGAGTGACAGACAGAGAGAGAGTGACAGACAGAGAGAGAGAGAGAGAAAGAGAGAGAGAGAGAGAAAGAGAGAGAGACAGACAGAGAGAGACAGAGAGAGAGAGAGACTTCATTGCCCATAATCACCAAAAGATTAGATCTTATCTCTGGCTTTCCATGGACTGTCAATCTACTATGTATGATTGAAAGAGAAGTAGAGGGAAAAACAGAAATAGAATGTGATGGTATGGGAGATTTTTAGTATGTGTGTGTGTGTGTGTGTGTGTGTGTGTGTGTGTGTGTGTGTGTGTGAGTACATGGTACACGCTTGTTCTTTGATCTTCAAAGTAAACAGCCTATATGAGACATCGATCTTGCCAGCCTTCATCCTTGACAAAGGATTAGCACATCATCTTTATCGCTCCTTGATTTCTCCGCATGACAGGAGGGCCTGATTAAACCTGAGAAATTTAATCTAACAAGTCAGATAAAAATGACTTTTCCCCCCTCCCTCCCTCCCTCAGTCCATCAAAGTGCATGGAGGAGAATTCAGAGCAGAGCAAACAGAATAGTTAAACAGATGTTTTCGGCTTGCAATCTATGAAGGCACTAATGATAAATGTTTAATTTTTTCATTTAATAAAAAAAACAAAGCCTAATGAAAAATACATTAGGTTGCTAATTAACAATGACAATCACAGCAAATAAACTAAGCAAAGTATTAAATCAAAGTATTATAAATATACTTCATTCATTCATTTATCTTTTATACTACTTATCCTGCGTACAGGGATCCGGGGGGCCTGGAGCCTATCCCAG
The DNA here is from genome assembly GCA_028565275.1 of Leiocassis micropogon. Taxonomy (NCBI): domain Eukaryota; kingdom Metazoa; phylum Chordata; class Actinopteri; order Siluriformes; family Bagridae; genus Leiocassis; species Leiocassis micropogon. The sequence continues at coordinate 7,523,288 of JAOVVA010000017.1, read as the reverse complement.
GAGACTTAGGGCACGAGACAGGGTACACTCTAGACAGTGTGCCAATCCAGTGCAGGACACATACTGTACACAAACACACTACGGACAATGTGGGATGGCCAGTTAACCTTATCTGGATGTTTTTGGACTGTGGGAGAAAACCGACCAAGCCCAGGGAGAACTTGCAAACTCCACACACACACACACACACACACACACACACACACACACACACACACACACACACACACACAGACCCCAGACACGACACCACACTGTAATGTAAATATTCCAAAAAGATATATCTACAATATCTGATACTGCCTAACATGATATTGACTTAATTTTATCTTCATTAATTCCTTATGCAAATAAAGAATAGGAACTTCTCAAGAAATAACAGTAGAGAAAAAAATGGTACAAAACAAATTTAAGTTTCATATAAAATATCTAAAAATCTCGTTTATCCCTACTAAACAAACAGTGCAGAAAACCATACAGAGGATTACAAGCTTTTTTATTTAATGCAAGATCAAAGGACATTAATAGATTAACTATCGGTAGTGTGATGAAAGTGAATAAACAAAAAAAGAAAAGAAAACAAAGGAAAAGAAAAGAAAATGGAGAGAAGTGTGTGAACAGGTGCCCTGACATCTGTGCGTCCTCAGGGAGACAGAGAAAGCCACTGTTTGCTTTGGATCATGACTTCAGTGAGTGTGTGGTTCATTGTACTCATACACAGACCCGCAGACACACACAGACACACTGTCTTAAGCGAATCCACCATCACACATTACTCTGACCTTTGCGAACCTTTATAATAGCATCTAGCTCAAACAACAGGCATAAGAGCAGACAAACATGGCACTAATTAGCGGTAACTCCATTTGGCATGACGGCCCAAAGTGGTCTGCAGGTCCTTGCGCACCATAAAGAAGCTTATTGAAGTTGTCAAGTTATGTTATCACAAGATCGGGTCTAATAATAAGCTGGAGTGACGTCTATTTATTTTTCATTACGGCTTCATATGGTACCATTTTTATCCAGTTCCAAAAGTTACAGCTCCTTCCTTTAGACTTCAGTGTTTCATCTTTAATGGCGCCAAGAACAACATCTTAATTTCTCCCTTCATATCGTTTAAGGTGTCAAATAACTCAAGCGTGGCGAACAGATGGATGGGCGGTGCTTGCTTCACCAATGGTTAAAGAATACTCTCTGTGTATGTGCATGTGTGTGTGTGTGTGTGTGTGTGTGTGAGAGAGAGAGAGATTAGTGGCTTCCTTTCAAAAAAGACTGAAGACTAACATTTCTGTACAAAGCATCATAACCTAAAAAGGCAGAACTGGCGAAAAAAAGGCGACTGCATGATTGTGAGTACATTACATGGTTAAACTGAAGTAGGCATGATGTGCTTGATGAGTAGCTCACATAGAGAAAAAATAAAACAAATCCAAAATACTGCAATGTACTACAACTGTTTTACCCTAATTTTTTTTTTTTCTTGACCAGTCAGACATTTCCCATGTTCCTTCTGTCCATTCCTCATCATCGCCTCTCAAGCGTCTAAAGTATTGTTTTCAATGTGCTAGAAATCCAAATGTGCTCTCAAAGGTAAAACATAGCTCGTTGTTAGAAGTGATGGATCAGTGGATAAAGGCTTTGGGTTACTGATCAGAATGTTACGGGTTCAGGCCGCTAACACTGCCAAGCTGTCACTGAAGGGTTCTTCAGCAAGGCACTTAACCATATCTGCTCCAGAAGTGTTGCATCATTATATCACCCCAGCTTCCTAAGGGACTAGGATATGTGAAGGAAGAATTTCACTGTAATGTTGACATGACAAATAATAGCTTATAATACATTTATAATACCGTATATTATATATGTAATATCTGATTATGTATCTTAAAGTTACAATATATTAGAATTGAGAATTGTACCCGCTGTTGGGTAGCATGGCATTGGCCTGGAGCCCATCCCAGGTGACCAGGCAGGGTACACCTTGAATAGGGTCTCAACCCATTGCAGGGCACAAGCATATGGAGGGGAACGGAAGAACATTTTGAAATGTGAGCTGCACTGCAGTCTTCCTCCACTGCAAATGTAACTCTCACAGCTATTTCAACCTTATATAGTATTCAAGCCATTGCAGTCAGGCAAGCAGAGGGTTCAGATCATTCCCAATTGATAAAAAAAAAAATACAGATACAGTACACTCACCAACACCTTGCATTATATCTCTAAAAACAATATAAACTTTGTTGGTTGACTCTCAACCATCATTTGCTAGCTTTCCATCAAATTAGTGAAACTAATTATTGTTCAACAATAACACATAAATGCCTTTTTCAATTACACTATCATACTTTGTTTACTTTCTATCTCCTCATTTTCTACAGCACCTTTCAGCCACCATGTTCTTGTACTAATCAATATTACATACAGGATTGTCCTGTTAATGCAGAACAGCTCAGAAATGATCAATAATTGAGTGTACAAAAGTATACCACCTCAACGAGAACTGGTTTGATGATTGTATAGGAATTTCTTTTAAATGTCAGATTCTACACTCTATTATTATTCACTAGCACGCAGTGGACAAAACTTTTAATGAAGAGTTTAGGAGATAATTAAATCTCTGCCCTGCTTGTAACCTTGTAGTCTTTCTCATTTCCACTTTGTTCCTCCCCTATTTCATACCAGCATGGCTGTTAATAAAAGGAATCCTTACAGGTGATCATTCTTGGCCGAGACCTCTATTTCCCTCCACCCGGCTCTGCATACCAGAACCCAGATTACAGGTAATGCCAAGTTCTTTCTTTTGTAACTGACTCTCATCTCTTCCGTCATCTTGCTTTTTTAATCTGGAAAAGTGGAAGATAGCAGGTGGGAGTGTGAGGTGAAGGAGCATGAAGGTGGTAGGGATAAGATTTTCCTTTCCATGTTAGCATGCCAGATTTAGCTAGTGTTCATCAAAGAAAAAGGAAATAATCCCCTGTGGTGCTGCAGGAAAGAGCAACTCAATGTTTTGTATTTTGTGTTGTTGGTGCTGAAGAAGTTCCATCATGTCTTTTAAATGTGCCTTTAAATCCTGAAATGCCAGCTGCAAACAATATATACCAATAAAATTGTTTTACAACTTATAATACATATGAATGTAAAAAAATAAATATAAACTTAGTTGTTTTCATACTGCTTGAGCAGCCATTAGTTTCCGAGATGAGGATAACGTCTTTTTTTAATTTATAAGGCATGATGACATAATTAAGACCGAAGCAAAGTGAAAATGCGTCGAAAAATATTTGAGCCCAGACTTGGGACTTTTTGTTTTGTTATAGTTTATATTTTGTAAAACCAATTGGGATTGCAGTGCAAAAATGATAAAAAAAAAACAAAAACAACAACTAATAAATAAATAAAAGGAAATCTGTAGTATTTCTGGTCTAGAATTTTATTCTAACATTGCTTTTAATGTCTTTTTAGGAAGTCTGTTTTAAGTCATTACACCATAGAATATGCATGCTTTTAAGACATATCTTATATCTTTTTCTTCATTCAGACCACAGACAAGATTAATGATATTCCATGGGCCAGGATTATGACCGCTGATAGCGAGCGGTAACTGCGCGACAATGCCAAAATATCATCATTTATAATTATATCAATGCATATTTTTATGAAAGGTGACACCTGGCTGTTTTTTATCGTAACAAGAACGTAACACAAGGTAAAGAAATCTGATTGAATCTGAACATTTTGTGCACACCATATGTGCTACAAAAGAAAGTCTATGACTTCAATACATTCCTGGTGAACACTGCATTAAAAAGATATTTAATAGGTGCCAATTTTCTATCATCATCATAATTGATTAATTGTTGGAGTCCTGACATCAGGTCACGTCAACAAGAGAACAGTGAAGGATTTCGTTACACTATACGGCCTCTGATCTTAACTCAAGGAGCTATGCACAATCTCACCCAAACAGGAGTGGTTAAATTGGTTAGCAAGAGCAAGGTCCAAGGGTCAAGAGTGTTATCACAGCCCACAAACCACTAGCAATAGCTCAGATGGCCCTCTTTGGATTGTTTACAGCAGGAATGGAGGTGCTGTCCAAACCCCTCCTGAATGCTCAACGTACAGCCTACTTGACCCCTGTCAAATGGAAACAAAGAAGGATCACCGCCTGCTAGTCCGAGTGCAGCACAGCGTGGCAGTCAAGCCTAATGTCATCTGACAGGCCAGAGACATGCACTTTACCACAGCAGCTGGGTGCGTGTGAGCTTTCAAGGAGCAGGTGAGGGTCCACTCGCCTTTATGCTTCCTGACTGGGCCTAGTCTTAAGTGTGCTTAAGGTCTCTTCACTGTTTAGTGGTAATCTTTCTATTGAAATTGCACGAATGAGAATTAAGACTTGACCAATTCATAATTGCTTGCATTCCTATGGCTACAGTTAAACTAAATTAAAATTACCCTGCATTGTTCACGTAAGTGAACCATACAGTAGAGGCTTAAAACATTATGTAGAATTTCTTTAATGGCTATTGTATAAAATTATACTCTCTTATCAGTGCCCCCCCCCCCCCAAAAAAAAAAAAATAGATGAGCAATTGGGATTTTATTTGTCTAGCCATGCATTATTCAGAAGCAGTGAGTGAAAACTCTCAATAACACAGCATGCAGAGCACCACGATACTCTAGGAACGCATCTGTCTTCTTCACTCCCTCTTTCTTGTTGTCACACACACACACATACACACACATACACACACACACACGCACACGCACACACACACACACGCACACACACACACACGCACACACACACGCATTCCTTTTAGACTGGCAACTGGGTGTGGCTTTGACCTGTCCTAAATGATTCATCTTTATTGAATGATAAAATAGCCTACAGCATTTCATGACAATGTGGGTGGAGTATACACTGTTGACAGTTTCTTTCCCAGGAAACGATACTGCTAGAGAGTACAAGCTATCGCACCAGACTGAGGGACCAGTGACAGGAAAACCACTATTTCAAGACTATTTCATAATATTTAATTCAGACTCAATCTTTTGTTTACAAGGATAACCCGAGGCAACACAAGAGCAATTCATTCCAAGATCCTCTTGCTTCTGAAAACATGTCTGACAATCTACAAAAGGACCCACAAGTTATCCTCTGCGACATGTGCACAGAGGAGGACAGGAAACCAGCACGGAAGACTTGCATGAAATGTGAGATCTCCATGTGCGTCCAGCACCTCCAGGCCCACCTGACCACTCCTGTGTTGCTACAAACTCATCCTCTGACTGAGCCTATGGCTTTATGTGGCACCACGAAATGCCCCCAACATGGCAAACTCCTGGAGTACTACTGTTTGGACGACATGACCTGTGTGTGCGTTTCCTGCGCCATCGAAGACCAGCACCGCCTACACAATATGAAGACCTTCTCTACAGCCCACAAAGAGCTCATGGAGAAGCTCAACGCTGAGCAGAAGGCCTTACTGGTGAAAACCGACGACAAGAATGTGAGTCTGGAAAAGTGGGAGAAGAGTGAAAGAGAGAAGCTGGGTCGCTCTAGCGTGCGTCTCATTGAGGCCGTGACTAACCTGCGGGACACTGCCCTGACCAGCGTCCAGAGTTCCGTCTCTGCCCGTATGGTTTCGATCAGAACCAGCAAGAGCAGCATTCTAGCAGCACAGAAGGAGAAGGACACCTTCAGGTTCCTGCAGATGTATTCTCAGGTGCACCAGGATCTGGAGAAGGCCAAGGTTGCGGATCTGAGAAAAGGCTTGGAGCCTGGCAGTGATCGGGACAAACTGGTTCAGGAGACAAGAGAGAATGGTGAAAAGATGGTTAAGCAAGCGGGCCACTTCTGGGGATCCCTGTTGACTCTGGTGGACCCAGAGAACCACCAGGAGCTTGTTACTACTACTCCAGACCTGATCTTTAACCCACAGATTTTCGGCCCCGGCATGTCACTGTCCAAAGACAAAAGGAGGGTTTTCTACAACAGTTGGCTGGAGCAATGCTCGGCCACTCTTCTAATCCGTAGTACCCTGTCAGCTCCTAACTTTCAGAGGTGGATGGTCAGTCTTTCCCAAGACTCTCACTGGACCATTGGTTTATGTGACAAACAGTCTGCAAAGGAGTTGAAAGATGGACACGTCTATGGTCTGTGCTGCGAAGACAATCAGCTCAGCTCTCTCAAGACAGAAACAATCGTTTCAGGAGGTGTGCAGAAAGCTGACGTGCCCACAACAGAGAAAAAACGCAGGGTTTCCTCAGCACTAAGCGCACATGTGGGCAAAGATGGAGATGAGGCCGTACCACGACCTGAAGTGGTGGAGGTGTTTTGGAACTTTGCTGCTTCCTCGCTGTCCTTCTTCAACAGAATCGGACAGCACCAGAGGGAAGAAATCATCACAATTAAGATGAGCCTCAACAACTGGGACCTGGCCCCCTTTGTTCGACTAGAAAAGAAAGATGCCCAAAATCTCCCCCAGCACCAATGGAAGTGTCCCTGTGGGAAGACTTACAGCAAGAGCGGCAATGGATACTGCGATGGAATGCGCAACTACTCTCACCTGGCTAGGTGTTCCTGTGGAGCATTTATTGGTGACATATGCACCACAGAGATGGTTTGTGAACTTCAGTAATGAGTGGGACACCGCTGATCCTTGCTGTAACAATACAAAGTTAAGAAATGCATGGCTACAAATATCTACAGTAATAATATACTTTGCTTTCATAGGATGAGTATAATATAATTGATGAGTGTTAAGTTGCTGTCAAATGAAAATATAGTGCTGCTTTTAGTGCAAATATCAGTAATACGCCAATGTTGTGATTCTTTTTAGTGTACAAAATACACATCATACACTATAAGCAATGTAACATTTTCAGCTGAATTTTTTCATTTTTGTGGTTTTGTTTTGGGATTTACTTCTAATGTACACAACATGGTCATTTTGTTGTAAGTGTAGTCTTTCTACTTTTTCTGTCTGCCAATTGAAGGTGTTTGTCTCCATCTAGTGGTTGAGATGCATCACTGCGCTCATATAGTACAGTTATCAGTCTTACTAAATCAGACAAGGAATTTCTGTCCATTGTATCGTACTTATATTGTGAAAGATCCAATCAACAATAAAGCCAGTAAAATTTTAAGACCTGGAATGTTTTTATTGACTGGTTAAAAACTGCATTTTACATTTTGCCATTATCACACCAGTGTGACAATAAGAAAATGAAACAACACAGATCATGTAAGAACAGTTTGAAATGGAGTGACTACAGACACTGCAGTGAAACCATACCTAATACTCATGGTGTAAAACCTCCAAGGAACAACCCCTTCATTTAAAGGCTATAATGACTCTATAATGATGCTATAATGATGCTATAATGAGCCCACACAAACGTTATACTGATCAGGAGCAGGTAGAACCAGAGAAGAGAAAAGCTGCATTCAGCACTTCGGTGCTATATACTGCATGTGCTCTAGTGCTGTACTATATATACATTCTCCCAGAATCTAATTCACCCAATTCATTTTTTTTTTTTAAAACATAACCTATGTATGACACTATACGACGGAGTATTAGGGCCAAGCATAAGGGAAAGAAGATTTCCCTTATGGAAATTTCTTTTAAATGTACATGTTGAGAATGAAGCAGAAATGTCGGGAATAAAGTCAAAATGTTGAGAATAAAGACGAAATGTTGAGAATAAAAAGCCAAAATGTCGAGAATAAAGCAGAAATGTTGAGAATAAAGTCTGAATGTTGACAATAAAAGTCAAAATACTAGTTTTGTTTAGGTATTTTAATTGATATATTTTTGTTCTGCATCCTGCACTTTGAATATTTTGTAATTTTCTTTTTTTGTATGTACTTTTTATGTTTTTTTTTTTTCTTTCTTATGCCTGGCCCTAATATTCCTTTATAAGTGTCAAAGAATATCTAAGGAACATTAACGGAAACTAAATATTAGACTCAAATATCTTACAAATAATTAAAGTGCAAAACTTGAAGAGTGATGGAATGACTGATTTTCTAAAAACAGTTTCACAATTAGCCCCAGCAGCTGCATACATGTTAAGTACTTTCTAAATAATTTAAGACATTTGCTAACATGTTTTAAATATGTGTGTGACAAAGGCTGACAGTGTGATCTCGGCACAGGGGATAAAGCACGTTGTAGATACTGTTTATAGACGGCTGATTGGAATGATGAGACAGCAGACTATGTAAAGACCTACAGCTCTGTCTTACATCTTACTGTCTAGAGACACTGACCCCTGAAACACTGTAGATTGTATGAACAAAGTAACATTTAGAGTCTAAAGCAGTGATACTCAACTTATGGCCAAATCTGGATAGGGTGCCGTACTTACTCTTTTTGCTGTACTTTTTGTACTTTGAAAGTAAATAAGGTGCCAGAATGCAAAATAGAGCTTGTTTATGAAAAAAAAAGTGACATTTTTGCATGAAAAATTACTTAATCGATTAATCCAACTTTATGGTCAAGTTACCCTCTGTGTTCCCCCCTTATTAATATGGATTGAGTGTAGCCTACTAATTAGAAACACCTAATTCAATTCAACCAC
>JAOVVA010000017.1:7488295-7514599 GCA_028565275.1 Leiocassis micropogon | reverse complement strand
AACTGAACTTAATAGAAAGATAATGTATCATTAAAGAGGAAACATGTTTGCAGAAGCACCCTGACACAACACAAGAAATGCAGACTATTATGACATTGAAATGATAATGTTATATAGTGTTTTATAGTTTTTTTTTAATGATATATTTGGTGTTGTAAATTTTGTGACATGCATTGTATGAGGGTAAAGGGTGCCAATAATTCTGGAGTTCAGTTTGATATTTAAATAATTTTGCATGAGTGACATTTTTAGTGACGTTTTATACAAAAAAAATAGCAGCATGTACATGCAGATCAAATGATTATCATGTGGTGTGCAGTGTGAACTGACTTGCGAGACTATGGTTTACACACCTGCACATGCATACACACACACATAGCCGAAGTGTGTGAGGACAAAACCACACGCTTGGGGGTTTCTTTGAAATACACAGGAAGAGCTGAAGAATTAAAATTTGACCTGCTGCAGTAAAACCCAGTTTCACTCGACATCCTGCAAACAGCTCGTTATAACCCTTAACATTTCCAACATGGAACTTTGTGTTAAAATCAGATTACAGAGATTCTGATACATCATTCTGTTAAAAACAGAGTATATAAATGGACTTTTTAGAGCACATTATCAGTTTCTATTTATAAAACATAAACGCTAAATGAAAACAAAACATAAGAACTAAGGCTATCATTAGGCTATAGGCTAAAGGCTAAATAAATTATGAATGCTAAAGCTAAAACAAACAAATAAAAAATACAGAGACCAAAAAGCAGAGAGCTAACGCAAACACAAGCTGTAAATAAACAAACTGATCAAACATAACAAGGTGCAGGTGAGTAAAATTGAGAACATGTGACTGTGGTGAAGTGCATCCTGAAGTCTGGATCAAAGGTCAACATTAGAGTCCCATAGAGCACAAAAACGAGAAAACCCAGGGGAAACCAGGACTGCTGATCAGTCTGAGGGTGGAGTGGACCAGAGACACACGGACGCTGAAGTCCCCTTTTACTGTTAACAGATATTATAGTTTTTTCTATACAGATTAAGGAAAATAGTAAAACATCAGTAGAGTCACAAGCTGCTCGACCCCTGGGACGTCTGGAAGATGTGTTGGTGCACTGGAACTTTCAGCTACTTCTATTTTACATTTTCATACTACTTATTTTCCTTCCTATTGTCCCTGGACACATTAACTGGAAGTTCAATGCATACAGAGACTTTGTAAAACAGCTAATAGAAACTAACAGCAGGCAGGAACTAAACTTGTGATTGTGGAACTGAAGACATATCGGTCCACACTTAACCAAAGGCCTGGGGTGAGGAATCGTTTCAGGGTTTAGATTTATATCTCTACAGCATCATACTTATTAGCATAGAAACAGCTGCTGCCCAGTTCAGTTGCTGCTGAAGTCACACACACACGCACACACACACACGCACACACACACACACGCACACACACACACACGCACACACACACACACACACACACACACACACACACACACACACAGTCCCTAGGGAGAGAGACACTAGAAAGAAAACCATTCTTCTTCATGGGTGGTGTGAGTCAAGATGCACATTAAGCATATAACAGTTCAGCATCATGGTAAAGTAATCTCACCTAAGTGTATTCAAGCTAATATTAAAAAGGTATAAATGTTAAAAACACATAAATGTTATTTGTGTTCCTTCTCAGAAACTGGCTATTATACAAAAACCATTAAAAGGTCCCACTCTTCCAGAAATAACTACTTCTTAAGTGGCTTGGTGGAGGCTTATATATGTAATAGATGCATGCATGCAAGAATATTGCAAGATTAATATTTCTTTAGAACACCTCAAAAGATTCTGTCAATCAAATGACTATATACATATACACACACGTATTTAATTATTTTACTAAAGTTTTAGTCAATAGCTGTATGGTCAAGCAAAATATTCCTTAGTCAATGATACAGTAGATCTCATGCACTATTAAATACGATTTAAAAAAAAAAGATCACTAACAGAGAATTTCACTAACATCACTAACAGAGAATTTCATGTTTGTTTTTTTCATTATAAGGGTGCACTGGTTTTCCAGGCACATACATTCCAAGGACAAGCTACCCATGGGGAAAAAAAACACACAGACTATTCATAAATGAGTGTTTTTTTTTCGTTATTGCTTTTTACCGGCTTATGATTTAATATTAAAACACACACATGCACAATAAATGACCCAAAATAAGCACTTACAAAATTTAATGTTCAAAACACCTGCACAAATCATTCCGGATTCATGTGTCACCTGGCTCATCTCCTGTTTTTGCTCATGATTTTTTAATGGAAACTAATGATAGCCTATTTTTCTATTATGCACAGGTTGACAAGTCTGGTAATATAATTGGAGTCTGTGTTACTGGATATCATGGTTCTGTAATATCATGTAGAGATTATTAAATTGTTATATTGCACAAGACTTTGTAATATTTGTGCTGCATGCATGTGCTTGCTGATAGGTTCCTTAATGAGGAAGGGGTTGACAGATGCTAGCCAGAATGGAGCCTCTAAAAAACACATCTGAAAGCTGAAGGTAGTCTGTAGCACCCCAAAGATCAGGAACAAGCACTGAACTCACAGCTGACAGATGAGGTTCCAATGCACTGAAGGATTTGTCATGGACTTTCAGAGGGACTAGCAATTATACAGTCCCATACGTCCTTGCTCCAAAAACAAAAGGGTTTCCCATATGGAGCATATGAGCAGGCTGGCACTCCATGTGCTGAGAAAACTGATCTTCTAAAAATGCAACTCGATTCTCATAAGTGTCAACATCATTAAGCAGCATATTATATTATATTTAACAGCAACCAACTCAAACTGATACATTGGAATTTACCACATTTGAAAAAACCCATTTTACAAAAAAAAAAAAAACAACCAAAAAAAAAACTCAACCATAATAATTAATTACACAGCATTCCATGCCTGAGTGGTTGTCTAGACTTCTACAACACCCAGCGCTCAAATCTGACAGAAAGGCTAAAAGATTACTACCCCTCTGACAGCTCATGGTGTCTAAAAAGGTAACAGAACCCAGGTCACATGCAGAGGTAGTGAATGGGAATGTGTCCCAATGCTTCTCAGATAAACTTCAAAAAACAGCCTAGACCCAAGTGATTCTACAGTAATTCTTTAAAACATCACATTTTAAAAGAAATGCTCCAATAAGACTTTCTGTATGCTCATTAAAAAATATATATGTTTTTGCATTCATGGTCTTGATGTTGGATTTTCGAGCATATGGTGGTATATATTCAGCTGTCACATACTGTGGCTCTATTAGACAGAATTTCTTTATTAAAGATGACATATTATGCAAACGTCCATTTTTAGACATCCAGTTGGTGTATTCAAAGAAAAAGTTGAGCAAACATTCAGACCCTTTGTGACATCACCAATAAGCTTTCTGAAGAGCAGTTTTTAGTAGACAGGTAGAAGTTTGACACACGAAATGCAGCTGTCACTCAAATTAGCCACACCCCTAATTATGAACAATTCTATGGCTTAAGGTCATTCCAACAGATAAGTTACATAAAAGTTCACCATTTGTACAGCTGTCATTAATAGGAAATCCTGTTATGAAGACCAATTTGTTTTTCCTTTTTTCTTTTCAATATGGGGATCTATGTGGATTGACTCATTTCTTGGAACCAGCTCGTAGTTGCTAGTTGTCATTCATTGAACTGCACGTTTTCATACTTATGTTTTGGACGTATTTTTCAGAATTGGAGGCTGCCTCATGGCTTAAGCCAATTCCTCCTAATGTGACCTCATATAAGAATAGCCCCTCTCCTATCGTGTTGCTGTTCTCTGGCATGGCTCGAGGGTAGCCCATATTTGAGACAAATACAGTAAATAGCAATTTGTCTTTGCTGTCCATGTATGACTCGATTTTGTGAGACAGATGTTTAATTGATGCTTCAACAAGGTGGTTTAATTGTAAAGAGGGCAAGCAATTCCTGTAGTGTTTAACCCAGATATTGCGGCAAGAACTGAAAGAACATTTTCTGGATTTCTTTTAGGGATTCATCAGAACATTGGCCACCATAAATAAACTATAAAATTATTCTTTAATTCCTTTGCAAAAGACAATAAATATAGGTGGCTAACAATCCTAATAATTATCGGAAATAGAATATAAAATACAATGTAACTGTACAATGTAGTTTGCAAGAACTTAATCATGAAAAAGGTTACCATATACTCTATTGAATGCTGCATAATACTCGTCTATACTCCTTTATCTTGTATTCAGGGTCGCGGGGGGGCCTGGAGCCTATCCCAGGAGACTTGGGGCATGAGGCAGGGTACACCCTGGACAGGGTGCCAATCCAGCGCAGGGCCTTGTGTAATACAAGTAATGATCAATCTTAACCGAATGAACCCAACCAAATTTGTTTATTTAACAAATTGAATAAAATGAACTGAAAGTCGATTAGGTGATTACTTTGTAAGTATTCAAGAACAGCAAGAAAAATGTACTTTGTAAAAATTCAGATCATTTACAAAGTAAATTCAGAAACAGTTTCCTCTTTATACATGATGGCTTCATTATCTACAATTGATTGCTATGCTTTTATAGCTGGTTTATAGCAAATGGGCCAATGTGTTGTTTTAATGGACCTACTGATTCGTTCATGTTGTAGAGAGTTATCTACAAAGCAGCCATGAAATTGTATAATAGGATTTCCACTTGTTCAGAATACTAATTGAATTCATGTGCCAACTGGAACAAATTTGCCAAAAGATAAAGCCAGGATTTAAGAAAGGAGTAAATGGCATATGATGATCTTATACACAATATTACAATAAAAGCAGAGGCTGCGATTTTGTCCTTTTTTTTGGTATTTTACTTGTAAATTATATTAAGTACTTTACTTGCTTATGGCATATTTCTAGGGAGCTACTAAACATAATATACATACAATAAGAAACTTACTGTATACACTTTGTCCATTAATCCTGAATAAATTAAACTGTAAAACTTTGTTTCTTTGACCAAATGTTATTTCATGTACTTAAAACTGATAAAGTAAAAAGTTATGCAAGAAAATGTCAAAATTGCCACAGACTCCATTCTTGTTTTTGAATCATCAATCAGACTTACTTACACACACACACACACGTCAAAGTGACTGGAACACTTTTTCCCCATAATCTCTGTCTGTAACCAGCAGACAGTTCACAAATCATGTTCAGAAATCCTATGAAACAGATGCCCACCAACTACATACTGTACTGTATGAACCATTATACTCTTTATACACTACAATTCATGGCAGGGCACAATGCAGAAGACATTCTTGGTGGGGCATATGCAGAGGATTAGTGTACTCAATCATACACTAGGGCCAATTTGGAAACAACATACTGTACGTCTTTGGACTGTGCCTCCAACAAAATGGAATCAGTACGTGAAGGAATCCTACAAAGCTTGGGGAGAACATACACAGACCAAAGGGGAGATTTGACCTCCCAACCATGGAGATGCGAGGCAACGGTGTTTACCGCTAATCCACCTTATGACCATTCATCAGATTCTTTTAGATCATTAACCAAATTCAGACTTTAGACTTTAACTACAGTATATTGTCTGATGTATGTTGTTATTATTATTATTATTATTATTATTATTATTCTTTTCTCATCCTCGGATCATTCTTATTCCTTTCCCTCTTTCACAGACTCTAGAAAGGCGGCTCCTACTCTCTCTGCTTTTCTACACTGTATCTATCCTTTATATTTATTCTCTTGAGGTTCAATTTCCCACAGGGACTAATGTGACACGGACTCATGATTCAATGTGAAAAGCACTGCTCTCGAAATCCCATCATTATACCTTCACACTACCTTCACGCTAACAACCTAAAAATGTCTGGAAGAAGAATGGATTTCACCTTTAAACTCCTTGTCACTGGTTTCTTTTTCCATCTCTATAGAACAACCTTCCAGATGTCCTCCAAAAGACTCCTTTGTTCCAACAGACTTCTTGTTTTTATGCTTTTCAGAATAGTAGCTCGCTGCTGTTTTCTTCAACCTTAAATTAATTTAGCTTTTAAGCAACACATTATCACACTTTTTTTTCTCCTTTCCAGTGTAGCTTGCTTTCTGGACTGTCAACAGTTTCATCCGCTCTTAATATTGTTCACTGTTTAACTAATCATTACTTCACAGTGTTTTAGTTTGGAGTCAGTTTTAGTTTTTTTTTTTAAACCCAAGCCTGCGGTTCCTCACATAATCGCGCATGAAATTTTGAGTGACAGTGTCTTTTCATTTAAAGTGAATTTCCTGAGTAACTATAGCCGGGCTTGCTCTATAGAAAAAATATAATCCTGTCATCTCTCTCTCTCTCTCTCTCTCTCTCCCCATTTGTGTATACACAGAAATCTGAGCTCAAAAGTGTAGAATCATGTTGCAGTGCTTTTATTCAGTTTAAGCCCAGTCCATAAAGATCATCAGAAGGATGTCATTTTCAGTCGTAATGTTTGGACTTTATTATGGAGAGGAGATGAAATTACCAGACACATTCTGCAGGCAGAGATGGAAAGCAACTGACAAGTGTGTGAGACTGAGAGGGAGAAAGAAGAGCTCGAGTAGAACAATGAGTGACTCTGAATATGTGCCAAGCAAGACCACCTTGCACTTATCCAAGCACACTTCCACAAATGACGGTGACATCATCTTTATACAGAATATGAGAATGCCAATCTCGTATCCCTGGCCATTACAGAGGACAACGTGATTTTATCCTCACCACTCACACACTCATACACACACTCTCATGTGGCTCACAAAGAATAAACACGGCATTCACACTTGGTTGAGGGCGTCCCTAGAGACTGGAGCTCAATCTGGCCTAACCGCAGGCCCCGTTTTCCCATAGACAGGCTGCCTGAGCTCCAGCCCACATGTGGCGCTCCACGCTAGCTCACATTTCTCCTCGCGCAGATGCGCAGCTGCTGAATTGAAATGCGCCATCTGGACAGCATCAGGCATATTACCTGGGAGATATAGACACTTGTGCATGCAAACTCAAACAGACCTTTCGTCACGTTTATGCCAGCACACACTCCGTCAGAGGCGATGTACTGTACTTACACACTTGCACAAACACTTGAGGCGCACATATGCATTTTTATGTCCAAAAACGTCTTCGCCAAGCGAACGTTCCGATCTATGTAACGTTATTTTTCGGCCTTGTCTTTCCTCTTTTTTGACTAGTCTGTACTATTTCCCGTTTTAAAATCCGCACTACATGTATTCTCATTAATGTTCACACTCAAACAGCTTGCTGCTCTCTCTCTCTCTCTCTCTTTCTCCTCCCTGTGAATCAGTCATCCCTTCTTTAGTATCAGAGCTCTGATTAGAAGAGTCTGGCTCATCCGTCACTCTGTGATTGCTGATGATTTTGCATTTCCAAGAGCCCCAGTTATTGCCTCCAATAGTGTTAACCATGCACACCTCACCAGTGTAATGATAACCTACACTCCATTAGCGTTTGCTCATTTCTGTCTCCCTGTTGTATAATTTTTCTCTTCATTATCTCGCCGAAGACTTCGCTCTCTGTCAAATGAATTCCTCATAGTGGGATGGAAGGATGGATTTTTTTCCCCCCTTTTACCATCCTTTACCCCCTGCTGTTAGCCAGCACTTAGTTGTCTTCCTTCATCTCCCAGGTTGGTCAACACCCCCTCTTTCTCCTGCATGTAATAATGTTTTTGGTCTACTGGCACGGATCATTGGCTGAGCCGCCGCACTGCTACGGTAACAGCATCCAGTGTTGACTGACAGATGGTAATAAATGGTGGCAGCCAAAAACAACATACACAGAGAGGCGCCCTTGACCCCACCACCCCCCAGTCTCAGGACCAAGGTCTAGCCCAGTCTGCTGACCTCAACAGTAGGACTCCTACAACCAGGCAACACATCAGGAGGCCCCTGTGATGACAGATTATGTGTATAATTTGCTTGATGTTTGCAGTAATGCTTATAATTGTTTTCCTGCTACAAATAATTTTGACAGAGCCAAACTTACTACTGTATGTGTAAAATGTGTTAAAAAGTGGTACTGGATATTAAAATATACACTATTTGTGTTCATAGGATGCACTTTTTATGTTTTATGTATTATGAATACAAAGCACACATATCAAAACACACACACACACACACACACACACACACACACACACTTTCCAATCACCACCATCAATTGTTCACTGGTTCTTTATTTTAGTTCCACACAAAAGGTTCCACACAAAGGTCTTTGATAGCTCAGGCACGCATGGTTCAGTCCCGGGCTTACTTGTGCCAATGCCTTTTGTAAACCTGGCTTACAAATAAACCTGAATGTGTGCGAGTTTGATTGATTTGCAATGTGCTAGACCCCACAGCTCTTCTTTTTTTTTTTCAAGGCTACAATAGAGAAAGTCAAGACAATTTCACAATTGTTGACATAAAATTCAGCGAAGCCTAGAATGAAATGTTGAGCAAAAGCAGGATGGCTGTCTGGGAAACTTTATCTGACTGGTATTAAAAAAAAAAAAAAAAAAAACATATGATGTTCAACTGTGGGAAATATTTCCCTAATCTGACCAGCAACTGGACGGGAAACATGGATGACTCGAGTCTCGATTCAAATGCCTAGAAAAGGAGTAGAATGAAAAATGCACATGTATCTATTTTCAATTTGTCAGACGCAAGACCATCTGGAGATGAAATGCCGTCATTGTGAAAGAGCCATCTTTAAACGCACTCGCATAGACAGATACACATGTGCTGTTTTATGTCTCGACCCAGAATTCGAACTGTTGCCTTATCTTTTTTTTTTATGCCTCCCAGCATTAATCACAGTTATACAAAATGACAGAAAACATCTGTCTGCTGCAGATAACCTGCCTAAGACTGTTGAAATCTACCATGGACCAAAAGAATATGGGAACCCAAGCAAGTGAAAGAAAATGATATAATACACACTTAAAAATGTGTGTTTATTGCATTTTTGTTCGTAATCTACATGCATGAAATTTAAAAAAAAGAATAAAATTCAGCTACAGATTTACTATAAAGCAGTGGACAGACTATTATGCAAGAATGCTGTATATAGAGTTTTCTTTCCATGCTGAGTCTGGAGTAAGATGGAACATAATGTTTATCATACTGCATTCTATCATACCGTAGTCAAGTTTATGATCATTTAAATAATCAATGTGGTTACACCCCCCACATAAATAAATAAATAAATAAAAGGTTATAGGAATGCTGAAGGAGATACTGCAGGTATAACTTAGGAGTCAGGGATAAATTAATCCATTAAAATATTTTGGGTACTATGCTGTGCTGGTTACATCATACGCTAGAGTATAATAAATGATGGTAATACCCTTTACAAATCTGTGAACTTGATAGTTAAATATGGTAAATGATTCTTACAAAAGCCATACTGTGCTTTTTTTTTAGAAAAAGTTTGACAGGATTTTGTGATTAAATCATCTAGGATGATTTAAACTGACTGTAGAGAAAAGCCATGTCTACATGTACAGTAAAAGCGTATTTCTTAAATTATTAATCCAGTATAACATTTTTCAATAATAAAAATGGTAATTTCGTTAATTTTTTATTTTGCATGGTGTGTTCAAGTCAAACCGTGACTTATGATGCACTTTCTCATGAATGAAGGTCGTAAAACTGATTGACAGTTACAGAAGATTTAATGCACAATATGGTGATGAGACTCTTAGCTGCAGTAAAATGTCTGAATCGTGTAAAAGTTATAAAGCAAGCCACATGTCTGTGAATGAAATCCCGGCTGGAATGGCTCAGAGCCCACTGCGGCCGTTCCTGTGAACATTCAATGAGTGGAACGCCTGTTCCTTGAAAATCGACGGATAATTTGTCGCCAACTTGCGAAAGAGCTGCATCTGTCTGTGGAAACTGTCCACAAATAGTTCACTAACCACTTGTTCATCATTCACTTGTTCATTACAGGAACTTGGCTGGGAATTATTGCCACATCCCCCAACAGACCTTAGACCTCGCTCTAAGAAATTTGCACACGTTTGGGCCATTACAGAAGTTCCTGGGAGGCCAGCGTTACAGATGTGAAGCCAGCAGTCAGATCATGGCTCCTGCGTACTGAGAAAACGTTTTACTTTGAGGTAGAAATACCTCTAGTTAAACGCTAGGATACATGCATTATTATAGCAGGGGATCATATAGAGAAATTAGGGTAGTTTTTGCTCTCATAACTGTGCTGTTATTCTGCATAATCAAAAGTCCTGGTTTGTATTAAACACCCATTTTTAGGTTGTAACTCTGGGTATATCCTTATATTGTGTTTACACAAGGTTTTTGGGTGTCTAATGTTTCTAGCTGTCAAGTAGGGAAGCTGTCAAAGCAAACAAGTCTTTATGATAGTCATTTTTTTTTCTAAAAAAAAAAAAAGAAAAAAAAAATTTGTTCATGTATGCTATATAATAAGTAGTTATGAGTCAGCGTGTTGCAAAACCCTGCCTGTCAGCACTCATTTCATCGAGTTCATTGAAAGATTTGCTTAATCTTGGCAGCACAAATATATTTGGTCTTGCACAGAACTCTAAAATGGTACATCCAAATACCCTGACATGCAGTGTTTCCAATAGATTGCCACATCCTAATCTAAAACATATTGTCTCTTGGCATGCTTCTTCTCCATGTTAAAGAGACAAAGAAAACTGATTAAGAACTATTGGTGAAAGAAAAATCTTTGTATCTGTAGATGAAAGGCAAGTTATTAGTGTTGTTATAAACCATCTGCCACAGTTAAGCTCATCAGCACAATCTCCACACTGTTCGCACACAATGCACTGGGTCCATGCCACTGACATTTCGCTTGACGCCAACCTCACTTTTTTCCCCATGAAGACCAAAAGTGCACAGTGAAGAAGTTCTTATTCCTATAGATGAAACGCTCAGCCTCCGGGCTTTTAATCAGGCTATTTGAAATGATGGATGTTTGCAAGTTTCCCATTCACCACACGGGTTCTTTTGTAAGTAGTCCCCAAAACACATGCTTGGAACGACTCATCCTGGAAGCTTTGCCTTACCCAAAACGCCTCTCACGGGAATGTTCCCATGCATCCCGAAGCATGCCATACACAACCTCGATAATAGATAGGCATTATGGGGTCAAAGGCTAGAAATACGATGATCAAGATAAGATAAAATGACCAAGATGAAGAAGAATGAAGTTGATCATGGAGAAGGAACAAATAAAAAGACAGAGATTGACAGATCAAGGAAGAAAGGAAGAGAGAGAGACAGAAAGAGAGGGGGTGTGAGACAGTAGGGTCTCTATATTTAGCTGTGCCGCTGTCACCTTCACTCTTCCTCCACAGAGCATACTCACTGTGACAGCTCAGATCCAGTAAAGCAGCTCACGATCCCAGGATGCACCGCTACCTTGAAACGAACAATTTTATTTGTTTTAAGCTTACACATCAGACATGCTCCCATGCTCACACAGATATTGATCTATTTACAAAAATCCAAAAGAAATACAGAATGTAACTATTCCATTCATGGAACTATTCCATTCAATTCCATAGTGTGTTATATTTCTTTACCAAAACACCCCATTTCAACAAATACGATTAAAAATCTTATGCCTTATTAAGATGTCTGACACAGCAACGAAGAACTTTAAGCCACTTGTGCTCATGTATATCTGACAGAGCTGTGGGGATTCTTGCAGAGAGCTTGCAGAGAGAGAGTCTGGAAGGGTCAGCAGGCTAAGTTTATTATGCTGCCAAGAGCTCCATTAGAGTGCAGCCCATGGGACGACCCCAGAAAAATGTGCAGAGATGCCTCCCAACTCCCAGGGTTATTAATATCGCTCTGTCACATTTCTGTGGTTGCAGCTACAAAGCAAGAAGCCGACTGGGCCTGTAAGTGGAGCCTAATGATGGGCAATCATGATGTCACTTGGGGGCAAATATGTTCAGTTCAAAAGCAAAATGATTCAAGACAGTGTAGGAAAAAGATTTTGATATAATGGGATCTCATTCATGCTGTCCAGACATTACCTGAGACAAAGAGACAGACGGAGACATGGAGAGGCAGGCAGGTAGACAGATACACAAAGGCGGATTCAGACACGCACACGCTCCCTCTCTTGCAGTAACACCTTTACTCAAAAGATTCAGGTGAAAAGTGAGCGAGCCAGGCTGTGGATAACTAGGTACCTGTTTTGTTGTCCTTATTTATTCTGTGCTAAGCCTCGTGCATGGGATAGACAGGCCAGGGATCATTTATATGCCCCTAACCACAATACAAACATTTGTCTTTCATAGAGACACTAGGTTCAAAGGGTGTGTCTGTGTATGTGTACAACCTTTTTAGCTCTTATATTCTTTTCTTGTTTTTGTTTTTTTTTGTATCATTTCCCTACCTGCAAACTACCTCGATTATTCACGGTGCCTCTCATTGTTTCTCTTGCTTATTACAGGAAGACAATTTTCTCACCATTCATGCCTTCAAAATATCTTTACATGCATTTTCTCCTTTCTTCCTCCACCTTGTTCCATTAACGCGAGAGCGAATGCAACGCTCTGGGGCAAATTCATTTCCACAAATATCACCATTACAACAGGCCAATTAAGACAGAGTGGTGGGAACATAACAAAACAGCACTATTAGTTTGAAGATAGTACTGCCAAACACTGCCTTCAGACAGAAAATTCAGTCTCTAAGGCCAAGCAGCTAAAGCACAGGAGTAAATTTCTTTTGCTCCAAACCATGTTAATACTTAGTGAATTAGAGTAATTGGAAAGTCAAAGGTGTGAAGGACACAGCTATTGGTGCTGTCAACTGCCTGTCCAATGTGTTCCAGAGACCAGAGTTGGACAGAATGGGGTTTTACATCCAGCTCTTTCATCTTTATAAAATACATCAAACCTGGAATGATAAGAAATCATCTAAATATTGAGGAGGTGTACATTTTGATCTGTCAATCAAAAAGCGATGCAACAAAGAGAACTGGAAACTTTTTTGACTAAATGATGACACAGAGCTTGTTAATCACAGTGCTGAAACTAGATATCTCAAAACATAAGCATGCCCACAGAAGACTCAACTTTTTTTTGCTTGATTAAATGAACAAAAGCAACATCAAATATCGCTGTGACAATGACCAGAATTTAAATATTAGAAATTTATTCAGAGGAAGGAGAAAAAAAAAATCGGGGGAAAAAAAAATATTTATAGATGCGACATGTTTATACAAAAGTGATACTTACTGGATCGAAATACAAATTGAATCGGTACCTAGATCTCATGAAAATACTGTATAGTGTGATCTCTTGGTGATTCCCGCAACTTTTATATGATGCTGTTTTGGCACATGTCCTTTCCCTACCCACATGAATTTTGGGTTTTACAGTATTTTTTCTCTTTTCATGTCCAGAGAACATTAAAACACATTTTGTAAATTCATGTTAAAAAGGTCAAGAAAAAACAGAGAAATATGTGATGATATTTTTAAACAAGGATTTCAGTCTGTCAGAGTTGATACTGCAGCTGGAGGTCTGCATGGTTCATTACTTTTTTAGATCACAGACGAATTATAGTTCCAGGTGTTTCAATGACCAAACAGGAAAAGGGAGGGGGATGAGGTAAGTGTTTCAAATTTAAGTGACTTTAAGCAAACAGAAACTGAGAGCAATTAATACTGAATCGCAGCCTCTGGCGCACAGAAATGGGTGGTCATTAGGGCTTGTTTGGGATAGAAATGGGTGCCCCTCAAATTCAAACACACACAGACATAATGGCCTGAGATAAGGTCACACATATAAACTATGGACCTTAATTTCACACACACACACACACACACACACACACACAGACGCACACGCACGCACATACAGACTGCCCCTGATGGGGTCACAGATGTAAACCCTAGGTGGTGCATTCTGCTTAAGCCTATTAGAGCTTACTATACCGCTGAGGGATAATAAATCATTTATTCTCTGTGCTGTGAGGCAGACTAGTCCCGCTGTACCACCACAAACAAGCCACACAATACAAATACGACTGTTTATACAACTTTATTTATAGTCCCTTCTATAAGTATTGGAATGGCAAGGCCAACCCTTTTCTTTTTTACTATACACTAAAGACATTTGGGTTTGAGATTAGACCAGAGAGCTGTCAGTGGTGGGGAAAGCAAGCCATTTTGAAGATGAGAAAACTGAAAAAAGAACCTACTGATGCACTAATAAACAGTGATGGAACAGGTCAGTGTAGACAAAACAACAGCAGCTGAAGACGGAAACACTGCGTGAGCTGTGAAGACAGGCACATAGACAGGGTTGAAGGTACCACAATCCACCGTTCAAAAAAGACTTTGAGAGCAAAAAACTACAAGACGCTAACCACTCATCAGCAGTGAGAATGGACACTGGAAACTGGAAGTCAAAAATAAATACAGTACAGAGATGAGAAACTAAAATTTTTGGAACCAATATTAACCTCAACCCAAGTTATGGACCAAACTGTGGAAAACAAAAGGATCTCATCAGTCAAGCATGGTGTAGATGAAATGGTGTCATGGTTTGGGCTTGCATAACTGCTTCTAGAACAGGCTCACTAATCTTTATTGATGATGTAACTCATGATGATAGAAGCAGACTGAATTGAATGAATGAAGTCTTCAGAAACATTCTGCCTGCCAAAAAGAACTTCATCAGATAAAAAAGTGGAAGGATTTAGACTGACTGAATCAACCGCCAGACCTTAGCCCAAATAAACAAGCATTTCTAGATGAAGATTACATCTAGATGTAAATAACAGGAAATGGAAGCTGAAATGCTCTTCCAGGTCATCCAGATGGGACTGTATACAAAAAAATTTGCTATGCTATTTTCTGGACCCAGCAGCCATACAGACACTGGGCGATACCTAATGCAAGAAAAACAAGCCTTAAATCGGTCCCTAATAACCTTTAAGGCTGATTTCGGTGACAAGCTCTTGAAGGGCAAAAAGTTGAAGCAGCTTTTTGTGAGAAATCTATAAATCTATTATCAGGTCTTATCTTGCCTCCACCACAAGTCAGTGGGTTATTTGGATCAGACACAGACAGGTTTAAATGCACCGTCACACACACACACAAAGCTCAGTGGAGCCCCTTATCTTCTCTTATCTTCTTGACCTAAACGCTGTCAATGACAAAATATCGCAGAATATTTAGAAAAAAGTATTCCTAAAGTTTTGGGGTGGAAATGCATCATAAAATACTTTTATAATTGTGATCTGGTCATGTCATGTCACTTATGCCATGTGTAAATGTATTGCCTATTCACCATATAGTGCACTAGTTGAGATGCAGCCTTTTTGCAGTATTGTCTGAATTCTCAATGTACAATATATATTCTCTGATTAGTATATTGCCCATAATGCACCATAAATCTACACTTCGACACAAAGTAACACTCTCATTTCTTTCAACTTAAAAAAAAATAGATAGGTACTTCATGGAGTATTCTCCTTGTATATTTTTTGTGGTTTCAGGTTGGTAGGTAATTTGCAGCATAGTAATTATTTATGTAACACCAGGTCATGATCATGAGTTTTCAGGGCATTTAGACTAGTGAACAGTAACTTCAGGCTAATGGCAGTCACTGCTGCTCTATTTAACACTCTACATAGAACAGTCTATACAGTAAACATTGAACAAGTCAGTAAAAGTGTGATTCCACACACAGCATTAGTCTGAGTGTGTGGTCAGTCTATCAATTTCTCACATATCACATATAATACAGCGGCGGCTTCAACACTCCCACGCCTAAAAAAAAAAACAATAGGGACCTTCATATACAACAACGTGGTTGAGACGGCGCTCTTAAGCAAGCTCAGGCTGCAGCAAACATTAAAAGCTTACACTGGAGAAACCAGAAACACTTACACACTTAGACAAGCACTTAAAGAAATTCTGCAGCAAGCAAGTCTTTCATTATTATAATCCATGCACCGCTCTGGACACAGTGCAAACAACTGTATAAATCCCAGTGCTGCCTTTTCGAGAATACACAACTTAAATATCCCGGTTGTCTATTGCTACTTTAAAATTCTGAGCGCTTGATTTCACTTTAAAACAATACGCACGCGATTTGCTCGAAGCAACGCTTTCAATCATGAGCAGAGCATGCTTTTTATTTTCCCAAACTGCTGAATATGCCTTAGGTGCTTTCCTAACCATTAAACATGGATATGATATGCAGAAACATGTCCATAAATCCACCAGCGTGTCAAAACTGAGTGGTTACACGGACGCACACACTCATAGGTCGCAGTGGGGCACATGAAAGTCCTCTAGGCTATCTTAGAGGAAAACCGAGGGAATTCTAAAAACAAAAGGAGAAAGAAAGAAGTGTGTGGGGGATTTGTGTCAGGGAGCAGAAAGGGTAGAACAAGCAAGAATGTACATGAAATAAAAACCTACATGAAGGCATACACCTAAACTTGAGCTGGCGGTGAGATGATAGAAGGATCGAAACCCATGTAAATAGGAGCCCTGGACCTTAGGTTCAGACGTGATTTATCTTGGCTTCCTAGGATGTACCGCTGGCCCAGACGACATGTAATGTAAAAAGGGGCGATAAAGACAGGGGCATGTCTCCCTTCTCAACTTGCCGACACCACCAGAGGTGAAAACTGACTTGACCTGGCAGGGTTCCTCTTCATTCAAGTCGAGTCAGTTTTCAGCTCCACATACAAACACGATGGTGTCGACTAGTCTCTACCCACATCTATGTGAACGCTGATGGGAGTGTTAGCAATGGATAATCCACTAAAATCTTCTTGTTTACTTTGCCAGTGTTGCTTTAATGAAAAGCTGAATTCACGGTTCTTTTTAAATCAAAAATGAAACACCCACTTTATTGTTTGATGGACAACCTTTCACAGCAATATCTGGACCACCAAACGTTATAACCATCTTTTGCTCACTATTCGAACGTTTTACTCAGCGTTCAACTACAATCCTAAAAATCAGCACTAAAACCAGATAAGAATGACCAAAGTCATTCTTGAATAAAAGTGTCTAATGGTTGTTCTGGACATAAATAATCAGCCAAACCAGTACAAAAAAATATATATTTAAAGCAGAGAAAAAGGGCTGAGTGTGTCATACCTAACAAACCTAAAAGGCATATATCACAAGACACTCACTCACTCACTCACCTTCTATACCGCTTTATCCTGTGTTTAGGGTCGCGGGTGGCCTGGAGCCCATCCCAGGAGGCTTAGGGCACGAGGCAGGATACACCCTGGACAGGGTGCCAATCCATCGCAAGGCACACTCACACGCCCATTCACACACTACGGGCAATTTGGGAAAGCCAATTAGCCTAATCTGCATGTCTTTGGACTGTGGGAGGAAACCGACCAAGCACGGGGAGAACAGAGACGGGAATCGAGGCTGGCCGGGAATCGAACCTGGACCCTGGAGGTGCAAGGCGACAGTGCTAACCACTACACCACCACTTTCATTTCACATCTTTAGCTTTAGTCATTTATATCGGCCTCTTTTACTAACAGTGCAAGCTAGTGAAAATTTCCAGACTCCTCTGTGAGAAATTCTTCATGCTTGCTGCCAAGCTGAGTTGGCCCCTGAAACCATGTAACTAGTATGTTCTCTGATATAGATTTTGGCACATGGTGCCAAAAATGGTGAAAAAAAAGGCAGAACTGAACGAACAAGAAATAGACAAAGAAAACCTGCAAAAACAGCAAGCAATAACAAAAAATTTCAGTCGTCATTTAAAGAAACTTTCAGCAGAGGGGGTCACAATAGCAAAGTTTCTTTTGTATTGCCTCTAATGGGAATGATTTATGTTGACTTGTTTTAACAGCCTCTCAACAGCAACTTTTAAATCTTTTTTTTTTTTTTTAACTCCTGCCGTTGTTATGCCTGGAGTTTATAAAAGAACATCTGATTTTTTTAAACCAACATTTTTACATAATACATAATAAAATCCCTGCATTTGATTTGACTGGCCATTCAAACCCCTAATTATTAGAAAAAATATGAAATTTTATATCATGCAAAAAAATAAAAAATAAAGAGAGAGTCTACAGGAGAAAATCTTGAAATACAAAGCAATCTAAAGAACAATTAACCAAAATGCAGTGCTTAAATCAAACAAGTATCAAACTGCCTCATTATGGTCTGAGTACAGAATCTCCCCCAAACCACATGTTTAAACACCAATTATAGAAACTCCACAACCTACAGTTCAAAAGTCATTGCAGCAGACTGACTGACTGACAGAGATGTTAAAGCATGCAGGAAAATGAGCAGTGCTGCCGTGCTCAGCACTTTATCCACATACGCAAAGAAATCTAAACTATCACAGAAAACGTCTCTGACCACAGAAACACAAACTATGGAAATGGAGCAGAAGCATAATGGGCTAGGAGATACACACTCATGACACATGTGTGAAAAGTGTGTGAAGTGTGGCCTTGATTGTACTGAAGCCTGAAAACACAGCAAGTGCTAACTAATATTGCATGTTTCCCACACCATCTCGATCCAAGCAGCCAAGACACTCGCCAAGAAGCAGCCTACTAAGCAGTTGCACAACCAATTGAAACAGGAAACCACTGAATATTGCAGCTTCCTTAGACGACATAACCGCACCAACAGCTTCCAGATTGGAAAGAGTCATAAATCAGAAACATCAGAAGTGTGGCAAATCCAAAACCTCTGAGTAAGGAAAGATCAGGCACAGTCTCATGATTGCAGACTTCTATGACAAACTACAAATGCTCATGATTATAGTGAGGGGAGCCTATTGCTTTTCTTCCCCCTTGTGACTCCATGATATGAAATTTAACATAAACTATTTCACTTATTAGAATTCCATTAGGTTAGGTTTTGCATCTTACCTTTAAAGGACAGGTAGATCCGGGGAGCAGCCAGAGGTGATATGGAGGCAAATGGGTTAGTCTGGACTGATACTGCTGAGAACACAGAAATCAGAAGAGTCCCCAGAAACAAATCCCTCAAGCTCTGCGCAATCATTGTGTCCAAAACCAAGGGGAGACAGTCAGCCCTGTAGAGGAAAAGCAAAACCCGAAGAGGGGTGTTAATGCTCAGACAGGTTACACCAACTTCTGAAAACTGAAGCCTTAATTCAGAAGTAGCACAATCTCAATCTAGATTTGCTCAGTCCCTTTGCTCACACTGATCTGTTTTGCATAGTTTATAACACAGTAATTTAGATGAAAGGAAATGTTTGTTTTTTTTAAAGAATAATGGTTAAGGTTTTTTTTTTTGGATCGATACATTTACCTGGCTGCATACAACGGTTCAACATAGAACATTTTTCTGCATAGAACAATCTGAAATCTACACTCTGTTCAAACCACCTTGCCAGACATGATCTACAGTAGGATGCATAATTCAAAGTTTTTCATTTAGGTTTGTACTAAATACTATCCAAATTATGTACAAGTGATCATGATGGTCCAGCAAATAGACCAGTGCTGCTACAGGGTCTATAGTGTTTTTAATTCTGTCTGGAGGCAGTAACAGTTAATTGCACACGGTGGGTATAAATCGTGGATTTGCCACGAACAGCAGGTAAAAACTGACCGTCAGACACACACACACACACACATGCACACACCAGAAGACTTAAGTGACTGCTGGTCTCGCCCATGCAACTCAGTGTAAGATCCGATTGCACCTGTAACTAAATGTAATAGTGAGATCCTGCGCGCGCGTGCTTGAAATAAGGAAATACGGGAAGGTGTGTATAACGCATCGTTATTATGTATCGTTTGTTATAGCAAACACATTCGCATGCTCTTGACTTACTGACAAAAATGATAAACAATGCAAAATAAAAAACAAAACAAACAAAAAAAACAAAACAAAGTAATGACAAAACAAAGGACCAAAAAAAATGAGGGACATTTATTATTACCCATAATTATGATGATTTAATTATGCATGGCTTAAAAACAATAGATTTTACGGCGGAGTAAAGCAGACGAATAGAACGATCCCTGGCTATATAATCAAGAAATCCCCAGAGAAGCGTGAGATGTGTGAGCTCTCCATGCAGTCCCAGGCTTCAGCATTCACCTGCAAAATTATCCCAAGTTTATCCTGGTGTAAAGCCCCATTCAGAATCCAGTGAGCAGAGTGAGGAGAATTCCCGCGATGCGCCCTGCTGCTCTCCTCAAGTCCAAATACACACACACACACACACACACACACACTCTTTCTTACACGCACACCCGCTTACTGCTCACAGTCACAGCCTGCAAATCCGAGCACAGAGACACAGCGCGCGCGTGTGAAAGGGTGTGCGCGCGTGTGCGGGTATGAGGCGCCGTATAGGGCTTAAATCAAACTTCACTTATGCACACACACACACACACACATGAAACACTTGCATACACATATATGAAACAGTCACACATACATCATGGACAGCGCGCGCATTCACTCCGCTTAGAGCAAGGCGTCTCTCTCTCTCTCTCTCGCTCTCTCTGGCAGGTGGACGCAGCGCCTCCTGTGGGCGGAGTCTCACCTTTACAGATTAAAAAAAACTGCCGTGCCCCACCCACTCCAGACCAGCAAAACAGAAGCGCACGAGATGCACAAGCTCTCTCTCTCTCTCTCTCTCTCTCTCTCCATATAAGGGATAACATTAAAACCACCTGCTTAATATTGTGTAGGTCCTCTTTGTGCCTCCAAAATAGCCATGGGAATCAATAAGCCCCAGGACCCCTGACCCTCACCAGTTGTCCTTCCATGGACCATTTTAGTAAGTACTAAACAGTGAACATAGGAACCCTGCCAAGGTCTGCCACTTTGGTGATGCTCTTACAAAATCATGTAGCTATTACAAATCTATATATCATATCATATCATATAAATTGAAAGATTTCTAACAAAGTTAATGATCTACATCTTGAATCTCAGGTCTTTCTGCATTGGGTTTGCATGTTCTCCCTGGTTCCTCCAGGTACTCCGGTTTCCTCCCATAGTACATCCAGGTCAGGCTAATTGGCATCGAGCCTGGCTGGGAATCGAACCTGGACCCTGGAGGTGCAAGGCGACGGTGCTAACCACTATATTTCTATCTATCCTATTTTGCTAATGAACAATAAAGGTTCATGATTGTCCTACAATGTATGTGTAATAATGAATCTTCATGCTTCCAAAAACCTGAACAAAGTCCTGGAATATGCCTATGCCATCATGGAAGAAAAACTCCACGGATGTAATACCCTGGTCATTCAGTGCATTCAGGTTGTCAGCTGGCTTCATTTTATTGCCACATAACATTGTTGAGTATAGACATGACTAACTAAAGCAACGTCATGTCATAACACTGCTTCCAGAGGCTGGTACATCAGAGCTGCAGAGGCATGATATGTCGCCTTCTTAATATGGACTCATCAGACAACATAACCTTTTTTTATTTCTCCAAAGTACAATCTTTACAGTATGTTTCCTATCAAACTGAAGCCTTTGTTCTGATTGATTCCAATTAACTAACAAGTGTTTTCTTTTTTTGTTTATGGCCGCACAACTGTTCAGTCCCAGTGTGAGATCTAATCACATTATTTACGGAAATGTTCTTACTTTTGCTATTAAACATAGCTGCGATTTCTACTGTCAATTTTTTTTACGATGCTTTTAAAAAAGTGTGACATCCAAAATTTTGACTGAAGTTTATCAGTTAACATTTTCCTCTGATTTTTTTTTTTTTTTTAAACACGGCTTACTTTAATGAATGACTGAACTGCTACACACCACCAAATATTCCTGTTGGAAAATCAAGAGGAAGAAAGAGAGGACCAGAACTTGCTCAGACTGAAAATGAATCAGATTTTTTTATGGAAAGGTTGCATGTTAATACAAAGCACAAATGATTATGTGAGAATTGCTGCAGCTTTTTAGTAGAAGGCTGGTAGGGACTTCACTGCAATGCTGCCTTTTGAAGTTTTGATTTGAAGTTGATTTGAATGCATTGTGTGATTTCAAAGGGCCCGAACGGAGTGTGTGCGTCTGTGACAAGCATTTTCAGGTTTGCGCAAACAACTCAAGCTCAACCAAAAGGATGTCAGGAATGCATCAGATGAGTGGATGAAGTAAAGTGAAAATGCTTGCCTGTTTGTGTCCAGAATGGAATTTAATTTAAGAAGTCAGATAGCAAGAGAAGGGGAGGGGGGTTGTGTGTGTGTGTGTGTGTGTGTGTGTGTGCATGTGTGTGTGTGTGCATGTGTGTGTGCTCTTGACTTACTGACTGTGTGTGTGTATGTGTACTGTGTGTGTGTGTGTGTGTGTGTGTGTGTGTGTGTGTGTGTGTATGTGTGTTGCAGGGGAACTTTGGCTGAGGTGCTCCTCTGACTCCATAAATCAGCTTTGGAAGCAATCTGTTGCTGTACCTAAGGTTCACATTTCTTTTCTATACACATATTTTAACCCCTTACACAGCTATATTTATTATTCAATTATCATTTTAAACCATTTAATACTTAATGGTGAGTAATAAGTTAAGTTGGGGCAGGGGTAGCTACAGTACGGGGGTCCCCTGTTTGAGCTCTGACACTGCCAGGCTGCCACCCTCGGACACTTGAGTAAGGTACTCCACCCCAAGTGCTCAGATGCACTTTGGCGTCGAGCTGGCAACCCAACCCCGTAAGTAACTGCCACAGAAATGATGGATATATTTCCAGGGTGGGGAGTATCTGTCCCCTAATATGCCTGATGGCACGTGGACAGGCCCTATGCCCCTAATAAGACAAGGTATGCAGCTACAAAAAAGTAAAAAGAATATAAGCCTGGAGCTGATGACAGGTTCTGGGATTCATTTATTTCATCAGTACTGGTATTGGATATATTTCTTAGGAAATGTAACCCAACACTGATTAAAAATTACATCACTAAACATCTAATCAGTAATGCAATCTTTAAAATTCATAGCAAATGTCATATAATATGATTACTTTCAGATTGCTTTGGGATTCCTGATCTGATGTGATTGGATCCCTTGGTTTTATATATTCCTGTTTCTGTTGAGAATAAGCTTGTAATGTACTGAAAGCACTGAAATAAAGATGAGCATGTAATGTACAGTACTTCAATGATTACTCCATGCATCACCTAATATAAAATGTGCATAGGTGAAGTTTATTCATAATAAAAAAATTAATATAAGCAAACATAAGACTTGGACTGGCTGTTTGTGTTTCAGCTTGGCAGCTATATATATATATTAGTTAAGATGTATCACTGCTATGCATTATGTAAGCAGTTAAACACATTAGGATGTGCTTAACAAGTAGAGTTATGGGAAGGTGTTTAAAAGGGGAATGC
The DNA here is from genome assembly GCA_028565275.1 of Leiocassis micropogon. NCBI lineage: Eukaryota > Metazoa > Chordata > Actinopteri > Siluriformes > Bagridae > Leiocassis > Leiocassis micropogon. Next base: position 7,491,180 of record JAOVVA010000017.1, on the reverse strand, counting down.
TGAAATTTTAAGTTGACATTCTGCCCTATTATATGTCTATGGTTATTTCAGTTTGATGGGTTAAAAAATATGAATAAGAATATATTGAAAAACTAACTCTGACACACAAACTACTAAAAATACTTGATTTTATCTCTTTATTTTGCTTACCTATATATTATTACCAATTTAGCAATTGCAGCTGCAGTTAAAGCAGAGTTAAATGTCTGGAGAGCTCCAACACCCTCAGCATCCCACGACCTGTGTCTGTAACAGAATAACATCCTAAAGTGTTTTACTCCTTATACTGTATACCACATGAACGACACATCACTCTTTTATCCAATTATCGTTACACACTTTATGTGAAGCATTTGTCACATAGTCTCTGTGTAAGATATTAGAAACAATAACATATCAAAACATTTGAACATTTTGATTCATATAAACCCATGATTTTCCTGTTTTCTGCTGTTATAGAGAATTATTCAACACCATCTGAGCAATCAGAATTTAGAATTTTATAGAGGTTGCTCTAGAATAACAACATGAAGAAGGCTCATGTAGATCTAATGCAAACATCACATAACCTAGAGTTATAAGAAAGGCAAACCAAGCTATTTAAAGTGCCGGTCCTGTAAATTATACCAATATACAGTATACAGCAATTTGTAGGATATAGACAGAAAATATGAATTAATATACCAAAGAGTACATTCCTAATGTAACTGAAAACAACAGTTTCTAAAATAACAGTTTAGAAATTATAATTATGATTAGTTATTTTCAATCATAGTCCACATTGATTAATCATTGGTTGCATTTATAGTCCATTGTTATTCACCTCCGGTCATTATTAAAGTTATTTTCTGTCATTCACATTGTAAGACGCCTCAAGACATCATCGTTATTTAGCATACAGCGTTCCAGCCAAAAATAAACTTGTGATGAGTACATTCAACCGAACCTGACAACTACTGTCAGTATTTCATAACAAGTGCTGACAAAGTGTGAAATAAACAGGCTTACCTAACATGATGTGCAGCTCAAAATCACAATATATCACAACATTTCTGACTTCGACAGCAAATATCTCTGCCCTGTCCCTTTATAGCTGAAATGTGGGTACATGTGTTTCTCATTCTTTTTCTCTCACACATAAGAGAACTGAAGCAAAGGCAAGATGGAGATAGGATGGGGGAAGGGTTGTCCGTTCCTTCCACACCTGACTGTCTGGTGTGTGTGTGTGTGTGTGTGTGTGTGCATGTGAGTAAGAGATGCTAAGTGCTAGAGACAGAAATCTCATGTGTTCATAAGCAAAATGACTCACTGTGCTTGTGTTGCAAATGTGCTAAAAGTGACAATCCATCAGAGGGATTTTAAACAATATATATATGTATATGTATATATCCGAATGAGAGAGAACTGGATTCCAGACAAAATCCTGCTTCACTGTTCCTATAAAAGAGCACATTTTTGAGCAGAAGAATGATTCCTGCAGGGACACACAACAGGTGTGAAACAGGATGACAGTGATACAGGGACATGGAGCGGCCTTGATCTTCACACACCAGCCGAGGCAATTACCACCCAGAGCACGCTAAAGTAGCTCATTATCTCCGAATCACTTCTCATTCATCTGACTGCTGAAGAAGAACGATCATCTCATTCTGTTTTACCTACACTTAACTACACATGACCTGAGTGTATGAGAACATATTGTCATTATGCTGGTGTAGGTATAGACGTTACAGTTTCTCTGTCACATGTCTAAGTCTAAAGGGCCGTTGCCATCTTGTTATGTCCCTGTATAATCTTTGCAGCATCCAAGTTAGGTATGATGCCATACCACGCATGGTGATATTGCTGTGCCGCATTTTTCTAAAAATGTAAATTTATGTTCCATGGCTCTTGCATGACTCTTCAGAATCCAATTTCCAATCTAGATCTGTTGGGATGATCTAGCCAGCTGTGCACTTTAGATTGAATCAAAATGGGGCTTAAGATAAGAGACATTTCTTTCCCCCCGACTAAAGGAAATTAGATTTGTCAGTAAGTGCATGCTGTAAATGGAGATCTGCGTTTTCAGAACGATTGCCTGCGCTAGTGGGATAGTGGAAGGATCCAGTGGGAAACAGTTCTCCCATTAAACTGTCAGAAAGTGCATGTTCACTGGAAAAACAAATTCCAGTCTCTTGTAAGTTGCATAAAGATTACATGACTGAACTGAAGTGTGTAACATCAGAATGGAGGATGAGCGTGGTAAGACCAACAACAGTTTTACAGGATAAAATTAACTTAGAATGTTAGTAATAACGCATGTGTGCATAGTGAGACATAAATATGCACATGGGCCTGCATAAATTGGTTGTATGACTTTTATTGCAATAGATGAGTGACGTGTGTTTGTGTGTGTACAAAGTATACATTCTGATAACATTTTGAGGATTATTTTATCAATCTATTAATCCATATTTCTACATATAAATAAAAAAACATTTGATGGACATGAATATTGCAACAACTGGATAAAGATAATATTTTGAAAATACTTTCAATTTAAGATCTGTCAGTGGGTCAGAGGGTTGAAACATTTTTACATTTTTATTTTAACTTGTTTTTGTTTTGGTTAGGGTTGCAATAGATTTGGAACCTTGGATGGTAATTATTAATTAATATGCTTTAAGATCTTTTTGTCCACTATTTTTACTATTTTTACTTTTACTATGGGTCATGGTCAGCCAGGAGCCTATACTAGAAAACAAGCCATTGTACCCCCCTGGGGCCATTGTACCACCCAATTACATACTATAAGCAATTTTTAAATGCCAATTAGCCTTTTTCACATCTCTTCAAACTGTGGGAGGAAACTATGAAAGCCATCAAAAAGGAGAACATGCACAGAA
>JAOVVA010000017.1:7459034-7471520 GCA_028565275.1 Leiocassis micropogon | reverse complement strand
AGAGAGAGAGAGAGAGAGAGCTATCTCGCTTGAGTTAGTTTTTTTGTACCCCAAGGCTTTAATAAGGCATGTTTTTACTTGTCGCCTTTACACAATGCCTCTAAATCTCACTTTTTTTCTCCCTTTGATACATTTCTAAGATTTAAATACTGTTTCCTCTCCTTAGAGAGAAAAAAAAGTGATGCAAAGGGAGAAAAATATGGCTTACCTGCCGGTGTTGAATTATTCAGTGGCAGGTCTGAGAGATATCGATCAGTTCTACAGGTCACTGTCCACTAAACTTCATCCTCATCTCAATCTTTCGAGTCAACGTGCTTAAAACGTTCAAGTAAGAGTGCAATTGATATGTACAGCATTGTGAGAGTTTCATATGTACACTTATATCTATGCACAAAGCATCTGAAGTCTCAAAGCAGCTCTGTGTGGATTGTGTTACCATAGAGACAGAGAGGTGAGCATTTCGATGAATAGAGGGCGAGGTTAGAGGAGTAAACACTGGTGACTGAGAATCATTCAAAAGCCCTCGGACTTCTTGAACCAGCTTTCCTAGCGGACGATTCTTATAAATCTGTTGATTGAAAGGTTGCTCTGTATGCAGAAATATCTGAAGCGCTACCTTTGATGCTCATAATAAAAATAACCATGCTGTTTAAAACTAAAATTAACAATCATTTAATGATATATGCTGTGACAAGGAGGTACTTTTAAACACTTGATAGTCCAATGTATGGACATAGCACTACCCAGAAGTCTTTGGCTGTTGAGAAGGATATTAGATATCCTCTAAAATAGGACCTATGACTCCAATAACTTCCATAACCTTGAGTGAGGCCTTGATCTGACTGCTATGTTGCCAAAAGAACAACCCTATAAATATAAGTCCCATAGATCATTTCCAGATTAGTCAACTTTCCCAAACAGTGCTACTGAATGTCATGTAGGCTAAAATGACAGGCAAGTGGCAAAAAACCTGTGCATTATCACCAATTTTATAAGGGGTGGTGCCACAGGTAGCAATGCTCTCTCACAGGTCCAGGCTCTCTGGTTTGATACTGAACTCAGGTTACTGTCTGTGCAGAGTTTTATGTTTTTCTTATGTCTGCATGGATTTCGTCTGGTCCTCTTGTCCAGGTTTCAACAATTTTCCAAAAAAACTTATTATACGTTCTATTGGCTTTATTGGCTGGAAATATTTGTATGAAATGATATCTCATCCAGGGTCTCATACCCAGTGGTCTCAGGATCATGGTCAATCAAAATATTTGAAAATGCTGCTTAAATACAAATATTTTTAATACTGGAGAGCTCCGGAGAGAAAAGCCTTCTGCTGCAGAATTCAAGTTTGAACAGTTAATGTTAATGCTGCAGAAATTATTTGGAAATCATCTTCAAGTAGGACCCTCTGTGCCTCTAAAAATTTTCCCAGCTTAAATTTGTCGGTTTAAGTGAAGAAATCCTCACTACATTGAGAACCCATTATTGTGCCTTATGAGAAAATGTTTGCCTTCAGAGAAAGTTGTGGTATTGAGAAAATAAGAAAATGCGGGCGGAAAACACTGCTGAGGCTGGACACATTGCTGACTATAAGACATTTGTTAGCTCTGTTTAATATCACTAGAGCATTCAAATTTGAGGCAACAAATAAAAATGTTGTGGACTGAACAACATGGAAAATTTTATATAGATTTTCCTCTCTACATTCATTCTCAAGTTCTTGAGAAATGTTGTTCTTCACTGTCATTCCATCCTAGCTCTCAGCTTTATGTGTGTTAGTATTTTTAAGTATTACAGCCAAAGAGGAAGACAGACATATAGTACCATCTGGTCTGGACTCTAGAAAGCAAAAACAGGATGGGACGTCATTAATATCTCAAGTATGCAATCACAGAATTCTCACCTGCCTTGCCTAAAGCATTTGCTGCTGACTTGTAGTTCCTCTAGACTGTCACTGCCAAAAGTCTTAGACCCTTTAGCTTAGAGGACTTGTCTGAAAACTGGAAACATGGTGCAATATATGACAGAGTAATGATATGACTGGGTTTTAAACTTGAAAACACATTCTTAGCATCATGTGCAAAACAGTCATAACAGTCATAACGCAGCCTTCCTGCTGGAAAACACTAGACATTGTGTGTGATTGAGGAAAAAGTAAACCAGCAGATACATTCAGATGTTAGTGGTGCGTTGGTGCATTCACTAACTTGGAATGGCCACAGAGGATGTATTCCTTGACCTTTGGCTCTGAACTGTTGATGGCCGTCTGGTTCCTGTTTCCATGGTCGCTCGAGTCGACACGCACTTCAACCAGGATTAATGAAGGAATGGGGTTAAGTTACAGTACGACATGCGGGAAAGGAATAGCTGCCACTTTAAGACGTTGTTCCGCTCAGCGGTGAAGTGCATTCTGTTGGGTTTGTTAGGGTGAAGCAGAGGTTGATGAGGACAAGATGAGGCTGATTAGATGAGACAAGACACCCAAGACACAAAAAAACGAGCGTTAAGTTACACTTACAGGAAGCTGTGTTTGAGTGCTTAAATCCTCTGCACATGTTTCACGGAAGATATTGTCGACCTTAGGGACCAGTGTCACAATGAGTCAACTTCAATGGCCAATTTTATGACCTGCACATTGGTAAAAGCATGCACAGATACATATCAATATGACATGTCTTTTCCTCAGTGCTCCTCCAAATGGTTATTCTATTCCATCAAAAATACTTATGCTGGATTATATATTTCAGAGGAAAAGAGGCCATAATATTGACAAGACTAAAAATCTACTTGTTGCATCTGTATTCCTAATACAACCACTCCTTTGTAAGGATCTGGTTATACTGATGCCTCTAATAATACAGGTCCTACCTGACGACAAGCAAAATGTGAACCAATTCATACTTTGCACAAATGTATAGAGACCACACCCTATCATTTTGCACTAAATCTTTGGTTGCTTTGCTAATAAGGGTTAACACAGATACAAAAGAAGCATTCCATAAAATATCATTTGAGCCATGGATGAGTCGACAATTGAAACACCCATGCTTCTCATGTGCAGATTTGGATTTGAAAAACATTCATTCACAGTACATTTGCTGTGATTTTCACAGTCATGTTGGACATTGGAAGTACCAAATAACAAAAAAGCCTCCTTATGTTCCCCATCCCTTTGGAGGAGTATTCCTCTATCCAATCCATCAGTGGATGTCAACACCCCTGTTCTGTCTGATTGCCTCTCCCCTAAGGGAATGATCTATCCTGCTGCAGAATTCTTCACCTTGCCCAGAGTGTCAGTAACATCAGGCAGAGAAACCAATTTTTTTCTTTCCTGATCATTTCTCTTGCATTCAGAGCGCTTATTTTCCACTTAATATGACTCACATGTTTCTTCGAGTGTTTGACATTTCTTTATCTTTGGTTGGAATTTGTTGGACTTCCTTAGGGATGTTTATTTAAGGGCTCAGGTTTAGGTCTGTTCACTGGCTCCTACTGAGTAAACCAGCAGGGAGAGAGACACAATGAGACTCGTTTACACAGGGAATGGGTTTCTTTTCTCATGAGGGGCCAAGATGGACAACCACTGTTCACAACTTTTTTTTACGACTGTGTGCTTTGGGGATAAAAGCAAACTTGTAGTAAAAGTTCAAAGAATTTGCTGCAACAAGAAACATACAGTATACATAACAGATCTAGATCGTTTTGTAGAACGGAAATCTACAAAATTCAGTCAAAAAAATTACAAGGAAAATAATATGTAAATAAATGAAGCTCTGATCTGATTGCAGCAGACACTTATAATACTTCCATCAGGAGTTGATTAGTTTTGCAGGCAATTAGGAATGGATTACCAAAGGCAATATATTCGCATGGATTTAGCAGCACCTACAGCTAGAGGAAAATGATGTGCAAGCTAATGAATAATGCAAAGCGTTGTGAAACGCTATTATTGTTCCTTGTTATAATACCACACCACTGGTGCCACTCATTTTAGAAACATATACAATCCTAAAAGACAAACAGGGGTGGGTTTAGTTTATACGCCTTAAATCTGGCCTTCACTAATGTGACACAGGTCAAGGAACTGGGTTTAGTGCAAAACTATTTCCAAAAGGAAGTGATTAATTACAAGTTCCTCTTGCTCAGCATGGCTTCTACAGACCCAAGAGTCAGGCGTTGCACCATTAAAACTGCTACAGGAACACTGGCGACAATAAACAACCAGGAATGAAAAGTTCAAAGCACTCCAAATTCTGACTTATGCTTTACTTGTCTTTCCCCAAGTCGATACTACGTGTTCTGGCAGAAGACACTGCACTCGGATGTCTGTTATTTGATTACTGCCAATACTCTGCTTTGTTTGGGCCAAACACTATATCCTCATTGTCCACAAAAAGTATGACGAAATGAAAACCACCGGACAGAGAGTAAATGTGTTTGGCTAAAAATGTCATGGTTAGCATTAACAATTTAAATCCTTTTTTCTTCTTTTCTTTTCAATAGTTATAAAATATACCTAAAATATACAGGGTGGTCCAAAAGTCTGCATTCATAGACATCCTTAAATGAAATTTGGTATTTTTATTTTTATTTTTGACCCAAGGTAGCTTAGAAACCAACAATGGACTCCTAAAAAAAAAAAAAAAAAAACTAACACCATTCAACTTTTTTTGTCGGTGTCATCTAAAGCCAGCAATCTATCATGGCTGACCCAGAACAATCATTGTACTAAAGGAAGAAATCATCGCCGCATGTAACCACATCAATTCTGATACATTAATAAATGTTCGACATGTTTGTATAGAGCATATCCAAAAGTGTCATGAGGACAGAGTACAGTACTTTTAAATACATTTTCACCTATAGATTCAGATTTGTGTATGGACCAGCTTGTTTATTTCTTAAAGGCTTTAAAGGTTAAATCTATTCCAGAGATATCTAGAAAATCAGTACTGAATGATTCAACTATATTGTGAATAATATATGTATATGTATAACATATTTATATATATTCATCATATATTCTTCAGTAGACTGACACTAGCAAAAACAGACAAGCTGTCTGTCTGATATTTCTCAAGGGAGAAAAAAATGAGATTCTGTTTAGTTTCTAAACCTAAATGCTATACAAAATCCTCAAAGCTACGTATATGTCAGGAACATTTTCAGTATGTGAAAAATCCCAGAACAGCCTCCACCACACAAAAGCTTTAATCTGAGTGTAAGAAGTGTCTGAAGACCCCTCAAACGCAGACAAAAGAAGTACGCATCATCTCTTCACTTCACAACCTTTTCTTTTCTGTTTGAGTGACATGAGTGTCTGCAGTGTCTACTAAGGGTCACAACAAAGAGGCTGAATTTGACCTTACTTGTCAAAATGCCTCCTAGCTTGTTGTTAAGTGGTGAATAAGAACCTTGGTTTGTGAGCTGAAGGGTGCCACAGGGGAAATTCAGTGATAATTACTAGAAGAGGCTCGGGCAGCACAGTTTTAATGTCATTTCTTCTCCAATAACAGGCCGGTGAAGCGTAGGCTGTGGGTGGAAGTGGATTGGAGGCTGAGTTCGGTGCATGCTGCTTTGCAGGCCCAGGCCACTGGGACATGAGAATGGTGATTAGTGAAGAGTGAGTGGCTATGTCAGAGGTAAGAAACCCATCAACAGCTCATTGTGTTCATACAATTTCTATCTCTCCTTAATCCTCAGCCACCCACCCTCAATCTCCAAAGAAGATAGTGAAAATCATCAGGCTTTTTGCTGAACGTGAGAGGATTCCCTAGATGTTTTTCACACACACACACACGCACGCACGCACGCACACACACACACACAAAGTGGAATAAGAACACAATACTATTATTATATGATTGCTTCATTCTAAAATGTTAGTTGCTAATAATTAAATCTAGTACGTTCAAATTAACACTATACAAAAAAAATCATGCTAATTAGTCCCTCTGTAGCACCAAGTAATTATTAACATTTTCCAAGCAATTGTAGTCTGCCGTTTCTGGCATTGGCCAACAAGAGCAATTAGAAAACCTTGTAACAGTGATGCACAAATTCCATCTCTCTCTTTCTGCTTTTCTTTGTAGACCACGTTAACTCATTCATTAATCTTCTTACAGAGTTATCTCAGCCATTTCAATGCAGACATGCATCAAAAACATACCAAAATGATGTATAGTCTGGTCTCCTGGCCTCTAGTGCTCTTATTGCACGACATGCAGATTATCAACCAGGGATGCCTTTGTTCCTAGAGACGGATGGGGGTATTTAAGTTGATCTTTCTTGATAGTCTATGAACAACTGGCTTGCGAAGTAGAATTTTTCTGGCTTACCAGAAGTACACAAATATTTTATAGAATACATATTTCACACCAAATCTCCTTTATGTAAAATAGCAAACTAATTACAGTTTTACCAGCCTGAAAAACACAACAAATGAACAACTTCGAAATCACATGATCCATATCTTCTCTAAGTCGCATGAGTCAACATGAGTCAATTGTTGGTCCCTTAAACACAGCCAACAGGCAGTAGAGGATAACTGTGTTTTGATGACTTTAGGCTGATATTGTTGCAAGCACCAGGAGGCTCAGCAGAGCAGTCACGCTATAGTCTATCATAACATCTCTGTCACACATAATTGGCCTGGGCACATAGAATATTGCATTTCCATCCTGAGAAAGTGTTTTTAGGAAGCATGAAATGGCACGAAAACTGTTCCAGTGTAACTGATCAGGAAAGAAATCAGTAGCTGGGTTAACTCTTATTCTGTAGCTGCTTTTGTACTAAATAACTGTATTTATCATGTTATCCTCATAATAGTGGTTCACAAGAAGCTGGCCATAATGTTGGAAAAGGAAAAACATTACATGGTTGATCTAGTGGCTATATTTTGCACATTTCTTTTTTTTTTATGTAGGAATGTCTTGCCTTGTGCACAGTATCACAATATGGGATTAGAAACCATGTTCTGACCATAGTTTCCTCCATGTTCTTTATGTTTCTCTACATGTCCAAAGACATGCAGAGTATACTAATGGGTGTTTGCAAATTGGCTGTAGTGTGTGTGAGTGTGTGTGCATGTGCCCTGCAACGGACTGGCACCCCATCCAGGGTGTACCCCACCTTGTGCCCAGAGTTTCCTTGGATAGGCTCCAGGCCTCCCATGTCCAGGATAAGCAGTACAGAGAGTGAGTGAGTAAGTAAGTGTTCTGACCATATCTGGTTTCTAGACTATTGACTTTCTATTGACTTCTTTATGAGTTGTTGAGAGATTTAGTATTTAGTGTGAATATAGTGGAAAACATATGATAATAAAACAACATATATAAATTATATTTGTGTTCCAATTAAATCTGTATCCAGGCCACAGTAAAACCTTGGCTGTCTGATAGTTTAGATACACTGCAATAAAATCAAACAGTATTATTAGTTGTGATTACTTTTGAACTTTTATTATAATAATCTCCCCCAGTTCCATTCATTATTCCCTTTTAGAGAGCTTTTGTTCTATTGTTTTCTCTATGTAGTAGTTTATTTGTTTTGTGTTTTAGCCCGATACTGTATTTGGACCCAATTTCTGTGGTGCCAAGAGAAAATTAGAGACTGATATGCTCTGGGTTGGGAATCTCCCTGAAGTGCTTAAACTCTCTTTTGTCTTTTAATTCTGAGAAAATACGGGTCTAAAGTCTACTTGAAAACCCCTCATGATGTACACATCACACGATCATTTTATTAATGCAAGTTACAATTGCAGGGCTTGCACAACTATGACCATGTTAATAGTTGACCAGTATTACGAAAGCAAACTCATTAAAGACATTGAAAACTGATAAACATGTCAAAGTGCATGTCTTCAGACACAGACCCCAAATAACATTTCAACCTGTAATGCTTGTTTTACGCATAGATAAACACCAAAATAAATAAATAAATGCAATATATGCAATATATATGGTGCTGTATATAGATAATTACAGTCTTTATAAGCCATTAGACACATGCAGATAAAATAAATACTGCACATATATCTTTGCAAGTGATGAAAACTTAAATAAGAAAAAATGCCTTTTGATATTTCTCATTTGAATGGATGAAATATGCAAAACATTCGCCAGTAATATAGGAGAATTTGATGATCTGATGTTGTTGTTAGTCTTTCGGCTGCTCCTCTCAAGGGGTCGCCACAGCGGGCCATCCGATCCGAATACAACTTGGCACTGGCTTTACGCCAGATTCTCTTTCTGACACAACCCTTACATTTTATCTGGGCTTGGGACCGGCACTGCATCTAATGGCTAGGGTTTGGCCAGTGGATGGGAATTGAACCCGGGCCTTTTGCATGGCAGATGAGAAACCTACCAGTGCGCCACCAGTGCTCAATTTGAAGATGTGATATTATGAAATATTTGTTGCATTTGCCTTTATTTAAGATATTTTGTTTGCCAATTCTTTGCAAAAAAAATAATGGGACAGGACAGGACTTGTCCGATTTAAGATATCTTTAAAGAAAAGGCATGATGATTAACATGGAAGCTTATTGATTGCAGTAACGTGCTTGCACAACATGAAGTGACACATTCATTTTAGTTAATTATCGAATACCAGAGATAGAGACAAACAACAGTACTGGAAGTGCAGGCAGAAGTTTTGAAAATTCCTTCAGAAAAGTTTTCAAGTTTTGTTGAAACCAAAGAGAAAGACACATTAGACAAATTGGACTTGATTTTTTTGAATAGGCTTCATCTAGTCTGAAATATTTCCAGATTGATGAAGTAAATTTAGTTGCTTCCAGTACCATCTGCTTTGTCATTTGTTTTCCACTTTCAATTCGTCAACAGCTGTCTAGTGAACTAGTCTATGGAACCACTATCTAAATGTAAATCTTCGCAATATAAGATACACAATTACCTCAAAAAGTTTTATTTGTAGTTGGGTTTCTTCTGATAATAAAGAGCAATGAAATAGCTGAAAACTTTAGATGAGCTAGATAACATATAATCAGATCATAAATAAGAGTTCCCATGATCAGTACAGATTGCAGGACATCGATGAGAGCAATCAGTATAAAAGAAGGGAAAGAAAGGTCAAAATGATTCTTCCCTACTCTAAAATACAACTGTACATTTCAGATTTATACTTCATAAATTTCTCATTATGTAAATCAAGAAATACTTCTCACTTTTCACTTGGAGGAGATCTGAGAGACAGAGCCACATTAAGCCACTCTCTGCTGCATTCCTGCTTAAGGGGTAGCACTAAGATCTGCTTTCAGCTTCAAACAAAGTGTCAATGGGCCTGTCGTCAGCTGGGCTCATCCACGGCGCCTCTGAAACATGACCTTGGGGCAATAGATGGATACACTGAGGGGTACAACATTGGGATGATGAACATGAAAAAGCCTTTCAGCCAAGAGCAACAAACAGGCAGAACTGGGTGGTAAAGATGTAGAAGCTGGTACAGAGTAAGAGAGAGATGGACCAATCACTCTGGAAAGAGTTACTTCTACAGTAGATCTTAACCAATTAGATTTTAAGACTGTGTTTAAAAGTGTTTAATGGACACTGTTAAAGATTTATAAAAGCACAGACACTTGTGGATTGCGAAGACAGAGAAGAAAATCGGCTCAGGGTCTGCAGAGGGATTCAGGTTACACCACTTGTTGCCTGGTACAAAATAAACTCTGGCATGCTGTGTGCATGCTGTGTCCACACTCAATCCCCTACTGAAAGGGGTAGTGACATTGGAGAAGATCTTATTGCTCACTGACCCTTGGCCATAAAGTCCTACAGGTCACAAGGATCTCCTGCCCCCTTTTCCACAGGGGTCATAAATATCTATGCACACTCCCACACATGCAAATGTGTACACTCCTGCAACCCACTGCACTTCACTGCAGCTTGTCAGCCTGGTGCTAACGAGGCAACCGGGGGTACCACTGCTCATCTCTGGGGGCATACTGGGAGGATGTTTAGACAGGAAGCGAGACATGGGAGTCTGACTCTCAAAAAGGGTGAAAACCATGCAGACTTGCACCTGCAAATCATCCTTGTCTTTTTGTCACATTGACAAATAGTGGTTATTGTTGACTTAGCTGAAAACCAAGCGGTGAAGAGAAGAAAAACCATGATGATTTATATAATCACTAAATTAATCAGCCCAAGGGTCTTGATATGCCTTGGATTTGTTACAAGAGGCGTTCAAATCAAACTGGGACTTTTGATTGTGCAGAATAATAGAACAAAGTTATGAGAGTAAAAACTTCCTTTATTTCTCTATATAATTGCCTGCTAAACTAATGCACTTATCCCAGTGTTTCACTAGTGTGCTTGCATACTGTTAAAGCACACTGGCCTTCCAGAAACCCCTTTAACGGCCCAAATGTTTGAGAATGGCTTGAAGTGAGGTCACGGACAGTACGGAGAATGTGGCAGTAACACCCAGCTGAGTTCCTGTAATGTGCAAGTGGAGTTTGTGAATGATTGTGTGTACAATATACAAAACCAGATCTATTTCTTCCACAAGTTGGCAAAAAGTTCTCAGTTGATTTTCAAGAATCAGGTGGAAACGTCAGCAGTGGGCTCTAAGCCACCTTAGCCAGGATTGTCATTAATGGACCTACAGGCTTCTTTAAAACATTTGCTCTATATTTAAATGTGTTACTGTGACTAACACTCTCATCACCGTACTGTGTTTGAAGTTTTCTGTAAATGTCAATTTTATGCCTTTATTCAAAAGAAATTTCATCACAAATCCCAGTTGACCACTTGGCCACCCCTCACATAAAAGACAACTTACAGAAAGTGTGAAACGGTTCATTTTAGTGATATTTACACTAACAGTCAAAAGTTTGGACACACAATCTAATTCCATGGCCTTTCCTGACTTTCATTCCTTTATACTTTTATTTTTTTTATACATTTTAAAACAGCACTGAAGACATCCAAAATAGGCATAAATCTCCTTTGAACAGTTAATATTTACATTTAGGCATTTGGCAGACACCCTTATCTAGAGCGACTTACATTATCTCATTATACATCCGAGGGACAACTTGGTGGTAATAGGATTTGAACTTAGGGCCTTTCCAAAATCTAGTCTAATGCCTTAACCACTGAGCTAACCCTGACACTCAGTGGTTAAGGCATATTGAGATGTGTCTGCTACTTATGCTCTGTAAAGCCTTTATAACAGCTCTAATCTGAGGGGCTGTTAATTGGTGATTTTTTGAGGCTGGTAATTTTAAATGAACTTCTGTTCTGCAGTTGAGATAAGTTTTGGTCTTGCTTTCCTGGGATTGTCTTCATAAGAGCCAGTTTCATCATGATGCTTGATGGGTTTTGCAAAGGCATTTGACAATACTGTTCTTGCAAGCACAATTCCAGAACAGCTGAGCTGTTGTTGTTGTTGTTACTCAATTACCTAATGCCTTATGTGCTACAGTATTTCATAGTCTTGAAAAAATCCAGTATTGTTCTAGAATGTAGAAAACAAGCGGCAAATTTATTTTAACTGGTACTTTACGATATCATACAATATATGTAACAATTTTAACTGGTACTGTAAGATATCATAAAATATTTTCCCGACTTTGGCACTCATATTCAAACATTCAACAGAGTAATTTTTTAAAAGTGTACCCCCCCCCCCCTTTTAATTCTGTGCTTTTTTTTGTGTGTGTAAAAACATAATAAAAATAATCATCTGCTTATAGTTAGTCTCAGTATTAAGCAAATACAACAACAATTTGGAATTCAATGTTCTACAGTGAGAAAGTTATTCACAAGTGAAGAGCATTTAAGACAGTCGGCAATCTTACCACGAGTGGATGTCCCAGCACATTGACCTCAATGACAGACCATACAATGCTCAGCGAAGTCCAACAAACAAACAAACAAACAAAGATCTACATCTCAGACCCCACAGGCCTCAGTGAGCATGTTAAATGTTTAAGTCCATTACAGCACAATTAGATGAAGACTGAACAAGTGCAGTTTGTTTGGAAGGGTTGCTGGGAGAATCCCTTCTTAGGGACAGATCAGTCCAAAGTGGAGCTGTTAGGCCTTAATGCCCAGTGTCATGTTTGGTGAAAACCACACAGCAATCAGCTGAAACTCCTCATACCCACTGTCAAGAATGATGATGAAGGGATGATGATTTGGGAACTTAGGAACTTGCAGTCATTAAGTCGACTACAAGCTCCTCTGTATACCAAAATATTCTAGAGGCAAATGTAAGGCTATCTGTCTAACAGCTAAAGCTTGGTCAAAACAGGACAATAAATCTATACTAAAAATCTATAAATTTTTAGATAATTCTTTTTTAACCAAAAACAAATCAGATTGGTTAAAAAAAAATAATGTCAAAAATCAATGTTTTTAAATGGCATAGTCAAAGTCCAGACTTCAACCCAACTGAAACGCTGTTGTGGGACCTTAAGAGAGGTGTGCATAAGCGAATGCCCAAAAACCTCAATGAACTGAAGCA